>CM022710.1:25554491-25625455 GCA_012295165.1 Asparagus setaceus
GAGTTTGAATTTCAATTAGGTGATAATTTGATAAGTTATGCTTTCCTTAAGTGGTTTGATATCTTATGCTTAATAAATCTAATATGAGATGTGGTAAAAGAGAATTTTTCAGAGATTATAATTTGAGTTAGCTAGTGGATTCAATTCTAGATTCCTTCATCTCTTATTGAATTCTCATCTTTTAATTGTGATTCCTTTCACACACAATCCAAATCCACTCTCATCACTTCATCATGCTTTCATACTATCTTGAATAAAACCCTAATTGTCACGCATAATTTGAGAACCGAACTTGAATCAAACACTTCCTATTTCCGCTCCTCGTGGATCGACAATCTTAAATACTATAACTTGACAATGGTTGTGCACTTGCGACTATAAAAGGTAAACACTCGCTGCCCATCGATACCTACAAACCCATTCTCCGCTTTGATTTCTCTCGCCTCGCAATCACGCATGAAGACGTTGATAATGAGGCAAGAGAGAGAGTGGGGAGATTTTATGGGGTTAATGCGAAACTTTTCGTGGAGTGGGGTTGGTTTTTGTTTTGATTTGGCTATTTACCGCTCACAACATGGTTTTAGTTATAAAGGAAAGTAGATAATGTAATGGGAACAGCAAATTCTATCAAGTTCATCTTTTGGTTTTCCTTTAGTTATAAAGGAAAGTAGATGTAGGTTTTGGATATGAATTGAAACAATATATTCATGGAATTATTCTATTAATTAATTGAAAATTTTAATTAATTAGAGATTGGCTGGAAAATAAATTAGAATTTTTTACTAACATTAATACTTATATAGCAGTAGTTATTCTATTTTAAATAAATTTATTTATTTTAAATTTAGAAATTGGGTAGATATTATCCATTAATCCTTTTAATGTTGCCCTTGAATTCATCTACATATTTTTCATGTGTTATGCTTAGATTCATTAAAGGATGGTTTGTTTATCAAAAGGGCTGTAAGATCTTTCATATTTTCTGCGCTTAACTGTGTTTGATTAATTATATTTCAAACTTATTTTTTACAACGTACTCAATCCGGTGTTAATTGAGGGTTGAGACTAGCTAGGGCTAAGTGTTTACTCATTGTTGAGAGTTAGGTTAAACAACTAGTTTCGAGTAGATTTCAGGGTGCGGTCTTTATAAGCCTACTAAATTGGGTTGTGATTCAGGAGAACTCTTAACAAAATGAAGAATCTCCTTCGTGAGAAGGAAGAGTGGACCTATGATTGTTATCCGAACCACTATAAAATTTTTCGTGCCATTGATTGGTTTTTGCTTTTATTTTATTTATTCCGCTGCATATTCTGTGTTCTTAGCGAAAAAAGGTAGCAACCCTATTCACCTCTAGGCTTGCATCTTAGATCCAACAATCCATTTTATTATAGAAGCACCAGGATGCTGGAATATAACTAATCTAATAATTTAAGGCATTTCTTTAAAAAAAGTTATAATTTAAGAGCAAACTAATTTCAATCAGTTTGTTTAAAGGTCTTTTCAAAACGTTACATGCATCACTAGATTAAACATAATCTGCCAAGCAAAGACAAGGCCATCTGAGAAGTTTTACTTCTGCACAAATCATCATTATAACTATAAACCGGGCTCATATGTCCCATAATGAAATCAACATCTCCAAGTTCTCTACCATTGATATAGACAAACATTTCAGGATAAATTATCGAATTCATATACCATAAAAAAGTTGCACCATCAACAGAAGAGCAATGACAGAAGGGGATAGTTTCATGAAACTAGCATGAACTGTCACTGGTTTCACAAAAACATACTATAAAATATTTTTCTGGGTTAGGTAATAATACACTCGTTGTATAACTAGCTTAGTTACACTTAATTTATAAAAATACACATTCATCCATTAATACTATTAATCCGAGCAAAAATAATTTCTTAGATTTTCGATTTGCATTCAATCCCCTAGCTGTCCAACATGTTTGGCAAGTGGTCAAAGTGGTTTATAATCCATTTTTGGCTTAATAAGCCACTTTGATATGTTTGGCAAATGACTTATTTTGATTTATAAGCCATCAAAAAATAAGCTAGGATACCCTATTTTTGGTGGCTTATAAGTCATAAAGTTTGACCAAGTAAACAATAAATATACCCCTCATCATCTCATAAAATTTTTGGTGGCCTAGTTTCGATCATTTCGATAACAGTAATGTCTTATAAGTCACCTATTTTACCAAATATCGTACTATTAAAATGAATTATAACCCGCTAAATTTACCAAACACTTAGGACTTATAACCCATTTGGCTCATAATCTATTTATGAATTATAAGCCAAGTGGATTATAATCCAAAGTTACCAAATAAGCTAGCATGAACTGTCACTGGTTTCACAAAAACATACTATAAAATATTTTTCTGGGTTAGGTAATAATACACTCGTTGTATAACTAGCTTAGTTACACTTAATTTATAAAAATACACATTCATCCATTAATACTATTAATCCGAGCAAAAATAATTTCTTAGGATTTTGATTTGCATTCAATCCCCTAGCTGTCCAACATGTTTGGCAAGTGGTCAAAGTGGTTTATAATCCACTTTTGTGGCTTTATAAGCCACTTTGATATGTTTGGCAAATGGCTTATTTTGACTTATAATCCATCAAAAAGTAAGCTAGGATACCCTATTTTTGGTGGCTTATAAGCCACAAAGTTTTACCAAGTAAACAATAAATATACCTCTCATCATCTCATAAAATTTTTGGTGGCCTAGTTTCGATCATTTCGATAACAGTAATGTCTTATAAGTCACCTATTTTACTAAATACTGTACTATTAAAAATGAATTATAATCCACTAAATTTACCAAACACTTAGGACTTATAACCCATTTGGCTCATAATCTATTTATGAATTATAAGCCAAGTGAATTATAATCCAAAGTTACCAAATAAGCTAACCAATCCAGTCCCTTTCTTATACAAATTCAAGGGGGAAAAAAAGAAAGGAATTGAGAAACTTCATGGGGCCCACATGTCATGGACTCTCTTGGAGCAAATGAATGAAGTCAAACGGGGTTCAGATCTGTGTCTCCCACAAATCAAAGCTCCGAACTCCCGAACGCTCCCCTTTCCTCATCAGATCTCCCCAGAAGATCTTCTTCTGCCCGCCCTCACTCCTCCCCCGCACTAACCTCACCCGAAACCGGCCGCACCCAGATCCGCACCCAAATGGGCTCCACTCACTCCTCCCCCTCCACCGACGAAGACGACGAGGACGAAGACCAAAACCGCCGCCGCCGCCGCCGCCAGCAACCGCCCGGAACCTCACCCGCCGCCGCCGGCGGCATCGGGCCCCACCCGACCACCGCGAAGATCCTCCTGGAGCAGGAGCCGGAGATCCTCCCCTGCCACGCGTCGGCCTCCCCGCTCTCCGCCGTCGGCACCCCCCGCGGGCCCCACCCGAGCATCAAGGTGTGGGACCCCTGCCACGTCCTCCTCCCCCCTCCGCCGCCCCCCTCCTCCGCCGCCGCCCTCTACTCGGACCCGGCCACCGCCGCCGGGGTCACGGAGGTGTTCCTGATGACGCACGGGGAGTGCGTGGTCAACCTGAGGCCGGATCTGGTCACCGGGCGGTGGGCGGAGGCGGCGCTGACGGGGAACGGGGAGAGGCAGGGGAGGGCGATGGCGGTGTTCTTGAAGTCGCAGGGGGTCAGCTTCGGAAAGGTCTTCTCTTCGCCGCTGGATCGGGCGATGGCCACCGCTGGCTTCGTCTGCCGGGTAATTCTTCTCAATTTTTTCAGTAGAAGGAGGTGTTAAAGATTGGTTCTTGATGGGGTTTGTGCAGTAATTGGTTGCTTTTTCTAGAAATTGGTCACTAATTCTGAACTGTTTCTTGCGTAGAAAATTTACTCTTGGTTTCAAATTTTTGTTGGAAATTTGTGGATTGATATTTGAAAACATTAAAGATTAGATTTTGGATGGGAATTTGTGTAAAAATGGCTTATTAAATTCTGAAATGTGAATATGTAGAATCTAGTTTTTGAATGAGAGTTTGCGTTTTACGTGCTGAAATAAACTTAATTGTAAGTTGATGCTCTTTCTGGAGAACTAAAGTTCGGTTTTTCGAGCAGAAGTTGCTGAATTAAACTGCATTTTAGTCAGTAAAATTATCTACAAGTCTGTTGAACACGATCCACAAGCTAATTCTAAATAAAACTATCAGCTTGAATTTGTCTATCCAAAGCTGTATTTAGCTTGTTGAGCATAAATCTATCCTCAGTGTTGGACATACTTTGTCAAAGCGTAGCCCTCTCTCGAATGGTGCTGTTGCCTCGATATGAGAGAGTAATAAGATAGGGCAATTAGGTGTAGAAATAACAGTAGTAGGAGGAAAGCAACAAGTAGACCATAAACATCTCACCTCCATCTAAATTAAAGTTAAATTAGATGAGGCTTCAATTTTGTTTCTAATATTCTGCATCTGACTGAACTTTGGGGTAAGTCAAAATCTATATTCTACCTTAGTTTTGGACTTCATCCCACCATAACTGACATGAATGTATTATTTCCTCGACTACTTACAACCCTATAAAGTATTATGAGGAAAAACATGTAGTGCTTTTTCTGACACTATGAAGCCCCTATCTTACACATTTTAAGAAAGTGGCAACCTTTTAATAATAATAAAAGACAGTCTAGTGGCCTAATAATTCTAAAATTAAGCGGTCACAGCGTAGATTCCGAAACGTAACTTCCAATGTTCTAAGTCTGGAAAACCATAAATATGTCTAATATGGAAAATAAAACACTAAAACAAAATGGAATAGAGCAATTGCAGGAATCAAAGTCGCTTGGTCCTCTTCCTCTAAGAATTGAGGCACTCTTGTAGCTAAGTTGCTAACTAGCAAAAATTCCCAACACATGCAACAAATCAAAAATAATTGGGCCTAAGAAATATCCTGCAGAAAAAGCAAAGACAATATATGCACAGAGATTTTATTTGGATTACCTCATCATTTATAGACTTGACATGTTGCCTATGGTCATCAATGCAAGCATGATACAGGTATGACATTAGATGCATATTTTGATTCTACAGACTGTGGCGCATCAACCCTTTGATCCTCATTTTTCCCAAAAGCCTTTGTCCAAATAGGTTATCTCTGAACTCCTGAAGTAAATGTCTCCATTATACTCTCCCTCCCTCGCCTGCCACATGTCGCCCTCTCTAGCTAAGTACTGAATTTGAGCTTTTTATGGTTCCAAGTTTTAATTTCTTAAAGCTTTAAGTCCCACTGAGTTCCCCCATCCCAAACAACAATACCAACAACCCATGCAACATCTCTTTTCCTACTCTATATCCCTTTTTCTGACGATACATCTATCCACCTCTATTTTAGTACTGAGGTTGAGCTTTGTATACTATATTTTAAGTTCCTATTTCATATAGATTCAAGGTCTCTTTCATTTCTCAGGCATTCTCTTCCCTGCTCCTTCTCTGCATCTTCTTTGCCTCTAGTTTTATGCTCTACCTTGTCTTCTGCAATAAGTGCTTTTTCATAAACAAGTTGAATTTTGGATCTACGAAGATCTAGGGAAGCAAGTCAGTATTGGTTATTATGTTTCTGACAAAAGATTTACAACTGAAGAAAGAAAAGGAGGTAATTTAGAAGTGATCTTGAAATGGATTTTAAAAAGGATGAAGGGAGGAGCTGAGAGATGTAAGCAAAGAAAGTGCCCTCATGCTTCTGTATCCTCTCTGCTAGGTTTTAGCGAAACATACACATTTAGGCAAAATGTATTATTTGTTATGGAAGTGGAGAAATTTAGTGCACAACAATTGCAACAATGTAAAAAAACAGTAATTGAGAATAAAACAACATCATCAGAGACTAGAGAAAGGTTGAAGCAGTTCTTTCATGAGTATGAACAAGTGTCAGATACAATTTCAGAGTCTGATATTATGGTTGATCTGGCAAAGAAATTGTATGGTTGAATATTAAGAAAACTTTTGGGGAACATTGTCCAAGTCACCTTAGTATGATGCAGGAACTGCAAAGGAAGTAAAAATGTTGGACAGCCTTAAGATAGGAGATTAACATGTCACTCTTAATTCTTAAATTACTGTAGTAAATGTTTACAGAATGTTTTATTTTGTGAGTTAAAAGTTGCATGGGAAAATACTGAATCTACTGCATTATATACATTAGTTCTGTAAGTATTGAATTTTAAACATCAGCCTTTATTTGATAGCAGGCCTTCAATTCTCAATTTCAGGGCCTTTTAAAGATTCTCTCTGGACATGTTTCCATGATTTTGTTTGCACTTCACATGCATGTTTTAGTTTTACATTACAATTTGTGCATTTCTTTTATCCAAAACAATATTGAATCTCAGAATTGGATGTTGATTCATAAATGATATAATCCACAAATGACTATAAGCCATGGTGAATCTTGATTCATATGTTGCTTCTGATATATCTAAATCATTGTTACAAGATTCATGGTTTTCTTTGGTTCATGGTATTGTGTGGTATGTATTATGCTATTTTGAGCAGTATGCAACACGAAGGCTAGGATTGTTATTTCAGATAATCATTACAATTAGAAGTCTATGGACATTTCTACAATTATGATGCATATTACTTGTGTACTTGTGTGCATGCGGATAGAAGATGTAGAAACTTTCATCTTTTGTACATACACTCAGGAGTACCATACATACATTTAAAAACATGTAAAGGTAAGGATTGTGTTGACAGAAATTATCTTTTAAAAGATTAAAAGCAGACTACTTTCATTAAGAAACATGATTATATGCAGTAAACAATCAAAGTTGAATTCCCACCTTTAAAGCCAGTGTAAGTCTCAAATTAAGTATTAAGAATGGTTAATTGCACATATACCCACTGTAGTATCATGATTTGTAACTTATTACCCCTGTAATTTGATTTTGGCAGATTGACCCTTTTATTGATTTTTTGACTCTTTTACCCTGAGAGAAATAGAAAATTGTTTTTCTACTAGACTCCCTGGTGGTCAAAATGTGTGTTAGATCAAAGTACTTTTTATTGCACTGAATTGTGATTTCATTCTGCAGGAACTTCGGTTTTGCAGCAGAACATGTAGAGTCTTTTGACGCATTGATGGAGATGAGTAAAGGCCAATGGGAGGGCTGCCTTCATTCTGAAACCTACACCCCAGAGATTCTCAGTATAATCGACAGAACCCAACCCGATTTTTCTGCTCCTCTGGGGAATCACTAAGGCAAGTAGAATTCCGAATGATAGAATTTCTAAACAAAACAGTCCTTAGAATGCCTGAGAAACTAATAGCCAATGAGGCATCAATGACTCACAATGAGTCTCATCGGAGTTTCTCACGTCAAAGCTCAACAAACTCAGTTCAAGAAAAAGATGGCCCTCACTGGGATTTAGTGTACAGGCTCAATAGGCCAGGACTGCAAAGGAAAAAGTCAGGAAAGAGCAGGCTACAGTTTGTTACAACTGGTGATAATGAGACTGAAGATGAGTTTTCCCCAAGAACCAAGCAACGGCGCAAGTAACTTAACCTCTTCTGTAGGGATTTTTACTCTCTCGCCCGATCAAATGTCTTCTTGCTGGGATCTGGTCACCGGGCGGTGGGCGGAGGCGGCGCTGACGGGGAACGGGGAGAGGCAGGGAGGGCGATGGCGGTGTTCTTGAAGTCGCAGGGGTCAGCTTCGAAAGGTCTTCTCTTCGCCGCTGGATCGGGCGATGGCCACCGCTGGCTTCGTCTGCCGGGTAATTCTTCTCAATTTTTCAGTAGAAGGAGGTGTTAAAGATTGGTTCTTGATGGGGTTTGTGCAGTAATTGGTTGCTTTTTCTAGAAATTGGTCACTAATTCTGAACTGTTTCTTGCGTAGAAAATTTACTCTTGGTTTCAAATTTTTGTTGGAAATTTGTGGATTGATATTTGAAAACATTAAAGATTAGATTTTGGATGGGAATTTGTTTAAAAATGGCTTATTAAATTCTGAAATGTGAATATGTAGAATCTAGTTTTTGAATGAGAGTTTGCGTTTTACGTGCTGAAATAAACTTAATTGTAAGTTGATGCTCTTTCTGGAGAACTAAAGTTCGGTTTTTCGAGCAGAAGTTGCTGAATTAAACTGCATTTTAGTCAGTAAAATTATCTACAAGTCTGTTGAACACGATCTACAAGCTAATTCTAAATAAAACTATCAGCTTGAATTTGTCTATCCAAAGCTGTATTTAGCTTGTTGAGCATAAATCTATCCTCAGTGTTGGACATACTTTGTCAAAGCGTAGCCCTCTCTCGAATGGTGCTGTTGCCTCGATATGAGAGAGTAATAAGATAGGGCAATTAGGTGTAGAAATAACAGTAGTAGGAGGAAAGCAACAAGTAGACCATGCACATCTCACCTCCATCTAAATTAAAGTTAAATTAGATGAGGCTTCAATTTTTGTTTCTAATATTCTGCATCTGACTGAACTTTGGGGCGTAAGTCAAAATCTATATTCTACCTTAGTTTTGGACTTCATCCCACCATAACTGACATGAATGTATTATTTCCTACGACTACTTACAACCCTATAAAGTATTATGAGGAAAAACATGTAGTGCTTTTTCTGACACTATGAAGCCCCTATCTTACACATTTTAAGAAAGTGGCAACCTTTTTAATAATAATAAAAAGACAGTCTAGTGGCCTAATAATTCTAAAAATTAAGCGGTCACAGCGTAGATTCCGAAACGTAACTTCCAATGTTCTAAGTCTGGAAAACCATAAATATGTCTAATATGGAAAATAAAACACTAAAACAAAATGGAATAGAGCAATTGCAGGAATCAAAGTCGCTTGGTCCTCTTCCTCTAAGAATTGAGGCACTCTTGTAGCTAAGTTGCTAACTAGCAAAAATTCCCAACACATGCAACAAATCAAAAATAATTGGGCCTAAGAAATATCCTGCAGAAAAAGCAAAGACAATATATGCACAGAGATTTTATTTGGATTACCTCATCATTTATAGACTTGACATGTTGCCTATGGTCATCAATGCAAGCATGATACAGGTATGACATTAGATGCATATTTTGATTCTACAGACTGTGGCGATCAACCCTTTGATCCTCATTTTTCCCAAAAGCCTTTGTCCAAATAGGTTATCTCTGAACTCCTGAAGTAAATGTCTCCATTATACTCTCCCTCCCTCGCCTGCCACATGTCGCCCTCTCTAGCTAAGTACTGAATTTGAGCTTTTTATGGTTCCAAGTTTTAATTTCTTAAACCTTTAAGTCCCACTGAGTTCCCCCATCCCAAACAACAATACCAACAACCCATGCAACATCTCTTTTCCTACTCTATATCCCTTTTTCTGACGATACATCTATCCACCTCTATTTTAGTACTGAGGTTGAGCTTTGTATACTATATTTTAAGTTCCTATTTCATATAGATTCAAGGTCTCTTTCATTTCTCAGGCATTTCTTCCCTGCTCCCGCTACTCTGCATCTTCTTTGCCTCTAGTTTTATGCTCTACCTTGTCTTCTGCAATAAGTGCTTTTTCATAAACAAGTTGAATTTTGGATCTACGAAGATCTAGGGAAGCAAGTCAGTATTGGTTATTATGTTTCTGACAAAAGATTTACAACTGAAGAAAGAAAAGGAGGTAATTTAGAAGTGATCTTGAAATGGATTTTAAAAAGGATGAAGGGAGGAGCTGAGAGATGTAAGCAAAAGAGAAAGTGCCCTCATGCTTCTGTATCCTCTCTGCTAGGTTTTAGCGAAACATACACATTTAGGCAAAATGTATTATTTGTTATGGAAGTGGAGAAATTTAGTGCACAACAATTGCAACAATGTAAAAAAAAAACAGTAATTGAGAATAAAACAACATCATCAGAGACTAACGAGAAAGGTTGAAGCAGTTCTTTCATGAGTATGAACAAGTGTCAGATACAATTTCAGAGTCTGATATTATGGTTGATCTGGCAAAGAAATTGTATGGTTCGAATATTAAGAAAACTTTTTGGGGAACACATTGTCCAAGTCACCCCTTAGTATGATGCAGGAACTGCAAAGGAAGTAAAAAATGTTGGACAGCCTTAAGATAGGAGATTAACATGTCACTCTTAATTCTTAAATTACTGTAGTAAATGTTTACAGAATGTTTTTATTTTGTGAGTTAAAAGTTGCATGGGAAAATACTGAATCTACTGCATTATATACATTAGTTCTGTAAGTATTGAATTTTAAACATCAGCCTTTATTTGATAGCAGGCCTTCAATTCTCAATTTCCAGGGCCTTTTAAAAGAGAAATTCTCTCTGGACATGTTTCCATGATTTTGTTTGCACTTCACATGCATGTTTTCGTTTTACATTACAATTTGTGCATTTCTTTTATCCAAAACAATATTGAATCTCAGAATTGGATGTTGATTCATAAATGATATAATCCACAAATGACTATAAGCCATGGTGAATCTTGATTCATATGTTGCTTCTGATATATCTAAATCATTGTTACAAGATTCATGGTTTTCTTTGGTTCATGGTATTGTGTGGTATGTATTATGCTATTTTGAGCAGTATGCAACACGAAGGCTAGGATTGTTATTTCAGATAATCGTACAATTAGAAGAAGTCTATGGACATTTCTACAATTATGATGCATATTACTTGTGTACTTGTGTGCATGCGGATAGAGAAGATGTAGAAACTTTCATCTTTTGTACATACACTCAGGAGTACCATACATACATTTAAAAACATGTAAAGGTAAGGATTGTGTTGACAGAAATTATCTTTTAAAAGATTAAAAGCAGACTACTTTCATTAAGAAACATGATTATATGCAGTAAACAATCAAAGTTCGAATTCCCACCTTTAAAGCCAGTGTAAGTCTCAAATTAAGTATTAAGAATGGTTAATTGCACATATACCCACTGTAGTATCATGATTTGTAACTTATTACCCCTGTAATTTGATTTTGGCAGATTGACCCTTTTATTGATTTTTTTGACTCTTTTACCCCTGAGAGAAATAGAAAATTGTTTTTCTACTAGACTCCCTGGTGGTCAAAATGTGTGTTAGATCAAAGTACTTTTTTATTGCACTGAATTGTGATTTCATTCTGCAGGAACTCGGTTTTGCAGCAGAACATGTAGAGTCTTTTGACGCATTGATGGAGATGAGTCAAGGCCAATGGGAGGGCTGCCTTCATTCTGAAACCTACACCCCAGAGATTCTCAGTATAATCGACAGAACCCAACCCGATTTTTCTGCTCCCTCTGGGGAATCACTAAGGCAAGTAGAATTCCGAATGATAGAATTTCTAAACAAAACAGTCCTTAGAATGCCTGAGAAACTAATAGCCAATGAGGCATCAATGACTCACAATGAGTCTCATCGGAGTTTCTCACGTCAAAGCTCAACAAACTCAGTTCAAGAAAAAGATGGCCCTCACTGGGATTTAGTGTACAGGCTCAATAGGCCAGGACTGCAAAGGAAAAAGTCAGGAAAGAGCAGGCTACAGTTTGTTACAACTGGTGATAATGAGACTGAAGATGAGTTTTCCCCAAGCGAACCAAGCAACGGCGCAAGTAACTTAACCTCTTCTGTAGGGATTTTTACTCACTCTACGCCGATCAAATGTCTTCTTGCTGGGATTTTGGGTACAAGCCCAGTGGTTTCTCAGAGATTTTGTATTGATGATTCTTCAGTGACAGTTTTGCAGCATTCATTAAGAAATGGTTGGCAGATAAAGAGGCTAAATGATACTTCACATCTTAGGCTTCTTTGAGTGTGAAACAGAAGGAAAAAAACCCTTTACAAGTGATTGGGGTTTTGTTCTTCTGATGTTTAGGTGTGCTCTGCTATTTAATTTTGGAGGATATCAGAATTATTGTGCTATGCCAGCTCCCAAAAGTAAAGGAGCTGGAGAGTTGGTGTTGAGTTGTTTGTAACTTTTGTATCTGTTATTACCCAATTTTTTGGCAAAAGAAGAAAACATAAGTTATTATAAATGTTAAACTTGGGTATATATTAACCTTTCTTGCTTTCTTATAATCTTTATGCTCTCATCTGCTGGTGTATTAGACATTGATGCTCTTTAACCATTGAATTGATGGATTTGTCTCAATGAGAAAGTAGGGTTATTTGCGCTTTAATACTCCAAAGTTTCACCCTTTTCTAAGTTTGATACCTTGAAGTTCTCTTTTGACATTTTTGATACCCCAAAGTGCAAACAAATTGGCGTTAAGTTTGTTTAAGATTATGAACATAAACAAGTGAGAACTAAATTATCATACCAATTTTCAGTGTTTTGAGTTTGAGGAAAGCGAGCAATTAGGGCTTAGGGTATCAAATGTCAAATTAGACTTTGGGTGTCAAAAGGCTCAAAATAGAACTTTAGTATACCAAAGTCAAAAAGAGTGAAATTCTAGGGTATAAAAATGCAAATAATCTGAAAAAGTATTCAGTATTCTTGGTCTATTGCATTAATGAAGCATAAAAAATATGTCTACTATCGGATCAGTGGAGATTAAGAGTTATGTCTTGATTCGAGTTTTTAAATTTGGAGGAGCTATTTGGTGGACCACATTCATAAAACAAGTAGCGATCCCAGAGAACATTGCGATCCTGCCATAATACTTATTAATGGAGCAGTTATGTTCTTAACCTTAAAAAGAGAGTTTAAAACTCCAAAATATCGCCTTACCTGCCCCATGAAAGGCTAAGAACACACTGTATGTATGCCGGCGAATGGCTAAGAGCACACTGCATGCATGCGGGTGCTCTGATAAAATTTGTACTGCCAAGAGAGAACCTGGGATCAATGTATTGATCCAAGGATTCTCCCTCCTTGTTCCACCGGGAGATCTCAAAATTTGATACTTGCACTCTACATCTATCACCATAATTTGATATAAAAAAGGATTTTTACATCAAAACCTAATTAACTTTGTCTCAAATTGATGGTTACCACCTATATTTTTTATTGTAAACCACCTTTACTTGCTAACATGTTTGCAATGTCACACTTTTTTTACTATTCACCCACGAAAAAAATCTGATATTCCTATTTTACCCCCATCTTCTTCCTCATAAATCCTAACCTAACCCTAGCCTCCTCCATCCTCCTCTTCTACAAACCCTAACCCTAAACCATGGCCACCACCTCCCTCAAAATCCTAATCCATGGCCGCCACCTCCTCCAAAATACTAACTCTAACCCATGACCACCACCTCCCCCAAACCCTAACCCTAATCATAATTCCTATTTGGAAAAGAATGGGAGAGTGGGAGGTCGGGAGGAAGAGGGAGGACGAGAGAGAGGGGGAGGGGAGTTGGGGGAGGAGGGAGAGGGAAGATGGAGAGAAGAGGAGGATGAGGAGGATAGGGTTAGGGTTAGGGTTAGGGTTTGTGAGGAAGGAGATGAAAAAATAAGAAAATGGTGAGGGTAAAATGGTCATTTCGTGCATTTTTTTTGGCTGAAAACTGGATTAGGTGTGACATTGCAAACATGTTAGCAAGTAAATGTGGTTTACATCAAAAAAAATTGTAGGTGGTAACCATCAATTTGGGACAAAGTTAAGATGGTTTTGATGTAAAAACCCTAAAAAAAATAAGTATACATAATTGAAAGATACCATCAAGTATAAACAAGCACTAAACTCGAAGCCTCAATAAAAGAACATGGTCCTTAGATGCAAAATATTTTCATCTAGGTACAATCAATGTAAGATATAATCTAAGTGGAAAAGAAAAAAACTATGTTGTTTGTGAATCAATTGAACCTCCTCTCCACATTGAACCAAATATCAGCCTCTTCAGCCTTGCCAACTGAGACTTGCTCTGATTCTTGCTATATTTTGCACAAACCATACAATTATCTGATTCTTCCCTGCTCCTTTCGCTCTCATCCATGAGCTTCTTGTTCTCTCGCTCAAGCCTCTCTATCCTCCTCCATAACTCACCAATGGCCTCTGTCTTCTCCTCGTTCCTCTTCGCAAGCTCGTTCAGGTTTTCGATGATCTCTTTGATGAGTCCAGTTCTTCCAGCAGGAAGCGAATCGAGCTCAGGGTTTTCGAGTTTGGATTCGGGAGTGGAGAATGGAGAAGGAAGCATGGAGGGGTACTGTAGTCTTAGGATTTCTTGGACTTTCTTCATGAGTTCCGGCTTATTAGTGAATGAGTTGCTGCCTTCTTCTTCTTCTTTTGTCAGTGTTTGAAGAGATTTTATATTTTGTTCAAGCTCTGAAATGAAGTAATTTTAGTTATTTTAACTCTAGTACAAAGATCAAAATGTAGAGCTCTGAAAACTTCAGTTCTTTCTGTTACAATATATTTGTAACAGAAAACTAACCTGTCAGTGTGCAACAATATATTTGTAAAGTGCGTCAAAAAAAAAAAAAAAAAAGAGCAGTCAAAGAGGAAATATCCATATAATATTGTATCACCTTTAGCAATCAAATAAGAGTTCCATGTTTTATTTAAATTGTATAATGGGTTATTTTTTCTTCAGTGGTTCAAAAAATTGAAAATTTGACAATATTCTTGTAAGGAGAGTCAAGAAAGTATCCATAATAATATGCGCAAGGTATTATAAAAATCTATATGATGTTTTTAATAACATTTTTAATAGTGAAGTGATTTTAAAATATTTTTATTTCGAGCAAGTTGCATTTTCTTCAGGGATTTATAGAAAGTAAAATAAAATAAAATATAAAACACTGTTATCATTAAGTGGGAACAAGTATTTATCAAGATTTTATATGGTGGCCTCTTAAACGAATTTAGCATTTAGCTGAAAAATATACTGTTTAGAAACTGCTTATACAGTTTTTTAACAAATAAAAATATCTTTTATAAAAAACAAAAATAAAAAACCTGGTTCTCTCTTCCGAACTAAAAAGCATAAATTCTCATGTCTTTTATAGACACTCCCTGATTTCTACACCCATAAAATTGTACAATACAATATTTTACATGTATTTTAGCTTATGCTAACCAAGTAATAATAATAACAAATAAATGCTAAGTAAAATTTAATTAAAAACAATTGTCCATAACTCTAGATTTTCTTAAACTTATTTTAGTTAGTGAGTTGATGGGGCTTTTCGTAGCCCGTATTTTTAACCTCTAATTTTATTGCGCTTTAGGGCTTCGCCCCCTTATTCTATCCAAAAGGGGAAAAGTTAATAAAAATAATCAAATACTACCTATGAGGTTTGATTGATTCCATGAAGTGCTGTTGAGGCTATCCTCCATCATCTTTTCCCTTATTTCACTTTTCTTTTGGCTGTTATTTCTCTTTGTGCGAAGAGTTAGAGAAAAAGCACTACTTAAATCCAAAAGAGGCTTCCTCATGAAAATTCTTGTTTTCAAATTCTTTCCTTATTTGAGCAGATCTCATAGTTTAATAAGGGTTCTTTCCGTAATAACAAAATGTTCAAATTTTTCTTTGAAGATAATAGCCGTTGCATGATATATGTATACAGTAATAGCCCCATGCACGCTTATTTTCCTCTTAGTAATTATTTTCTTCATCCAAAACTCAAATATTTTCTAATTTATCCAAACAAATAGACATCAAAATTAACTTCAACTCTATATGCTCATATATGTGTCTTCGACTCTCCACATGTGCATAAATGCAAAATAGACTTTTATACAAAATAAAATCTGCTTTTTTCAGCACCCGCATCTATTCATAAAAATTGTAGATTAGCCTTAGGTCTGACCTTGAATAAAAGATTTTCTGAATCTTCAAATTAAGATTTAATAGGATCTTCTTTTTCATTGAATAAGTGAAGATTATAGTTTCCTTTCCCTGAGGAAGGAATATACATACTTGTGTTTTCTAGCATCAAAACAATGTTGATTTGGGATCTTAAATTTTATCAACTTTGCTAGTAGATTGGAGAATTTTTATAGTTCAAAACTAGTATAGATTTGAGATCATAAATGGCACCAAAGACATTCTTCTCCTTATTCCAACATCCAATTAATTCAAGGCCCAATGAGAGCAAGAACACAAAAGTAGGAAAATCCACTTGAAAAAATCTAACCAGATAAAATATCTTCTTTCAAAGTCCACCCTCCAAGTTGAATATCATAATTGAATTTGAATTTAAAATATAAAATATATCAATATAAAACTTAATATCACAAATTAGATCGATGGTTGTAGAATTTATTTTAAAAAAGTAGATTAAAAATGGATCAGAGTTCTCCTTAAAATAAGCATAAATTGGATATTTTCAAGTTCTTGACAATATTACTAGAATGAAGTCATATAATTACCAAATAAATGTAATGAAGTTTTTAAACTATTAATTACGTTAGAAGAGGTTTCTAAAATTTATTTTATTGTCTTAAAAATAGTTGTAATTAGATACAATTTATGTCCTATTCTCATGCCATTGATAATTTTGAGGGACACTTCTTTTTACCCGCAATTCATTGAACTAACTATAGGATGAGATTACATGTCGTTTTTTGGGGGTTCTAACTAAGATCAATGGCTAACAAAGTTACCTCACATGTCCTAATACTCTCATCAAAGGTTGTGAGTAGGGGTGCATATGGTCTAGATATGGCTCGGATATGATATTTATTTGTATCCGCTTATCAATCCCGAGTACAGATACAGATATAACTCAATAAGGAAAATTCATACCTGTATCCGCTAAAATCGGATACAAATACGGATATGCATGTGGATATACATGGGTATACAAAACGTATAAAAATAGATAATATTGAAAAAATATAGTCCATATGATACAAAAGAATTAATTAATATGTTCTTTATATCCGAAAACTTAAGATTAGATATCTTGATCATCAAAATTAATCTCAAATCCATTAATCTAGGGATTAAAACTGTTGAACACTATGATTGATATATATTCGGATATTTGCATATAAATCAATATTTTATAACATAACCGTATCCGTAATAATATCCTATCAATTATAGATATTAACAACCGTAGTCATATCCTAATGGATACAAATATTTTCTTTGTTAGGGATGTTTTGCGCACCCTTAGTTGTGAGCCTCTTTTTGTATATTATTTATACACACTTTTAACGAAAAACATATGAATTGCAAGTATGTCACTTCACACTTTAATTTTTTTGTCACCTTCTTGCAAACAAAAAACCAAGGAAAAAGGATGGAAAATATGGCTGTTTATTTATCAAAAATTGATATTGATCGATTAAAATTTGGCTTGACATAACATAAGCTTTAATTGGGCCAACGTTGCTTTCATTGCATGGTTTCCTCCATTATTCTTTTTATAATTTCAAGATTATTTTCCTTTTATTGTGTTCCAATAAAAAGAAAGGGTTTTCGCATATGTACCCCTCAAATATTTCATATTTGCAGCCCCAAATTTTAGTATTCGCAAAATTAGCTCCAATTATCTCCTTTTTCTACCCTTTCACTTAACAATTTTAGTTTGTAAATGGGCATCATTGCAAACCTATTGGAAATTATTAGAAAAGTTGACATTGTCTCCATTTAAAAACCAACATTCTTAAGTTGGAGTGGAGTTGAGGCAGTTGAAAGGACCACCATGCTAGTTTTGAAGGGTAATTTTGCAAATACCAAGTTTTGAGGGGTAATTTTGTAAATAGTGCATATTTGAGGGGTATATATGCAGAAACCCCAGAGAATAATATCCCCTGCACTTCGCCTCCTATCAACGTCGGTTGCCAAACATAGCCGATGGAAATCATATCAAAATCTCACCGAGCCCCTGCCCTTACCATTTTCATCAAAAAGTCCCTCCTCCACAAAAACACTTGGACCAACGTGTCAGGCTCCCATACCTGACACGTGTCAACAATCTTAGGCGCGCATATAGATCCCACCTTTTTGTGAATATTTCACCCGTTGTGAGATTTGAGTCCCTTTTTTGAGTTAAAAGGCTTCATACACTTAGGCCGTCAATTAACCAAGTTCCTCCATCTCCGGGACCCCAATACTACCTCATTCCCTCCTCAATTTCTTAATACTGCATTAAGTTATAGGTGTGAGGTTATGTGGGGATATTTTTGAGTTAAGGGATTTGCATTGTTGTTAGGGCTTTATACTTTAACTGCAAAGTCCTGCTCATTTGCGCGCCGATACAATAGAGCTGAAGCTTCTACCCTGTAACAAAACAGAAACAAGAACAGCTTAGTTTCAAGACAGAAAAACTTGTTTTATTGAATGAAGGATGGATCAATAGAATTTCTCCACCAGCCACCAATTCTTGAATTTTTATTAAATTTTAAGTCAAAATATTTCTCACCATCCCGGGTGGACGACGAATCTTCCTGTTGAGAGAGCCCAGTTCACCTGGGAGATAAAAAAGAAATAAGAGGCCAAAAACAAGATTAATCATTTTTTTTTTCTTTTCTTTTTCTTTTACTATGCTTTAAGGTGAAAGTTGAGCGTAACGGTTGTTAATTTTAAGAAACTGTCATAAAAAATAAGGGGCCAAAAACAAGAGTCATTTGTCTTCATCACATAGCTGTTTTTGTTCAAGTAACTACGAAGTTCATAATAAGTTTCATTAAACAATTCCAAAGTTCACGAATTTCTCGAACTTGAACCAAAGTTGCGATGCGGGTTTCAAAACTTTCTTCTGTTATCCCTCTTCTTTCTTTTTCTTTATCGACTACCAAGAGTAAGAAATGGTAAATGCTAGATGCATTATGAAGTTAAAAGGGTTTCTAGTGTAATTTTTGTTTTGTTTTCAGGGTAAATTGAAGATAACCTCCTTCATCGCCATTCAATTAGCTCAACATGACAAATTGCTTAGCACCTCCTTACCCCACGAATTGAGCGGTGAAGGTCTTAATAAATGAGCTGTGAGGTGATAAGTGCTACTGAATGTACATATTGTGGGTTATCTGCAATCTACCCATTTTCTAATGTCAAAAGAGATCAGAATGCAATAATCTGCTACTGAATGTAAATAGCACGTGCGTGAAGTTCAAAGACTATACCTTATCTGTTCCAAGTGAATTTGCGACAACATGAGTGACTTGTTCATCTATTTGGTTTGTGCACTCAGCACCAAACTGCTCGGCTGTCTGCCACAGTGGGTGGAGATGAGGATTGGCTTCACCAACAGGGAAAATTCGACTGAATACTATCTTGCATCCGGCAAGAATCTTCCTTTGTTCAGCGCCAAGTATGTTTCTCACATCAACTTCAGTCAAGCAACTGTGGGAGAA
Source organism: Asparagus setaceus (assembly GCA_012295165.1). Classification (NCBI taxonomy): domain Eukaryota; kingdom Viridiplantae; phylum Streptophyta; class Magnoliopsida; order Asparagales; family Asparagaceae; genus Asparagus; species Asparagus setaceus. The sequence goes on from CM022710.1 coordinate 25,573,717, forward strand.
GAAGATTTGATGGATTCTCTCAATGACCTAGTTTAAGGAAAGACAGCCAACCTCAAGTTACATATTTTTCGTAAGCTAAATAGCAGAAGACCCCCCTTAACTTTGGATGATTATCAGATAACCTTCCTTAACTTTCAAAATACCATAAAACCCCACTTAAGTTGGATGTTATCAGAAAACCCAGTTTAACTTTAAGATTTTATAAGAAAAACCCCTAACGTTAATCGCAATTTTCACATGGATGGGTAAAATTACGCAGGGGGATATTTTTGCCAGTGAAAATTGCGATAACGTTGGCATGGGGGTTTTTTTGATAAAATTTTAAAGTTAAAGAGGGTTTTCTAATATAAAGCCTTTTTTGTAGTTTAAAAGGCAAAATTTTCGAAACCCTCTGAATTTTCAGTTGTTTTCAACAAAAAACCCCTAAACTTTATAAATTAGATGTAACCCCCCTGAACTAGTAAAAACCATCATTAATGACGTTATAATGTCGTAAAATTGTCCAAAGCAAGTCACATGTGAAGCACATGACAAGTTAACTAATTGTCAGTCATGGTGATTTATTGAAATAGATTTGGCGGAAATTTCTCTAATTTATAAGATTTAGGTAATTTTGGGAAAAACAACCCAAAGTTCAAGGAGTTTTGTGAAATTAGCCCATTAAAAGAAGTTATGATATTGGGGGAGGAAGCAAGTTCTACCGCCAGTGACGAAGCAAGAGTCCCATCTTCTGGTCGCTCGTCATGATCAATCTCAAGAAGTGAAGGCCCGATAAGCCCAAATTGCCGTCTACTAGAAGGAAAATATGTGTACCTAAGAAAGTTTATTTGATCTTGTCAGTGTAGAAGAACAATAGTGACTGACAGAAGACAGGAAAATCTCCTGCTATAACTAACAGTATATGTAGGTTACATAGACAACATTTTCTGCATTTCAATAAATTTCATATCAAGTTTTTATGTCTTCGAAAACTATATCGCAAGTTTCAGTTCATCTATTTTCATTAGTAAATACCTGTTCACTGTTGCAGTTACCTTTCTACGACAATCAAATTGTGTTTGTTATGTGGCCACACCCTCAAAGAATCATCGATGATCAGCACAGCTGATTCCATACCCAATACTCCATCAAGATCCTTGCTTTTAGGTACCCTATCATCGCCATCAAAAGGATCACCATCATCTCCCCTCGAGAGAACTCTCCCTGCAAATAAATTCCCTTTTGGATCAAGAAGCTTTGCCATCTCAGTTGCATACAACTTGTTCCCCATTGTGTATACATGAAGTTCATAGAGCTGGCTTGCCTGAATCAACATGATTTATTTTTTCAGAATGCAACACATATTGATCATTCCAATGGTTGAAATTGAATTTTGTTTACCTTCTCTAGAAATGTCCAGATTCCCGGTCTCAACTTGGTCCACATCCCCATATGTTGAAGTCGGAAAAGGTGTCTCTCTTGCTTTTGTCTATCTTGTTCTTCTTTCTTCCTCAGAATCTCTTCATGAATTGGATCAATTTCTACAAACTTAAGCAGGGAATAATTTGTCACAACTAATCCACTTCAAAATGTGAGGAAGAAAAATTGAATTCTGTGAACAATCAAGTAATACCTTGGCAGAATTGAGAAGTGTGTGATCCAGATCAAGAACAAGACAGAGTTTACGGGCAGCAAACATTTTATTCTGCTCTTCTATCCTTCTTGCCCTCTCTTTTTGGATAGCAGCTTTCTGCTTGTCATCATAACCATCTAATAAATGATCCACATCCCCCCATGGATTTGCTGCTGACTTAGTATCGGTTTGGCTACATAATTCAGGTACATTCTTCAGTTTAGTTGGATCATCCCTTGTTTTACTCTGTGAGTTGGACACCATATCAGCAAGATTCTGGAGGTTCTTGGTGAACTGCTGCGAGATATCAGGTATTGAAGCAGATTGCAAAGGTACAGCAAGTTTCTGTGGTTGGTCCCTTTGCTTTCGATGTAATAACTGATCCTTGATGCTATGTGCATTTGATGAAGCAGATCCTGAGTTCTCAGTTTTCTGAGCCATATTACTATGAAGTACACGCCTCGGGTCACGAGGTTTCATGCGAATTTTTGCCATATCGTTGATCTGAGCATTTTATTAGAATAAATCTGATTAGTAATCAATTATGAGAATGGTATGTTAGATGTTTAACATATGAATGACTTATACAACATAACTAAGTAACATGCTAACAGGGGCTGTACATATGAATATTTTATCAGATTACAGATTTTTTAACATAAACATTAAGGCACAAACGAAAACTCCTAAGCTACAAAACAACATCAAAATGTTTTATAAATGGAACAAAAATACAAGATAAAGAACAAAATATCGATTTGATAATCAACTGATATACATTACAGAGGCTCACCGTGGATTTGGTTTGGGGAGGCATCTGGGATTTTACTGATGGATTCTGCCCAAATCCTGATGATGAAGATGTGGCACTGGATAATCCATTGACTGCTTGACCATCAGCCTTCTCCTGAGCTTGTCCTGCTGCTATTTTTTGTTGCTCCATTCTCAGCAATTGCACAAGCATTGTAGGGTTTGCTGCAATGCCCTTCAACAGAGAAGGTAATGAAACAATAGGTCCTGTGGTACTAATTGACGTACTGGGAACGGAACTAACAGTCAATTTATTATTGTTAGCATCCAATCCCATTTCATAACCAACTTCTGTACCTAACAGATTTCTATCTTTTGTTGCTCCACTTTGAGATCTTGTTACCTTTACATCTCTAGAACTCATAGAGTCGTTTCGTTGCCTTTTCAAGCTATGCTCATCAAGTACTAGCTCATCATCAGACTTGTGTTTTAAAGAATTGACTGGTCCTGCAGCAAATCCATTTTGAGGAACAACACTTGATTCAGATTTCATGAACCTAAGCCTTGGATCTCTACTCTTTGCAGAAGCCTTCACAGCGGGATTTGCCTCTGAACCAACCTGACCAATTGTCCTGACTTCAGCCATTTGTGGACCAGCCGAACTATAAACGGGTTGCATTTGAAAACCACCTGAACTATCAACGGGAGCCATTCCATTGGCAGCAGTGCTCCTAGGCAAAACTGTTCTAACATTATGAGAACCTGAAGAACTAGATACTTCACCATTTATATCATCATTGCCACCATTCCCATCCTCAGAAGGAGTCGGGCTGGGAAGCCGCGTACTCTCAAGAATTGAATTCTTTCCATATTTCTCCTGGTACGATGATACAGCCTTAAATGCATCGGTTACATAAGGATGCAATGTAGCATTCTCAGTTTGCACATTCCTTGGGGCCACTAAATGAGAATCGAAAGCTGTTCCTGTTCCAAATTCAATTGGCTTTAAAACAGGCAATGGCGGTGCATTGTCACGGGTTGGTGAAGGGAGGCTGTCCTCATCATAATCTCCATGGAGGTTTAACAATGGACTAAAATCAACTCTACTTCTTGAGGTATTATGTTGTTCTAAATTGGCCGAGCTGGCCTCATCAATTCCTCTCGGATCCACTCTCAGTTTCTCTGCTAAATTTTCAGGCCTTTCGCCTACATTAGCTGAACCATTCGCAAAACTAGTTGTTTTCCCAGTACTGAGTACAGCTTCAGAAGCCAACGTATGTACTCTCACATCTATCTGTTACACAAAAAGACTCACTCTTTAAGTTTCTTCTTTAAAAAATCACCAAGGTACCCTTACCATCAGCAATCAAAAACAGAGCCAGACCTCTTTCACTTGCTCAGCAGTAAGAAAAACAGAATATTGGTTCTTAATGTGAATCAGCAACCTGTAACAGAATTCAGCATTACAGATTTTACTCAAATTATTTCTACACAATTTTAATTAACATAACTGGTTCATTAACCTTAGCAATAATTCCTTGTTCTGATCGAGTTTCTTCAAATTCCCAGAATTAAAGGCCTGCAACATCAAAATAAAAAATTTAAGCCATTAAAGCAAAAAAAAAAAAAACCCAATATCTAAATCACAGAGATTAAAGTTTTCAATTCAATCTTACAGAGTAAATAGTTTGAATCCCCACGAATGCCTGCTGCACAATAACATCAAGAATCGGTCCATGCCCTTGCAAAAACATCTGCTTCAAGCTGGCAAAAGACTTTTGCAATCGAGAACAGACGTCCTGAAATGATCTACACAACATAACAAAACCAACATTGGTTCCTTTCACCCAGAAATAAAACAAAATAATGTTTTTAAAATCTAAATCCCTCCAAGTTTTGATTTTTAGTTTAAAATCTAGCTTAATTAGTGTTTTTTTTTAATATTTTCTTCCCATCGACCAACTTACGATTCTGCTTCCTCTACTGTAATAGTCTCCAGTTCCTCTAAAATCATCCCAAATTGATTGTCAAATTCATCAATCTCTTCCACTTCATCATCTTTCTCATTCTTCTCCTCATTCGATTCAACATTCATCGAATCTTCGACATTCACGACCTCGGATCCAAACTCAATCTCCCCTTCCTCCAACTCACCCTCCTCTTTCTCAATCTCACCTTCAACCTCACCCTCATTCTCATTATTTTCGTCATCATCGTGATCAACCTCATTCTTCACATCAAGCCCAAGCGGCTTGTTCTGCACCGCCTGAGCCCAAGCGAACGAGTACAGATCCTGGTTATAGTTCCGATGAACCGGAAACCCCATCAGATCGCTCGCCCAAACCCTAGATCTAGACGAAGGAACCCTAGAATCCTTCTTCTTCAGATCGTCGGCGGTGATCTCCTTCACCGATCCCGACGAGTCATCGGAGTTCGAACCCTCCTCATTCCGATGCTTCGCCATTAGGGTTAGGGTTAGGGTTTGGGCTTTGATCGTCGTTAGGTGGTGAAATTAGAGCCGTTTTTTATGAAATCGAGATCGAATCGGAGAGCTCCGGGAGATGAATCGATCAATTAGGGTTTCAAGTTGCGATCTTGGGCGAGGATTCGAAGAAATCGCCGACGGATCCAGCTCATAGAGGAGAAAAATTTTTGGGGAGAAAGCGAACGACGACGTCGAGCGAGAGAAAAAAATGCAAGTGGGGGGATTATTTATTGAGTTGGTATTTTACGCTTGGTGAATCTTGGCCGTACACGTCAGCGTGACATCTGGATCCGTTAATATTTTTTTGAATCTCGTTCCGTGTTCTGTGTATGGGGACTGGTCTGGGATCGGTTGGCTTTTCCGTGGGTTTGTGCTTCGCTTCCAAATTTCTGGATTGTGACAACCCCAAATTTACGACGATAGGATTATCATTATTAGTATTATTGCACGTGTAAATGTATATCCGGTTGATATTAAAATTTAATTATTATAATTTTAGATAAAAAATTGCTTTAATATCTCAAAGTATTATAGATATTTCTAAGATCTTTTTATGAAATGTATTTTTTAATATGCGATATTTTATCTTATCTTACTTAAATTTAGTTGTGTCGCATTTTAATTTGAATAATGGCATAATTTTCCTGGATAAATCATATTTTTTAATATATAATTTAGATTATTTTGTTTAATTATTTAGAGCCAACAGCTTCGGTACTCCCAAAATGACTTTTGAGAGTACCAATGGCAGTCATGGTAAATAGTTACCGTTTATTTAGCTCTTTATAGTTTCATAGTTATCGGTGTGGTGGTTTTTTAGAGTTCCACTGTCAATCATGTAAATTTTGTATCTTTTCAGGGTAGTTACAATCAATTTTTCTTCATCATCTTCTTCTCCATTTATATTGGCCCCTCATCAAAAACCACCCACCGACTTCAACCCATCGATCCTATTTCACAATCAGAAAAATTCTACCTTTTCATTTTATTGTTCCTCCCTCATCATTAGCGTGTCTTCTCCCTTTGTTTCTCCAATCAAACCCATCATCTCCATTCTTATATTTTCTCTAATTTGTTTCCTCTTTCAAACTATTTTCTAGGTTTTTTTAACGATAGTGGTGGATGAAGAAACTCTGGTTGGTTATAGCAAATAGTTATGAAATCTATGATATGGAGTTAGAAAATTTTCTTCGGAAGGGCTTAATTAACAATTGAAAAGCTGAATAAATAGAAATTTACAATACTTTGATGAAAAAATGGGTTCAATTAAATCTTCATCTCTCAATTGCACTTTAACTTGTCACTATGGGCATAATCGTTTGATGTTTGCAAGTTTTGCTACGAGGAAGAGAGAAAAAAAGGGAACGAAGAGGAAGAGAAGTGGGAGGAAAAATCACAATTCTACCCTTTTAATTAAAATTTTAATAAATCCCTATTTTTGGAGTATCAAGCAACTCTCTTATTTATAAACTAATTATTTAGATATACACTTTCCATAATATTTATATTGGAATATATTAAAATTTCAATTGTTGTTTTATTGTATTTATCTACATAGAAAAGAACTTTACCATTTAGCATTTATATATTCTTATGATATACAATGTGATGGATATTAAATAGTAAGATTTATGATTTGCTTTAAAAGTTCTAGAAATAAAGAAAGAGAAAAGGAAAAACTTTTGTGAATGACCAAATTGTCCTCATGTCCTTAGTGAGATGAATGACTATTTTTCCATGTCCTTCAAACTTTTCCTACCCTCACAAAGTTTTCAATATAGTAGTTTAGATATTAGTAGGGTTAATTTTACAAAATCCTTCTCAACTTTGGGGATGCTATTATAACCCCTGAACTTTGTTTATCATCTAACCCCTTTGCTTGTAATTTGTAAATAAATAAAAAAAATTGAGAGAAAAAACTCAAACTTTAGAGGAAGGAGTATATTGCATGTACATGACAGGCGATAAAGTTTGGAAATTTTTCACTCAAAAGTGTTTTAGTTATTTGCAAATTACTGGCATGCGGTTAGGTGAGATAAGCTAAAGTTCAGGAGGGATTTGTGAGACACACCATAGTTCATGGGGGTTATGTGAGATAAACATAGTTTAGAGGGGTTTTGTGCATCAGCCCCAAAATTCATGGGGGTTTTGTGAAATTAACTCATATTAGTACCTTCTATCTTTCATATTTTAAAATTAGTCCCTCAAACCGATAAATTGCTAATGGGTTCTCCAATTCTTAGGTTATTACCCAATTATTCCGCTCCAATGAAGAGTAGAAGTAGCAATTAGTAAGATTGATTGGAAACAACATATGATATTTAGAGACCTAATAGCAGTTTTATGATTTGAGTGACTAATTTCAAAATAGCTTAATTTAATATCGTGGATTTTAGTTTGGGACTCTAGACAAGACTATCATGAGCATTGTAGAAAAATTTAATAATTTAACTATTATGTAAAAGAATTAGCAAATCTTGATAAAAAACTTTTGTGGCATGAAACAGGCTAAAAGAGAGAGGCACTCATGCAATGAAGGCATGGATAATATGTGATAATATGTGATCGATATGAAAGCAATTAATACCAACAATTTATATTAACACATAACTCTCACGCACGTTTTGTTAAACTATCCTGAAAATTTACAGAATGATACCCCTAAAAATTCTAAAATTTTCTTCTTTCAGAATTACAGAAAAATGAAATTCCTAAGAACAATTACAATATATACACGAAAACTAGAACATATTGAAAAGAAGAAGAAAACTCAATTACAACTCTGAGTTATGTCAATTAGAAATATATATATATATATATATGCAACAAAATTAAATGAAAGAAAAATGATTGAATAACTCGAACTTTTATGCGCATTTAATAGATAAGAAAGTATTAATAATTCTATAACATCTGAGAAACCAACAATAATTTATACCTGAAGAACAAAGAAACCTTTTTCTTCTTCTCTCTTTCAGTGTAATTTTGAGAGTCTTTCCAAGTCTTTGTTGTGAGTGGGCGAAATAAACCAGTGCCTTTATACAAAAAAAATTAGAATAGCATGCATTTTGGATTATGGTAGATATAAGGACACGCGTACTGATGAAAAGCAATAAGCAGGAAATGAAGGGACCAGATTTGGAAAACACTAACTTGCATGCAAACATAAACAGTATCGGCCAGCTGCCATTAGCTACAAGTTTTTGCTTGGAGTAGGCCCCTTACTTTTGCCCCAAAAACCTTCTTCTTGAATTTTAATATGAATATAAATTTCATTGTAAAAACCTACAAAAATATGGAAAATTAGGTTGGCCTAAAGCGCCAGAAATTTTGATTCTTTTTTCTTTACGCTAAGGAACCCTTTAAGAGTCATTATCATATTGCAAATGTTATAAAGATCCATTTATACATCTTAAAGAGAACAAATAAATGCTCAAAATCCTCTTTCTTCCTCCTCTTTCCTCCTCTCCTCTCTCCTAACCCATTTCCTTCCTCCTCTCTCTCTTCCTCGTTTTTCCTCTCAGACGTCGACATCTCCCTCCGCCACCGCCGACCTTGTGTGCAAGCTCCGACCATAATGTTCGCTCCTTTTCTCCCACTAATTTCCCCCGATCTCTCTTTCTTTCCCCCAAAACTAAAAACCCCATTTCCCTAATCGGCTCGAAGAGGTGGCTAAACAAGGCTGAGGAGACGGTCGGGAGGAGGACGAGGAGGAGCTCAGTAGCAAATTCCACAAAACATCTAAGCTATCAGTTATTTTTAAAGAAATTTATAATTTCTATTTGAACATCGTGGAAAGACGAAAGATTTAAAGATATACCGGCTAAATGTGATTTTTTGGATAATTTTTTATGTTAAGTTCAAGTCCAAGGTGGAATATTAAGTCTAATGAGTTAGAAGTGAAGTCCAAAGTATTGTATGGTAAGTCTATTGGGTTGAATAATAAGTCCAATGGCTTGTATGTTAAGTCTATTGGATTGAATAATAAATCTAATTTGTTAAATATTAAGTGTAACAGATTATATGTTAAGTCCAACTTGATTCGTGTTAAGTCCAGTTTGGTTCATGTTAAGTCCAAACTTTGTTCGTGTTAAGTTGGTTTGGTTAGTGTTAAGTCCAGTTTAGTTCTTGTTAAGTCCGGTTTAAATCATTTTAAGTCTAATTTAAATCATGTTAAGTCTAATTCAACTTATTTTTGTGACTTAAAACAAGTTGAATTAGACTTAACATGATTTAAATTAGACTTAAAATAAATTTAACATGATTGAAATTAGACTTAAAAGGAATTAAATTAGATTTAACATGAATCAAATTGACTTAACATGAAATTAGACTTAAAATAAGTTGAAATAGACTTAACATGATTCATGTTAAGTCTAATTCAACTTATTTTAGACTTAAAATAAGTTGAATTATACATAACATGATTTAAATTAGACTTAAAAGGAATTAAATTAGACTTAACATGAATCAAACTGAATTTAATATGAATCAAATTGGACTTAACATGAATCAAATTGGACTATAAATAAAATTGGACTTAACATGAAATAAGACTTAAAATAAGTTGAAATAGACTTAACATGATTCATGTTAAGTCTAATTCAACTTATTTTAGACTTAAAATAAGTTGAATTAGACATAACATGATTTAAATTAGACTTAAAAGGAATTAAATTAGACTTAACATGAATCTAACTTAACATGAATCAAATTGACTTAACATGAATAAAATTGGACTTAATATGAAATTAAACTTAAAATAAGTTGAAATAGACTTAACATGATTCATGTTAAGTCTAATTCAACTTATTTTAGACTTAAAATAAGTTTAATTAGACATAACATGATTTAAATTAGACTTAAAAGGAATTAAATTAGACTTAACATGAATCAAAATGAACTTAACATGAATCAAATTGGACTTAACATGAATAAAATTAGACTTAATATGAAATTAAACTTAAAACAAGTTCAATTAGACTTAACATGGTTCGTGTTAAGTCTAATTTCACCATGTTAAGTCTAATTTCACCATGTTAAGTCTAATTTTCATGTTAAGTCATATTTCAGTTCATGTTAAGTCTAATTCGGTTCATGTTAAGTCTAATTTTATTTCATGTTAAGTCTAATTTCACCATGTTAAGTCCAACTTGATTAGTGTTAAGTCTAATTTCACCATGTTAAGTCTAATTATAGTTCTTGTTAAGTCTAATTTCACCATGTTAAGTCTAATTTTATTTCATATTAAGTCTAATTTTCATGTTAAGTCTAATTTCAGTTCATGTTAAGTCTAATTTTATTTCATATTAAGTCTAATTTCGTTCATGTTAAGTCTAATTTCAGTTCACGTTAAGTCTAATTCAGTTCATGTTAAGTCTAATTTCACCATGTTAAGTCTAATTTCACCATGTTAAGTCTAACTTGAGTATTTATGTTAAGTCTAATTTCAGTTCGTTAAGTCTAATTCAGTTCATGTTAAGTCTAATTTCATGCGGATATCTTTAAATTAGACTTAACATGATTCATGTTAAGTCTAATTCAACTTGTTTTAAACTTAAAATAAGTTGAATTATACATAACATGATTTAAATTAGACTTAAAAGGAATTAAATTAGACTTAACATGAACTACATTGGACTTAACATGAAATTAGATTTAAAACAAGTTGAATTAGACTTAATATGATTTAAATTGGACTTAAAAGGAATTAAATTAGACTTAACATGAACTACATTGGACTTAACATGAAATTAGATTTAAAACAAGTTGAATTAGACTTAACATGATTTAAATGGACTTAACATGAACCTAATTGGACTAACATGAACCAATTGGACTTAACATGAATCAAATTGGACTTAACATATAATCCATTGCACTTAATATTTAACAAATTAGACTTAATATTCCACTTTGGACTTGAACTTAACATCAAAATTGTCAAAAAAATTACATTTAGCCCAAGATATCTTTAAATCTTTTATTTTTCAACGATGTTCAAATAGAAATTTAAATCTTTCAACTTAACATCGAGCTCCTCCTCGCACCGCCTCCCACTTGTTCTTCAGCTCTTGGCCAAGGTTGGGAAATTTAGGTCTTTTTAGTTTTGGGGGAAAGAAAGAGAGGTCGGGAAAATTAATGGGAGAAAAGAGCGAACAATATGGCCTGAGCTGCATGCAATGTCGGCGGTGGTGGATGGGGATGTCGGCCCGAGAGGAAAAACGAGGAAGAGAGAGAGGAGGAGGAGAGGAGGAGGAGAGGAGGAGGAGAGGAGAGGAGGAAGAGGACCGATTTAGATCTAGAGAGAAGGAAGAAAGAGGAGGAAGAGGGTATTTTGGGCTTTGTATTTGTTTCTCTCAAGGCAATAACATGAGAATAATACGAAAAAGCATGACACGTGACACTTGGGGTTAAAGCACATGAGAAAAAGTTAAAGGGCTACAAAGACATTTAGTTTTTCGGGGCATGACACAATTTCCAAAAATATAGTTCTTCAGTTGTGGAAAATAAGCAAAATGTTTAACATACTTCCAAGTTAGAAAGATAGCATTTAATAACATATTCGGATCCTCTCAACTACCAAAACGTAGTGGAGAGAGCACTACCACAATATCATAAATGTTAATTTATTTAGTGGGTGGTTGTGATTTATCTTTGCATATAAATTAGGAAAATATTGCAACGCATTGAGGTATGGCAAATGTTAGATATAAAATGAATGGCGTAATCCACTACATAATTAATCTCACTATAATTAATATAGTGGTCTCTCCACTATTTTTTTTTTGATAGTGGAGAGAATCCAAATCCATAAGTAAGACTGCAATAGGGAGACTACCACAATTCACAAACTAGATGTTGAATTTTCTTAGTGTTATGGTACTTCAATTACCAAATATTAATCGCCAATCAGTAGCAGACAAGTGTCCCGCATTAAACACCTAATCAAACCAATCCGACACCTCGGGATAGCCAAAATCCCCAAAGATGGGCTTCGGGTCGACATCCCGAAACCGGCTTAAAAGCGGTACATGTCGGTTTTCTTGGTAGGTCGACTTAACGAGCGGTCCACTTGACCATCTCTTGACCAACTTCTTGCGAAGGGCGGCTCAAAAGGCGCACTTCCTACCTCTACCTATAGTAGGAAGACGACAACATACCTCGAGCCCCGTGATAGCTCATCACTATCACAACAAATGCGTGTCGAAACATTATTTCTCCATCCCAGAAGATCTTTATGACACATCGGACCACGCCTAAGACCCATGCTCCTAGTCACTTCACATTAAATGCCAAGTGACTCCTTCCACCAATGACCAACACCTATAAAGCAAAATGTCGACTGGCCACAAACCCATAACTCTACAAGTTACCAAACCACCCTCTATTATCACTATAAATAGGAGACTATTCTCTGCCAGGTAAGCATTTTCTAAGCAATATTCTCGCTAACTAAGAACTTCTTCAGTTCTTCACTTTTTCCCCACTCAAGCAAGTTACTGACTTGATCGTCGAAGGAACAACCGGGGAACCAACCCGCCCTCTTACGAACTTTTACATGCGGGGAGAACAAATTAGCTCATCCCGAATGGATATATTCGAGAAGTTAGCGAGCCCTCATCTCCTCAATTCATAACTAAGTGACTGGTGATTCCCAACATCAACACTTACTGCTTGGTAATGCTGAATGAGGGAATGGAATGCAATTCTAACTTCTCATTCATGCTTACCAAACATGATGTATTTGGATGCTAGAAATGTCATTCCCACTTCTCATCAATTCCCACTTAATGTGAGAATTGCTATTCCCAATGAGTTATCAAGGAATTGATATTCCCACTTAAGTGAGAATAAAATTAATAAAATAAATTCCGGATATACCATTCTTAAAGATATTCCCACTTAATTCTCTAATCGCAACTAAACATGAGAATGTGAATGAGCATTTCATTTCCACATCAATTCCATTACATTCCTACCTTCATTCCATTCTCACTGACTCTCCCCATGCCAAACGAGGCTAGAATATTTTGTATTAGAAAATCAAACATCCAATAATTGGATTAAGCTAAAAAGAACTTACACTATTTCTATATTATTCTTCACTATGATATAATATAAAAGGTAAAGCATGTGGTCGGGTTTGGATTTGGACTTGTTTTATTTTGGGATTAAAATTATTTTATCCTAAGATTATTTTAACTCATTATACTCGAGATACAATAATACTAGAGACTATAGTGAGTTTTATTTTGTATACTCCGTTTGGTTCAACTTGTTATTAATATTTTTAATACCTATATCATGTTTGAGAACTTGTCATTATATAAGGTGGTATAGGATAAGAACATAATAGAAAATATCCACAATATCCTTCTTTCTACGTGCCATGATTTTAGCCAAGTCTAAGTAATCGATTTCTTTTAGAATCTACCTTTCTAGTCTCAAGTAATAATAATAATAATAATAATAAAGAGCACCAACAAAACAATATCAACCCACCATTACAAGCAAACTAATTCAAGGTTATTCATCAGCACATTCATAAAAATTGTTGAACACAACCACATATAATTATCCATGATTTAAACATTCGGCATAAATATAGAGAATGTGAAAAATACTAAGCTCCCCTAAATTTAATGTCCAAATCTGTGCCAATGTTTACGTGTCCACCCACTTGAGTCTGGTCCGCACTTGAGGAGAGCACGACAAATTAAATTGAACCGGCGCGTCACCGGCCCGTAATGGCAGCCATTTAGAGAGAGAGAAAAAAGAAATGGAGGAGAGAAAGCCTGAGAGAAACAAGAGAGAGAAGCACGTTACACGAGCACATGGATCCAGCACAGCTAATCTTTTTTCTTTTTTTTTTTTTGTGGGGTACTTGGTAGATGACCGCACGTGAAGGAAACAATTGGAAGTCGAAACATACTATTTCAATTTAAAGAATGAAGAGTTATTGCCTCAAAATAGTACCCAATTCAAACAGAGCCAAAGAGGAGATGATCCAATCTTTTATTTGAGGTATCATCAATTAATGTTTACAAGTCATATTGCATGTACTGAAAATGAAATCAAATACACATAATATGAAAAAGAAAAAGAAAAAGAAAAAAAAACTCTAGGCCGCTATAACTTGAAGCCTTGCCAATTGTCAAAGTTTTTTATCCCTGCTATTGCATCATGATTTTCAAAATATATGAGCCTCCTTTGCCTCTAGCATTTCTCTAGTATTTCCTGCGTTAACAAAGAGAAAACAACTGATCAGTTGATCATGATATAATGATAATTATAATTGAAGTTACACCAAACTCATTTAGAGGGAGAATGAGAAGGATAAGCATTCGTTCTCTTACTTGTCTAAACAAAAGCTGGTGAAGCTAGCAAAGAAGATATGGTCTTCTTTTTCATCAGTCGCATAGCTTTAAACTCAACCCGAAAAGAAAAAAAAGAAAAAGAAAAAGAAAAAAAAAGAAAAAGAAAAAATTAATATTTGTATATGAATAATGCAATTTCTAAAGCATGAAATATTGTTTAAGTCAAGATTTATGAAATATAATTGAATATGGACGGCTGATAGTTCTTTTTAACTATGTCAATCCCCAAAATATTTCATAATTCCATATTACCTTACGAAATCTTTTTGAACTTGAAGAAAGAGGTGTTAGAACATTGTTCATACAATATCTCTTGTTTGAGTAATAACAAACTCTCATTTGTTACCGATAATTATTTGAGATAATATGTTTGGTATAAACAAGTATATAAAAGTTACGAGGCGAAACAATATAAAAATAAGCATTTGTGTTGATTTCAGCCATCGAATCATCAATGGTCAAGAGAATACCATCAATGGTCACAAGGACAATAGATGGATTACAATATACAATCGGAGAAAAACAGAATTCAGAATTCATACCATCGATGGACTACAGTGACCCATCAATGGTCAAGCTACACCATCGATCGATTATAGTGAAAATTCAATGAATTTCAGAAACCAGATTTTAACCCATCAATGGACTACAGGGTACCATCGAGAGGTGAGTAGGGGACCATCGATGTTAGTATTTTACCATCGGTGACTGCGGCATTTTGGCAGATTTTATGATTTAATCTCAATTGTTCGTTGACCCCTTTCATCTCCAACTTCTACTATGATTCCTATATCTCTTTTCTTTATTATCAAAGGCTATATAAGATGTGAAGAGATCATAGTTTGGAGATGTTCTTGCATTGAGAAAAAGAGAGATTTTATTCTAGGGCTTGTGTAAAGAGTTGATTTGTGATTCAATCCCCAGAGTCTCGTCAAACTCTTTGTCGTCACGCTCAGCATCTTCATATAGTTTCAGCAAGGAGAGTTGCCCTTGGATTCAACATCACACTGCTTCTTTATAGAGCTTCATTTCAATTCTTTTGAAGAATGATTTGCTTTAAAAGGTCAGAAGATCTTTTGATTTAGCTTAAACTATTTTGCTTAGTTTGCTTTATCTTGTTTTATGGCGTACTCAAGCATGTGATAATTGAGGGTTGGGATTAGCTAGGGCTATGTGTTACTCATCGTGAGGAGTTAGGTTAGACGATCGATTTCGAGTAGATTTTACGGTCGCTCTTTGTAAGCCCTCTTGAATCGTGGTGTGATTCATGTGAACTTTGATCATAGTGAGGAAGCCTTTTCAGAGAAGTAAGAGTGGACGTGGGATTTCTATCGAACCACTATAAAATCTTGCATGTGCTCGGTTTGTGATTGGTTTGGTTTTCACTTTTATTTTGATATTATTTCGGTCAGAAAACTGTGGCTTTAGCTTAAAATCAGAACAAACTTATTCACCCCCCTCCCTCTAGGTTTGCATCTCAGTTCCAAAAAGTGGTGTCAGAGCCTCATTACCCATCTTTAGGATTCACAACCTAGGGTAGAGATGTCAAGTTTGACCGCCACAACTGCTTTTCTCGAGGGACACGCTGTAAACCGCCCCCACTTTTTGATGGGGGAAAACTATACCTATTGGAAAATACGTATGAATGTCTTTTTTATATCCACCAATTATGACGTTTGGGAGTGTGTTGAAAACGGCTACAAAGAAACCACTACTGCTGTAAAAGGGGTTTTAGTTGTCACACTTAGGGATAAGTGGTCACCACAGGACAAATAACTTTATTCATTGAATGCTAAAACTATAAATGCTCTCTATTGTTCTTTAACTGCTCAAGAATATAACCCGTGTTTTAAATTGTACTCCTGCGTAGGAAATTTGAAAAATACTGGAGGTTACACAAAATACTGGAGGTTACACACAAAGGAACATCACAGGTAAAGAGGCAAAACTGACTATGCTTGTCAGAAATATGAAAATTTCAAGATGAAGGCCTCAGAAAGTATTCAAGATATGTTCACACGATTCACTAATACAGTGAATAAATCCAAAGTTTTAGGATAGGAATATGATAACAAGGAGCTTTGTAAAAATACTTCGTTCTTTATCTAAAGATTAGGAACCAAAGGTAACTGCTATAGATGAAATGCAAATTTTTCTAACTTAACTGTTAAACATATTGTAGGTAATCTTCTCACATAATGGCATGATTAAAAGAGAGAGAGATGATTCCAAGAAAAAGTTGTTAGCCCTGAAAGCCAAAAAAAAAAACTCGATCTAAGAAGAAGAAAGATTCAAGCTTGAGTTCTGAAGATAAATATACTCAAGCTGGATTCATTGTGAAGGGATTCAAATATTTTCTCAGACCAAAGAATGGATAAAAATACCTTCAAAATAGACAAAATTAATTTACTTTAACGAAATAAATATTCTTTGAGTGAATCCAAACCAACCTATTTGTTATCATTGGAGAATAGATGCCCATTGAACAAGAAATATAAGAAGATGGAAGGCAAAAGTTTGAAAGTGACAGCCTGGGATATAACAAGTAATGAAGAATAAAAAGTTGAATCAAGTGAAGATGATGAGAAGGCAAATTTGTGTCTTATGGGTAGAAACGCCACAACTTCGGATTCTGAGCAAGGGGAAACATGTGACTCTGAATCTGAAAATTCAGAGGATGAGGTATGTCCTTCATATGATGAACTATATTCCAAATATAAGGAGACGCTTAAACAACTCGAAAAAAAATGCTAAAAAATATGAAATGACAAAAAGGATGAATAATGAATTTGAAGAAAGAAAAGAAACTTATGTTTAAGAAAATTGAATCTTTTTCTTCAAATTTGAATTCAAGTAATTCACCTTGTGATATGACAACTTTTGAATGCACACAATGTTCTGAATTTCAAAATTAAATTTCTTGTTTATCAAAGCAACTAGATGATAAACTCATTGAAAATGAAAAGCTAGTTGCTAAGGTAAATGAGTTATTGTGTGATTTATCATCCGAACAAATTAAGTTTAAAACTAGATGCACAACTATTGTTTTCGAAAATGAACAACTTAAGTCCAAAATAGTGATTTGGAAAAGGCTATGAATTTTTTCATTGGGTTCAAAAGGGTTGAACGTGGTCCTTTCCAATCAACGATTTGCTAAAGCTAAAACTGGACTTGGTTATTCAAATTCTAGAAGACATAAAAAGTCTCAATCTTTTTTGTGAAAGAAAACAATCTTGATTGTTTTGCACCCATACCTAATGTTACCTATCATACTATGTGTTCTTTTGTGGTAAAATGGGTCATGTATCTATGAGTTGTTAGATGAGGTACAGGATTAAGACAGTTAAGCAAATTAGGTACAATTTCTAACCAACGTGGACCTATGTGGATACCTAGATCATATTTATCTGCTTTTTGTTCGTGGGGAAAGTTGACTTGTTATTCATTGTCCTTGAATTCGCTATTAGCTTTTTGGCCTACAACAAAATTCAAAAGAAAATTTGCCTTTTATTTTAATGCATAATGAAAACGAAATTACAACTTCTTCCTCAGATGAACAAACACGAATCTCATATCGAGATCCTCGCTATGCGGGTTCTTTGCCCTGCGTCGAACTTTTGTGTCCGTGGACGTACCGCTCCCGATCCGAAAGTGGAGATCTAGATACGAGATTCAAGGACTGAGTGCTTATTTCACGGGAAATAAGCGCCGACGGGATCAACTCACGGCGAGGTGATCGCCGAGCGTGAAATCTACTAGGAGAAATCACACGCCGAGACTAAGACGGCTTAGCCTAGAGGGTAAACGCAAACTTGACCTAGACCGGCGAGACTCAGCCGATCCTCTACCTCTGTAGATTCGGCCGCAACGAATTCTCTTGATCGAATCTCGCTCTCTTCTCCCCGACGCCGGTTCAACCTCTATCTCCGGGTTCCATTCTTCAGCCGCTCCTCAATTGCCCAAAGTCCGCTTTTTCTCCAAAAGATCTCCGTAAAAATCCCCCAGTTTCCACCTCCCATTTATACAAGTCGGGGGCTTGTGGCCCAAGATAGGTGCCTCGGCCAAGTTGCCGAGGTGCTCGCTAACTGCAGCCGAGGTGCTCGGCAGTTGGCCGAGGTGCCTACCGAATTTGCCGAGGTGCCTGCGACGCAGGTTCAAACGAATAGCAGAACCGGTTCGCCAAAATGAACTGAGGCTCGCCAGTGAACACGAGGTTCGCCAAAATGGCGAGGTTCGCCAAAAGGCGCAGGTTCGCCAAAATGAACCGAGGTTCGCCAAAATGAACCGAGGCTTTGCAAGTGAACACGAGGCTCGCCAAAAGGCGAGGTTCGGCAGCAGGTTCGGCTGCAAAAGGTTCGGCAACAAAGCGAGGTTCGCCAAAATGAACCGAGGTTGGCCAAACGGCGCAGGTTCGCCAAAAGGAACCGAGGTTACAAACGGGCAGGTTCGCCAAGGAACCGAGGTTCGCCAAAAGGAACCGAGGTTCGCCAAAAGGCGCAGGTTCGCCGGGAACCGAGGTTCGCCAAACCGCGAGGTTCGCGTAAGGAACCGAGGTTCGCCAAAATGAACCGAGGCTTCGCCAAGTGAACACGAGGCTCGCCAAATGGTGAGGTTTGCCAAAGGAATCGAGTTCGCCAAAAGGCGCAGGTTCGCTAAGGAACCGAGGTTCGCCAAAAGGCGAGGTTCGCCGTAAGAACCGAGGTTCGCCAAACTGCCAGGTTCTAAGGAACCGAGGTTCGCCAAAGGCAGGTTCGCCGGCGCGAGGTTCGCCGAAGACGAGGTTCGCCGAATGGCGAGGTCCGCCGAAGGCGCGACGTCCCGATTATTCGATGGGTTGTCATTCACGACTTCGCCATGAGTTGGTTTCGGATCTTGTAAGTATTTTTAACGCCACAGACACCCCTCCAAAGTGTTTCAGTCTCGCTTTTATAGCGAGCCCGAATACTTTGGACATGATGGTCCCTACTTCAGCAGAGGGTCCCAAAGTTAGC
This sequence comes from Asparagus setaceus, assembly GCA_012295165.1. Classification (NCBI taxonomy): domain Eukaryota; kingdom Viridiplantae; phylum Streptophyta; class Magnoliopsida; order Asparagales; family Asparagaceae; genus Asparagus; species Asparagus setaceus. Next base: position 25,592,935 of record CM022710.1, read on the forward strand.
TTCAAGTCTTCGATTCTTTCGATTATCCATCTTTGTAGGATTTCGATAAGATCACTTGTCGATTTATTGTCCGACCGCTTGTTAAAATCTTGATTTGAAGTCGGTGGGTGAGTTTTATTTGTAACTCGTGGTCGTTGGTTGTTGTTTGATTAACTATCGGACTTTTGGACTTATCCGCATGTCGGCGAACTCCTTGTTGGCGACACGCTGGTTGTGTCAATACATGGAATTTCATAACCCTCACCGGCTATTTCTTCCATCATCACGCGGTGTTGTTGGTTTAACCAGCCGGGAGGACTAATCTTTTCATGGAGATATCTCCAAGGATTCCTTGTCGAAACAAGAGACCATTTGGCTTTCAACCATCGTCGGCCTTCACCATGAAAGCGACGCTTTGGCCTTTGTTGGGATATGATTATTCATAGTGGGAGAAGTTCCTCCCGACTAGACACGTTGTCCGTGTCAACACGACTTTCACACCTCGCCGATTATTCCTCTCTTGGATATTATGGTGGAGGAAATTAAGGGTTATCGAAGTTATCCTTAAGAATATGGGTTTATTCTCCGGGAACTCCTCGTTGAAAATTTGGAAACATTTATACCGTAATCCTAGTTAAAGTAAGATTAGGCGACGCTGATTTGGCGCGGTGGAATCCGCGACGATCGAAGTTATCCCTAAGGATATTTCTTGTGAGAATATTCTTCCGAACTTCTACAAGTTAGGAAACGCTTTATACTGTTCCCGATTGAGTAGCATCGCGACGCATTGATTAGCCAATGCAATCCGCACGATCGAAGTTATCCCTAAGAATATTTTTATGAAAATATTCTTCCCGAACTTCTCACAAATTGGGAAACAGCTTATACTGTAATCCTTGTTGGAGTAGAATTGGGCAACGCTGATCGCCCGATGCAATCCGCGACGATCGAAGTTATCCCTAAGAATATTTTTTGAAAACATTCTTCCGAACTCGACAAATTGGGGAACAGCTTTACACTCAATCCTAGTAGAGTAGAATTGGCACGCCGCTGATCGGCGCCGACGCAATCCGACGATCGAAGTTATCCCTAAGAATATTTTTTGTGAAAATATTCTTCCCGAACTTCTCGACAAATTGGGAAACAGTATACCGTAATCCTTGTTGGAGTAGAATTAGCGACGCTGATCGGCGCCGATGTCCGCGACGACAAGTTATCCCTAAGAATATTTTTTGTGAAAATATTCTTGGGAACTTCTAACAAATTGGGAAACAGCTTTATACGTAATCCTTGTTGGAGTAGAATTGGCGACGCTGATCGGGCCGACGAATCCGCGACGATCAGTTATCCCTAAGAATATTTTTTGTGAAAATATTCTTGCGGAACTTCACAAATTGGGAAACAGTTTATACCGTAATCCTTGTTGGAGTAGAATTGGGCACGCGCTGATCGGGCCGACGTAATCCAAGACGATCGAAGTTATCCCTAAGAATATTTTTTGTGAAAATATTCTTGCGGAACTTCTCGACAAATTGGGAAACAGCTTTATACTGTAATCCTTGTTGAGTAGAATTGGCGACGCGTTGATCGGCCGACGCAATCCAAGACGATCGAGTTATCCCTAAGAATATTTTTTGTGAAAATATTCTTGTGGGAACTTCTCGACAAATTGGGAAACAGCTTTATACTGTAATCCTTGTTGGAGTAGGATTAGACCACATGGGAGAATATTTGGAGAATTGAGTAGGTAGCATCTCCAAAATCTTTCCAAATATTTAGGAAAGAGGATGGATAAATTATTGGCTGTTTTGGATTCCTTTTAGATATCCAATTGGGCTCCAATTAGAATTCCTACCCATCGCCAAATAGGACTCCTTATTCAAAGAGAATTGGGTCCATATGGGATTGTTATAAATACCCATAAACCCTCCTTCCTCTTGACCTAGGCCGCCCCCTTCTATGCACTTTTTCTTTCGCTTTCTTCCCGCCTGCGGTCGCTCCTCATCTTCCAACAACGAGGTATGATGAGGGTTTTATATTTCCTCCTCTTCTCTTTTCTTTTCTCTCTTTTTTTGTTGCATGCATGCATGGGAGAAGAACCCGCTGGCTATGAATAGGGCGGCGGCGGCCACCGGCGCGGGCGACAGCGGTATGGCGGCATACATACGGGCGGCGGCTGCTGGCGGCATGGCTGCCAGCCAGCGCCGGCTTGGTCAGCGACCGAAAGCCTGGGCATTGGCGCCGGTTCATCGAAATACCGGGCGTTGGGCGTTTAGTCACGACCGAGCTCGCTATCGAACTGGCTCGGCCACCTAGCACCTCGACGGCTGCGTCCGTTGTTCTTTAGTTGACATGCCGTTGATGCTCCACCATGATTGATAGACCATGACCGACCAAACGGACTTTTGATGCTATATTTGCCGATTTTTAGTCGCGATCCGACCTTTCGTCGTGTTTTTGCAGCTTGATGTCGCCGGAAGATCACGCTGCCGAGGAGTCGATCACCGCGACGGGCGCTGAATGCACCCTTCTTTCGGAAGGCCATGCCATTATATTCTCGACATATATGCGTTGTATCCCGCCGTTCTCCTTCGTGAGGCGATTGAAGAGCCGAAATCCTCCTTTGTGGGGATCGACGCGCAGATTGTGTATCCTCGTTACGACCCGCCGTCCTCCTTTGTGAGGCGATTGGGAAGAGCCGAAATATTCCTTCGTGAGGATTGGGGCTTCAAAGATCACCCGCCTCGATATCTTTAACGGAGCGATTTCATACCGCATTTTTGCTCAGAGAACGAAATATATTGCCTTTGTTTACGCTGACTATATTTATCGCTCTCCCGTATTCGATATGGATGAAATCGCCATACCGTTATAAGGTCGTGACTCAATCTCATAGGTTTTCGAAGAGTCCACGCCTTTACGCTTTCTTTTCTAAGATATTCTTTCTAAATGATCTCGCTAACTCTTTGTTCTCTGTGGTAGACGGATGTCGACGATTACTCGCCTATTTCAAGGCTCCAAATGTCAAGTCTCGATTCTTAAGGTCATCGGAAGAATACCTCTTTCCACCGAGGAAGCGAACCGCAATGAGGTAAAACCCCAGAAGAAACCAAATAAACCTCGAGCCTATCATCAATTTCGATGACGAGTTTGAGGATCGCCCATCATCCGACTCGCCTTTCCTTACACCTTGGTCGAAACCAGATTTCCCACCCTTCGAGTGTAGGGCGCGTGGAGGCCCCTGTGTTAATCTTGACGGACCACTTCCACGGATTCAACCTATCACGGAGATTGCCCCCGCCAAAATCATTGCTCGATTCCAGCCTGCGGATGGGTCTCCTTCAGCTGTTGGAGAATGGTTTGAAACAGGCGATCTCTATTATCGAGGTTAGATGGGCGACTTTTATGGTCTTCTACCCATTCATATTGAGAAGCTTGGGGGAAATTCAGCGTGTCGGTGGCCCTCACCGGTTAACCGCTAGAGCAAGGCTCACCACCGGGCTAACTTTCATGTATCATGTGGAGAGTTTAGCCTTTTGATTCATGCAATGAGGTGAGGCGACTCATCTACAGGCTCGGATCAAGGCTTCTCGTGAACGCGATTTCGCGAGAGGAGAATATCGAGCAAGAGGTTATTTTCAACTCATATGAGCGGCAGCCACTTTGCGTCCGATAGATCGTACCACACCCATGTCAATCGCACGTGAATCGTGACCGCTCAAGGAGAAGACTTTGAAGAATTTCACGCGGAGTGTACTAGAGTCCGTGGCCATCGAATGTGAGAAGCAAGTCCTCGAGGCGAAGCGTCGGAACTCGCGGCCGCTATTGCCGCGACTCAAGAGGAACTTGAGAGAAGCCAAAGCTCGGGTTCGAGCGAACAGAGGAAAAACTAGCCGCCACAAAGCCGACCTCGCTTCTTCACATTACTAGATTGCGCCAATGAAGTCCGACGGTTGCTTTGGTCTTGAGACTCGCTTTTGTTTGTACCACGCCGCTGTGATTATCACAACTTTGCTTGAATCGATTGTCTCGACAATTGTAGCTCTTTTATATTTGCTTCAAATGAATAAGATTTATTCCTTTCATTGCTTATTATGATTCTTTTATTTCGCCCGAAATAATTAACCATAATACTTATAGGATTTTAGCAAATCCTCACCATCAACGGGTTTGATTAGCCTTTACCAATTACCGCTTGAATTGGGCTAGCGTATGGATTGTCCACATCCGCTCCGACGCGACGTTGTGCTAAAGAATGAAACTCTTCTAGACTTGTTGCTATGATATTGAATACATAGGCTTTATACTTTTACGCAAGAGACCACCCGGCGACGCTGTGAGGTTGGCTTAATCCTTCTTAGGCTTCGATGAAATACCCTGCAATCGACCGGTGTCTTCTTCAATCTAAAGACTAAACCGGCGACGCTGCAGTTAGGCGCCGACTTCATCCCTTCTTAGGTTTCGATAAAATACCCTTAATCGATCTCGGTGTCTTCAATCGGGAAAGACTAAACCGCAACGGTGTTAGACGTGGCTTCATCCCTTCTTAGGCTTCTCGGATAAAATACCCCGTAATCGAACTCGTGTCTTCTTCAATCTGAAAAGACTAAACCGCAACGCGTGTCAGGCGTCGACTTTAGGTTATTGGCCAACCCCCAGCCTTCAACGGGTTTGATGAGCCTTTACCAACTACCGTTTGAGTTGGGCTAGCATGTAGATTTTCTAAACCGTTCTACACGACGTGGTGCAAAAGAATGAAACTCTTCTAGACTTAATGCTACGATGTTGAATACGTAGGCTTCGTCTTTATCACGGAATAGACTACCCGCAACGCTGGTGGCGCTGGCTTTATCCCTTCTTAGGTTTCGGATAAAATGCCCCTTAATCGATCTCGTGTCTTCTTCAATCGGGAAAGACTAAACCGCAACGTGTGTTAGACGCTGGCTTTATCCCTTCTTAGGCTTTGGGATAAAATGCCCCTGAATCTAACTCGTGTCTTCTTCAATCGGAGAAAGACTAAACCGCAACGCGTGTTGCGCCGACTTTAGGGTTATTGGCCAACCCCAAATTCTTCAACGGTTTGATGAGCCTTTACCAACTACCGCTTGAGTTGGGCTAGCATGTAGATTTTCTAAACCGCTCTACACACGACGCTGTGCTAAAGAATGAAACTCTTCCGCACTTAATGCTACGATGTTGAATAATGAAGGCCTTTTATCACTGAATAGACTACCCTAAGAACGCTGTATGCTGCTTTATCCCTTCTTAGGCTCTCGGATAAAATGCCCTTAATCGATCTCTGTGTCTTCTTCAATCGGGAAAGACTAAACCCAAGAACGGTGTTAGACGCTGGCTTTATCCCTTCTTAGGCTTCGATAAAATGCCCCGTAATCTAAATCTGTCTTCTTCAATCGAGAAAGACTAAACCTAAGAACGCTGTAGCGCTGGACTTTATCCCTTCTTAGGTTCGATAAAATGCCCCAAGATGAATCTTGGTGTCTTTGACCGAGAATGACCGAACCGCGTGAAGATTGATTGAGGGGAAAGGAAGAATGTGTTCTATTTCCGATGAGGCTAATGCCAGATTCCTGTCAGAGGAATTGAAAAGACTCAAACCTTTAGTCTGACTACCCGGTTCGAAAATCTCGATACCTTCACGGCGGGCTACCTAAAATAAGAGGTGGAACTAAGAGTGGATCTCCGCCGAGAACCGAAGACCAGCGACCTTCGCCGGACAACCTCGGTTCGAAAATCCCTACAAGATACCTTCACGGCGCTACCTAAGATGAAAGATGGAACTAAAAGTGGGATCTCCACTGAACCGAAAGACTCAGCGACCTTCACGGACAACCCGGTTCGAAAATCCCTACAAGATACCTTCAATGGGCTACCTAAGATGAAAGATGGATAGAACTCTTCCATTTATCACGAAAAGGATCTTACACTTGGAGAGGAAGAATTTTATATTCTATCTCCCACAAGGAAAGGAATTTTGAGTGGGCCTCTTGTTCATAGAAGGAATCAAGAGGGATTTTGGTAATGTACCGTAATTTGTAGGCCCACCGCCAAGGAATTTGATCGGTGAGGGAAATTATGATGGAGGATAAATCTAGGGTTATCCTCGAGGAAGGTGGGTGAAACATCCCACGAGGAACTTCCCATCGAACGGATTATCCCAAGATACTAGGGTAGTATTTCTTCAGAACTTCCCATTATCGACATTAATTGCCTGGCCACCATTTTGGGTAATTAGGCGATACGCACTGCTAGAGTAGACCGCCTCTATTACAAACGGTCCCTCCCATTTAGGTTCGAATTTACCTTTCTTTTTGAAGTGAGGATTATTGGTCGCCGAAAATAGGACCAAATCTCCTTCTTTGAAGTCTCTGTCGTACTTTCTTGTTGAAAGCTCGACATCCTAGCTTGGTAAAACTCAATGCATTGTTGAGCTTCCAGCGCTTTCATCTAACATCTCAAGCTCTTCGAGACGCTTTTGATGTTGTTCTTTGGTCGCCATCTCGCTGAAAGGGCTGGCGCGGCGACGAACCGATTTCCAACGAGAGAACGCCGCACCCGTGAAACAAGGAGTAAGGTCGCCCGGCATGCGTACGCATCACAGCGATATGCCCAGAGTGCTCGAAGTTTATCGTCCCAGCTTTGTTATTCTTCACAAGCTTTGACGTAATTTTGATAATTGTCTTGTTGAACGCCTCGCCTAATCCATTTGCAACCGGGTTATAGGTCGCTGACGGACATCTTGTATTTTGAATTTCTCGCAAAACCCGATGAAGGAATTGCCGATGAATTGAGGACCGCTGTCATGCACGATCCGTTTTCGACACCATGTCGATAGATGACATGGTGTTTGATAAATTTGACGACGCATTCTCGCCTTTACTTCTTTAGCGGATTGCTTCACCACTTGGAGAAGTAGTCGCGATCGCTAGAATAAACCGACGCTTTGACGACGGAGGAAAAATGGGACCTACAACGCCCATTCCCCATGTCTCAATGGCCGATGTGGCCGGCGATGCAATCGCCAGAGGCCGATGCATGTAATTCGCGCGGAATCGACATGCATTTCCGAAATGCATTAATCATCGCTAATGGTAGCCCATTCTCCTCGATTCGATCGTAGAGCTTGGGACCAGTCAGGCAAGCATCACATTCACCTTCGTGGTGCTTCCTCAAGGACCTCTTCCGCCTTTGTTTGAGAGGCATCGGAGTAAAGGACCATCGCACTCTCTACATATAGCATCCGGGTTTCGTGTCGTAAAGAATCTTGAGCGGATTGACTCTCCTTCACGCCTTCCTCGTAGAATATCATGTAAGACGAATCGATGATAGGAAAGGCCAATCTCGGCTCCAACTTGATTTGGGTTGCATTTACCTCTTTGGTAACTATCCCTTTGTCTTCTTGTACCCCATCATATATTGGTACTAAGAGTCGGTGAGTCCCGACCATAACCAGCTGCTCCTCTAAGGTTGTGCCGATATCGCACGCGGCTAATGCATCCGCATGAGCCGCTCGGCGCGGATATATTCGATGAAGAATTCTTCAAATGAGTCCGCCATTTCAACGCTATCCGATGATAGGGGACCAGATCGTGGTTCCTAACTTCATAGTCACCACGGACTGCTTGACTATCAATTGCGATCCAGATGCTTCGAGATACTCTATCCCCAAATTCTTACGGCTAAGTCCGATAAGTAGCGCTGTATTCGCTACGTTATTGGAACAAGGTTCGATGAACTATAAGCACGGGCATGACATGATTCCCGGAAACTAAGACAACCCCGACTCTGCGGAAATCTTAGAACATCCGGGCACTTGCTACATTAGTAGCTCGAGAAGTCTGGCCAAAAGCATACGCCATATTTGTTGGTGCGATGTAGTGTTAACTTCGTGGACTTCATCCGAAGATCATCATATAGCTCAACCGCATCCGTCGGGCCGCACCAAGAGATCGCGAATCGCTTGTCCTTTGACCGACTTCGTTGTTTGAAATACAAGTCATATCGGGACAAGAGCAAGGCCTATTTCGCCAAACGCCAACTCATTGAAGCCGGCCAATATAAATATTCGGACCGGATTTACATTAGAGATAACATAAATCGCTCGTCCGACTAAATAGTGCCGCGATTTTCTCAATCGCTAACACTAATGCAAGGCACCGCTCACCATTGATATCGAGACTCAGCCACCAATGTTCGCCTGTAATACATCGCCGTTTCGGATCGGGCTGCCGCCCCCGCGAAAGTAAAGCTTAACGAAAGTGATCCGCTGCCTTGACGAATCAGAATGGCTTTCCGACGCATGTGCAACAAGAACGGAGGTTTAGCGAGATACGATTTGATCTCTTCAATGCCTTCGACAAAGGCCATCCCAAATAAACGACACTCTTCTTGTTCAACTTAGAACGGTTGGCATTTCCTGATAGGTTCGATATGAACCTCGGATGTACGCCAATCGCCTCTTGTAACCCCCGAAGTTCTCTCGTGTTTCTGAGGTTGCAATTCTTGAATCGCCTTCACTTTGTCGATCGACGGGATTCCTTTGTCGACGACGGCCGGGAATTTGCCACCGACATCCCAAGGAAGGATTTGGCGGTGGTTCATTTTAGTCGATGGGTTCGCATGAGCTTGAATACCGCTCTAAGATCTTTGATGTGATCTCCTTTGTCATGGCTTTTCACAAACTGTTGTCAACGTAGCATTCGACCGCTTTTCCGAGATGATCTGAAAATCTCCGCCATTGCTCGCCGGTATGTCACGGCGCTTTTAAGCCGAACGGCATGATCGTAGCAAAATATACCGATGGGCGCTTCAACGCAGTGTTTAGCCATCATCGGGGTGCATCTTGATTTGATTATACCTCAAAAGCCATCCATAAAGGACATCCTCTCAATCCACACGCATTGTCGTCACTATCGCGACATCGGATTGAAGGTGGAAGTCATCTTTGGGCAAGCAAATGCTCGGATCTCTCAGAATCGGCTACGCATCCTAATCGGATTCTTCTTCATGACCGACTATATTCGCCACCCAATCCGGATGTTGAATCTCCTTGATGAATCCCGATTCTATGAGTTTCTTTACTTCACAACCATTGCTCGAAGATTTGTGGATCTAAACCGCTTGCGTTGCTTGACAGTTTGACATCCACCTTGATGTTGAGGCGATGTGTCGCACATTAGGATCGAGTCCCCGCATGTCCTCGTAACTCCAGCTAATACATCGATATACTCCCGATTAGAGTGATCAACTCTTTCTTCTTCCGAGGGAAGAGTATTGTGATGTTTATGAGCTTAGGATGCTCTTCATCACCCATGTTAACTCGATTACCTCATCCTTAGTGGGGGCTCTTTGTTCAATCTATCCCCAAACCGCTCGAAGTTGATGGATCCATGGGTCTTCCCATGTTGGCATATCTTCATCACTCTCAATAGTAGCGTGGATCGATCAGCCATATTTGACATCAAAGCCTTGAAAGCCCGGGTCGGGTGTCAATCCTGTGCCAAGAATCGCATCTAATGTCCGCCTCCCTCATCGGTGGATTATTATCAATCGCCCATGAGCATTCATCTTCTCGAGGAGGATTCGATCCCAATCCTCTTCTAAATTAGTAGTTATCCGCCTTCCTCTTGGGACATATGTCGCTTAGGAGGGACTCGAGAACCTCGCCAAAACATAGACTTTCCCCTTGTGTCAGTCGCACTTCACTTCTTCATGATACCCGTCTCGACTATATCTGAATGTGGAGGATAGGCCCATTATCATCTTCATCTCTCTTCAAAGAAATGATTCGGCTGGAACCGTGATTTTCCGAAACCACCTTTTCTCACTACTTGATCTTCGTGGATGACGAAAGTGGCCCCAAAGGAGTCTCGAATCGCTTTTGTGTAAAGCAAGATGAGACGAAGCGTGTGCAACTCGATCGTTGTATAAACCTCGCCATCACATCATTCAAAGACAAAGGATACTCTAAATCGCCATTTATTGATTCATCGGCAATTTGCCATTATAATGTTCATCCGACGATTCTTCATCGCCAAGATTGATTACAAGGTACAATGTCGCTTAAAACAAAACCACCACTATAACCAAGCCCGCTTCAGACGCCTTTCTTCACCGTCCGCTGCTTGGGCCGATGATTCGCTGACACATTATCGTAGAGGAGAGAATCGCTGAAATAATTCTCCATCCCCTTAAACGTTGTTTGTCCTACACCACCGCCTTGACTCATTATTCGTGGTCTACATATTTGAGACACCGATGAAGAGTAGATGGGACTATAACGCTATCGCGGATCCAAGGTCACCCAACAATAAGTTATAGGAAGTCTCACAATCACATAGCAGTGACTTCGACTTTAAGTCCCCCATTTGGCACTTTATCCGATTTTACCAAGCTACCGAGACCGGTGTTAAATCCATAGATCACCGCGTTCGCCGACGCCACCACCGCGGGATTCCAAGATGATACATGAGGCGTAGGGCATGATGCTCAAAATGAACCCGGATCGACTTGGATCCTGCTAACTTCACTAGAGCCAATATACCCGTGAAGTAAAGCGCCTATCGCTTGAATTCCTTGTCCGCATATCCTCCTTGTAAAGGTGATGCAGGAAAGTGTTTAGCTGCAAGGTTGCATTGTTGGGCGATTCTTCCTAATCGGCTTGATCCAGTGAGAAACACCTCGTGAGTCACTGCAGCTTCTTGTAGAGCTTCCCTGCCTTTGACAATCGGAGCAACTCGTAGAGAGTTATCCCGGCCGATGTTTGCCAATCGGGCCATGACGCCAAACGGTATGGAGAGTCGAGCTTCCCGCTTGTCTCTTCTAATCGGGATTGAAACCGAGATTGCTTCGAGCTAAACTTTGGCGCCGCTGTCGGACTTTCTTTGGCACCACCGGCTGCGCTTCTCTGCAGTGAGGGGAATTGTTGGTACCCCCACCGACAAATGCCTTGGCATTAGGGTCTGAGACTTCCGGTACTTGTATTTGTACTGTGGTCCGCCCCCCGTGGCGGGCTTCGTGTTCTCCTTCTGGACAACCGAATGCTACCACTGCTCGCCCTCTCCTCCGCACTGCGGAAGTAGCATGGCATGCCTTTCCTTCCGCTTTGATTTTTCTTCGATGAAGAAGAGGCTACCCATTGCTCATCCTCGCGTGTCCGGTGGATCCACAGACTTCGCCATTTGGGGTCAGATATGATACAAGTCCTTTCCGGCGCGTTTATGGGTCGCCGCTCACCGCCTTCATTGTGACTTTGACCACCGGTTTAGGTTCAAACCATGTCAATGGCACCACCCAAAGCTTATGGACACCGTGATTTGTTCGACCTTTCTTTCGATCTTCATAGTGATGACCCCTACGCCAATTAAAGCCCGGATTTTGTCCTTAAGGTCAAAACAGATTTACGGGTGATGAATTGCCTGCGGATACGCGCAGATTTTGGGTCGCTCGGTCTCATTGCTTCCTCTTGATTTTGAATCGAGGGAGTTTGATCTTGTTATTTTCGACAAGATATTTGAAGAGACCGAATCTCGCCGTCCCTAAAGGAATAGGACTGAATCTTGGCTCGAGGCCTTCTATTTCAAGGCCCCGTTACCACGCCGACAGCCTGCTGGCGGCGCCACGTTGCTTCGCGGGTTGGAGTTGAACGTTTGTTCGCGAACCGCCGCCTTGGCTCGCTTTTCCCTTTGCCGCTGGACAAAGTTTTGCTTCGAGCTTCCGCCGCCGGCCTCTTCCGCTTTTTTTCCTTGAGGAATCTTTCGCCTTGTCTCCACGAACCTTCAAATCCTTCCACGCTATAGATGGTGCGGTCCCCATTGCTCTAGTACGCCTATCGACAAGTTGTTATGGGTGTCCGAGGATGAACTCCTCCGTTATCGATCCCGATAGTTCATTGCCTTGTTGAATCGCTTGACTAAGATATCCAAGCCCGTCTTCGCTTCGCCGAAAGTACGTCCCGACGATACTGTATCGCCGTCGAAGAAATTGGTGAGGAAGTAGATTCCATGTCGCCCCAAATGGAATGCTCCCCGCTTGAGACGCGCGTACCAATCAAGGCACCTAACGGCGGTGCCAACGAATGACCGAACCATCGTGGCTCGTTATCGGAATAACTCCGAGGTGCGACTTGAAATAAATCAAGCGCGGCCGGGAACCCTTCCACAAACGGTGTGAAGTTTATTAAGTTAAACTTAGACGGTATCGAATTGATTCCCACTCCTCGGTATGGGCAAGGAATACCGTTTCTTCACTTTGAGCGTGAAAATCGGAGTTGATTTTGCTCGAGGTCTTTGATCTTCTCGCCTCATGAGCGTACCATATCTACATTATGCCCGCCAAGGCGGGTTCGTGAGGGTTATCATCCTCTTGTATTTCCTCCCCGTCCGAATTGTCGCCATCTTGGTCGACGCCGATACCGACTGATTCACCTCGATGTTTTGTCAAGGCTTGATCTGCTGGTCATGCATTTCTCTCATCGCCCGTGATGGCCAAATCCATCTCTAGTTTGAAGTTTTCCCGTTGTTTAGCCAACGCCGCCTAGCATCTTAGCCACTTGATCTATACCGATCATGAGCGCTTTGGGGTTCCTTCGCTAGATACCGATGATCGAGGCGATTATGAGCCGATATCCGACGCGATCATCCTCCGCTGGTATCCTTTCGTAGTTTGTCAGATCCGACCGCCGGATAGTCCCCGACCGCAAACGCTGCAGTGCTAGGGCGCGCCGAATAGCCCGATGATGATTCTTTGCCGGGTCATATTATTAGTGACCTCCGCAATTCATCCTTTCGATGTCATTCTTCACGAGTCGCTTTGACCTAGGTCTCGCTGCGTTGGTGGTTCTGAAGACCGAGACCCTTTCTCGAGTTTCTCGGCTACACTTACATTCCGAGCACCGCTTCGATGAGCTTAGAGCACAAGCACGACCGTGATGAGTTTGGGGAATCCTCCGAGATTTCCTCGCACCGCCGGGTAATACCGTTTCAAGATGTGTACCGAGCACCGTGTTGGCGCACTTCTGTATAACGCCGCCGCCATCGAGACGCCTCCTTCCGGTGAATGGCCAAACTACCGAAGTAACTCGCCTTGACTTCCGCTATGTGAGCCGAAGTTTCGTGGGACTCTGACTCGATCTTTAATCCCGCAGGGGTTGCAGGAATCTTCCGCCCTTTCCGAACAAAACCATGAGGACCCGCGGATCCCTTCAGGACCCAAGCGATCCTTGATAGTTGGTTTGGTGGTGGTGACGGAGTTGGCTTCACCACTGCTCAAAAGTGCACCTTTGACCTTGAGGCCGACTTGACTTTGGCGAATTTGTAACGCGATGCACTCGCTTAAGTGCCGGACAGAACTGGAATGTTGGCAGCTTAGCTTTTGAGCCGTGCCACCGGGTTGGAGCACCGCTAGTTTTGGGCTTCCAAACCTGGTAGTATGTCGGCCGGCTTTACCACCTCTTTCAATTCAACGAGCTTGTTGTACCATAGCTCGCCTCAAAGCGAGTGCGCGCGGCGCTTCCTGATACGCCTCTCGGTGGAGCGTTCCGCTTGACACGGACTCTCCTCGTTAGTTGACGGCTTGATGAACTGGCCGATCACTTGAGGCCGAACCTCACAGAAGTTCGATCTTAGATCCGCCAGAAGACCCCATCCATGGATTGCACGGCTTGGCATGCCATGCTTTGTCGCCGCTTTGGCGGCTCGCTGGAGAGCGTGGCCATTGGCGCTTTATCTCGAAGCCGCAAGTAGTTCTGGACTTCACGCCGGGATTTCGCCACCGCGGCGCTGGTTGGACTTGCCGCCCCGGGCTCTCCATCGAAGGCCCATCGTTCTCCTCTTGCAGCCGAGACCTTCTTGAGCGGGCTGGGGAACTGATTCGAAGAGGGTGAGGACAGTACTCCTCGAACTTCTCCTCGGTCGAACTCAACTCGACCTCTTCCTCTACCGATAGGAATCATGGCCTGCACGACGACCTCCGACCAGGGCCTGGTTCTAATCGTGGTCGCCAATTTTGTTCGTGGGGAAAGTTGACTTGTTATTCATTGTCCTTGAATTCGCTTATAGCTTCTTTGGCCTACAACAAAATTCAAAAGAAAATTTGCTTTTATTTTGCGCATAAATGAAAACGGAAATTACAACTTCTTCCTCAGATGAACAAACACGAATCTCAAGCTATATCGGATCCTCGCATGCGGGTTCTTTGCCTCGTGTCGGAACTTTTGTGTCCGTGGACACCGCTAATCCCGATCCGAAGTGGAGATCTAGATACAGATCTCGACCGAGTGCTTATTTCACGGCGAAATAAGACGCCGACGGGATCAACTCACGGCGAGGTGATCGCCGAGGGTGAAATCTACTAGGAGAAATCACACGCCGCCTGAGACTAAGATCTAAGCTTAGCCTAGAGGGTAACCGCCAAAACTGACCTAGACCGGGCGACTCAGCCGATCCTCTACCTCGCTGGTGTAGATCCGGGTCGCAACGACTCCTCTTGACTAATTCGCTCTCTCCCGATCAACGCCGGTTCAACCTCTATCTCTCAAGTTCCGTTCTTCAAGCCGCCTCCTCAATTGCCCAAAGTCCGCTTTTTCCAAAAAGATCTCCTAAAATCCCCCAAGTTTCCACCGCCCCATTTATACAAGTCTGGGGCTTGTGCCGTCTCACAGAGGCTCCCTGGCCAAGTCAGCCGAGGTGCCCCTAGCCAACCAGGCCGAGGTGCTCCTAAGTTGGTCGAGGTGCCTCGCCGATTCTGCGGAGGTGCCTCGTAGGCATAAAAATTGCTTGTCAATACCGAGCAAGACTCGTAACGGTGGGTTGACAATCCATTCGACAAAACCCACAACGCATAACGCGAAAGCGAGCCGATGAACTCATGAAGTGGGTCGCCAGGCGCACGGAATCAACGAGGCTACGGTTATGGAATGAATCCAACAAGCAAAGTTCAACGAAGATTGATCGGGTCCAAACATCAACGATCTGATTTGAACATCGAATCGATCAAACCTAAATCGCTGACCGGATGAAACCAATCAAGGAACCAAGCACGGACTTAGAACGACGCACGACAAGATCGAATAAACGCCACTAAGAGTCCTAAAACCAAACCGAAGCCAAACGGTTCGGCCGAAACCCGACACGTTTTGGTGTTCTGCCACTGGCCGACACCATTTTCGTTCGGCTAGCCTCTACACCAATGGTGTCCTACGTAAAAGCCCCCTCCCTCTTGTTTTCCTATAAATAGTGAGGGGGTGCTCATTTGGAAAAGGTTGGATTGAGGTCGATTTTGGAGACTTTGAGGTCGGATTTTGGATTTGCTTGGATTTTGGCGGATCAAGAGCTCTACAGATCTACGACGCACGGTTCTGGCAACGGCGCAGCACAAGTCCAAATAACGCCGATCTTCAATCAAAAGGTAACCGAATTCGGTCGAACTACAGATACCCTCTAGATTAAGCTTCGCCTTAATCTCGTGGATAGCGCGCGGATTTCTCCTAGTAGATCTCACCCGCCCGCGCATCCTCTCCTTCGCGTGAGTGTGATCCCTCAGCTTCGCTTCTTCGCGGAAACGAGCCCCTTTACATCTCAGAGTTCCAACCCTGTCCCTACTCGATCGGATTGCGCTGTGGTCCACCGACACAATAAGTCCCCAGACAGTAAAGAACCCACGCAAGCGGTGATCCGATATAACGTAGATCCTCGTGTTTGTTCAAAAGGATAAAAGTTGTAATCTTTTTGATTTTCATTGTAAGCCTTAAAATAAAAGGCTTATATTTCTTTGAATTTGTTTCAGCGATCAAGCCGTAAGCAAGTTCAAATCAATGACAATCATCCCAACTTTTACCGCAACAAGCCGGGCGATCACATGGAGCCACACCGCCTCAGATCGGAGGTCGTCAGGCCGCAACCGCGATCCCTATCCCGGAAGAAGAGGTCGAGTTCGAAGTTCGACTCAGAGAAGTTCGAGGAGTACCTATCCTCACCCTCCTCCGATCCAGCTCCCCGCCGCCCAAGAAGGTCTCCACTGAAGGAGAACCCGATGGGCCTCGATGTAGAGCCCCGTGACGGCGAGTCCAACCCCGCCGCCAGCAGTAGAGAAATCCCTTCGGCGCTCAAGTCCGGGATGGTGCTCGAGATGAACGCCGACGATGCGCCGCAGACTTTCCTGAAGCCGCCAAAGGCGACGAAAGCATGGCGCCGCAAGCTGCTAAGGCATGCAATCCATGGATGGGGTCCGCATAAGCGGATCTAAGATCCGTGACGCCAGAGGTTTCAAGTGATCGACGGTCTATCCAAGCCGCCAACCGACGAGTGGGTCCGGGTCAAACGGAACCGCTTCCACACTTCAGAGCGATCCGAAGCGCCAGCGACTTATGCGCGCACGAAGCTGGTGCAACAGCTCGTGAGTTAAAGAAGGAAGTGGCAAAGAAGCCACCAACGCATCGCCAGTTTGAGGCCCAAGTCTAATGGTGCCCCAACCTCGCCGCCACACTCCCGCCTCTGGCTTAAGCCGAAGGATACAGCGCTGTAAATCCAACGCCAAAGCTCAAGATCGACGACGCCAAAGACAAAGGCGCTCAGACTTCAATCAGCAGAAGCCAACTCCCGCCACCACCACCAAACCGACTATCAAGGATCGCCTCGTCCTCGAGAATCACGTCACTCCTGCGCAGAGGTCGCACTGCCCAACAAGGACAAGAAGATTCTCAGCCTCTCCTATCGGATTGAAAATCGGTCCGAGTTCCGCCGAGACTTCGCCCACATCGGCGAAGTCTAGGCGAAGTCACTTTCAGTTTCGATGGATTGACCCGCCCCTGGGGAGACGCTTATCCGACGATGAGGACGTTATACCCGAAAGATCACGCCAACATAACGGCAGTTGCTCCGACACACACCGATGAGCAGTACTACCGCGGTAAGAGGTACGAGAAAATCTCAAGGATTCCCCAAATTGACGCAGCCATGCTTGTGCTCCAAGCTCATTAAGACGATGCTCGAGTGCAATTGCCATCAAGAAGCTCCGTAAAGGGTGTCAGCCTTCCGAGACTCACCACGAGATGCCGACCCAGGACAAGGCGATTCCAAGAAAAGGATGATCTCCCGAGGGTGAGCTGCCGAGGTCACTAATAATATGACCAGAAAGAATCATCGCCACGGCTATTCCCACAAGATCGCAACGGCTAACTCGCTTATCCGACTATCCGACGGTCCGCATAATGATAAGCTCGGGGTTACCCGCGAGGATGATGCGCCGATATTGGCTCAAGAATCGATCCGATCATACCAGATCTAGCCAAGGGAGCCCCCAAGAAACACTTATGATCGCATGCATCAAGTGGCCAAAATGCTAGACGGCTGCTGAATAAACAACGGAAAACTTCAAGTTAGAAATGGAGTTGGCCATGCACGATGAGAGAAATGCACCACCACATCCAAGCCCCGACAAAACATCAAGGTGAATCAAGCAGGCCAACGCCGATGAAGATGATAGCGATTCGATCGAGGAAGCACGAAGATGATAACCCTCCGAACCACGCCGACATTGCTGCTCATGAGAGCCAGAAGATCAAAGACTTGGAGAGCAAAATCAATTCATTGATTTCCGCCAAGAAGTAAAGAAGACAGTATTCCTTGCCCATACCCGAGGGAGGGGAATCAATCCCTTACCCGCCAAGTTTAACTTAATAAACTTCACACCATTTGACGGAAGGGTTCCCCGACGCAAAGACTTGATTTATTTCAAGTCACACCTCGGAGTTATTTCAACGAACCCTTGATGGTTCGGTCATTCGCTGGCACCCTTCGTGGGCCGCCATCGGTACCGCCTCAAGCCGGAGCATTCATACCGACGACATGGAGTCTAGCTTCCTTACTACCAATTTTGACGATACGGAGGTATCGATCGACGCTGCTCGACGAGAAGCGTAAAGACCGAGAAACCGTGGACATCTTTGTTAAACGATTCTAACAAGGCAATGAACCCCGATCCAATAACGAGGAGTTCATCCTCCAAACCCGCCAAGAACTTATCAATAGATGTGCTTGAAGCAATGGGTACAAAGACCATCGATAACGGAAGGACTTGAAGGTGGAGAGCAAGCCGAGATTCCTCAAAAGGAAAAAGGCAGAGGGGTCACCGACAATCCTGCCTGCAACTTTGTCCCACGCTGCAAAGGGAAAGAGCAAGCCAAGACGGCGTTGGCCAAACGCCTTAACTCCAACCCCAAAGAAGAAGAAGAAGAAGAAGCAGCAAGAATGGCCGTACGAACAGCCTAACGCAACCTCGGGCCACAAAACAAGGCCTTAGAGCCGATTCCAAGTCCTATTCCTTTAGGGACGACGAGATTCCCCTCTTTCAAATATCTTGTGGAAAATAACAAGATCAAGCCCTCCCGATTCAATCAAGAGGAGGCGATGAACTTAATGACCCAAGATATCGGCATACCATAGGGCGCTTCATCACCCCACTAAACTCGCTTCACCCTTTAAGGACAAAATCCGTGCTTTAATTGATGTAGGGTCATTACTATGAAGCCGCCCAAAGAGAAGAAGGTCTGAGCAATGCGTATCCATAAGTTTCGGTCGGTGCCATTGACATGGTTTGAACTCAACCGGGTCAAAGTTGCGTTGAAGACGGTGAATGACGACCCACAAGCAACGCCGTAAAGGACTTGTATCGTGATACGTTCGAATGGCTAAGTCTTGTGGGTCCACCCGCATCTACCGAAGATGAGCAATGGGTAGCCTCTTCTTCAAGAAAAGCCGGGCGTAAGGGAAAGGCATGTCATGCTACTCCGCACTCGAGGGAGACGATGAACGTGGTAACATTCCACCGTCCAAGGGGAACTGGCCCACGCCACCGTGAGTGGACAAGTACAAGTACCCTAAGTCCCCACCCTAATGCCAAGACGCCTCGTGAGTCGGGGTACCAACAAATCCCTCACTCGCACAGAAAGCGCAAGTGCCAGTCGCAAAGAAGCTACAAAGCAGCGTACCGATGAAGTTCAACTCCCGGCGCTCGATTCGGGCCGCCTTGAAGAGATAAACCGAACTTCAACTCTCCATACCGCCGACGCCATGGCCCATTAGCCAATATCCCCGCAAGGATCACTTCTATGAGTTGTCCGCTTATCAAAAGAGACGAGAAGCTCTTCAAGAAGCCCTCACGATTCGTAAGTCTTCCTCACTCCATTAGGCCGAGTCCGTAAGAGTCGGCCCAAAGAATGCAACCTTGCGACTAAACACTTCCCCGCATCACCTTTACAAAGGAGGATATGCACGAGGAATTCCAAGCACGATAGGCCGCTATACTTCACCGTATATTGGCTCTAGTGAAGTTAACCGGATCCAAGTCGATCCGGTCCACAGGAGCATCATGCCCCTACCATGTATCATCGGGAATTCCCCGCCAAGAAGCATCATCCGCAATACGATTCTACGGATTTAACACCGGGTCCTACCACTTGGTAAAACTGGATTAGTGCCAAATGGGGACTTAAAGTCCAAGTCACCGCTATGTGATTGACGCAGAGACTTCCTATAACTTATTGTGGGTCGACCTTGGATCCACAATAACGTTATAGTCCCGCTCTACTCTTCATCGTGTCTCAAATATGTAGACACTAATAATGAGGTCAAGACGGTGGTCGCGACAAACAACCGCTTAAGGGATGGAGAATTATTTCACCGATTCTCTCCTACTGGTAATGAGTCCAAATCAATCATCTACCAAGGTACGGACAAATGAAGAAGCCGATAATCAAAACCGGCTTGGTTATAGTGGAGGTTTTGTTTTAAATGACATTGTACCCCTTGTAATCAATCTTGACGATGAAGAATCGCCGATGAACATTGTAATTGGCAAATTGCCGATGAATCAATAAATGACGCATTTAGAGTATCCTTTATCTTTGAATGATGTGATAACAGATTATACAATGATCCGTAGTTGCACCTCGCCAACTCATCATCTTGCTTCACACAAAAGCAGCTCCTCGACTTTGGGACAACACTTGTCATCCCACCTAAGATCAAGTAGTGAAAGAGACTTGGTTTACTAAAAGGGATGCGCCCAACTTAATCATTTCTTTGAAGAAGGTGAAGATGACAATGGGCCTATCCTCCACACATTCAGATATAGTCCAGAAACACTGGGTATCATGAAAAGATGGGGGTATGACTTGACACGAGGGGAAGGTCTATGTTTCGGACGAGGCCTCGAACCCTCCTAAAGTTTCATATGGAAAGAAGCCATAATTACATGCAGAAGGATTGGGATACTTAATCCTCCTCGAAGATGAATGCTCTGGTCGATTGATAATAATCCACCCTAAGTGAGGGAGACGGACATTCGCCCCGACTCTTCGCTTGGGATTCCGACACCACCCTGAGGCTTTCAAGGCTTTGATGTCTAATATGGCCAATGATCGATCCCGCTACTATTGAGGGTGATGAAGATATGCCAACATGGGAAGACCCATGGATCCATCAACTCGGAGCAGCTTTGGGGATAGGTTCAACAAAGAGAACCCCCACTAAGGATGAGGTAGTCCAGTTAATATGGGTGATGAAGAGCATCCCAAACTCATAAACATCAGCAATACTCTCCTTCGAAGAAAAGGAAGAGTTGATTGCCCTAATCGTGGAGTATATCGATGTATTCACCGAGTTACGAGGACATGCCAGACTCGACCCTAATGTGGCAACACATCACCAACATCAAGGCGATATCAAACCCGCTAAGCAACAAGAAGACGGTTTCGCCCACAAATATTGGAGGCAATTGTTGACGGCGAAGAAACTCATAGAATCGGATTCGCCGAGGAAATTCAACATCCGGATTGGGTGGCTAATATAGTCCCGGCCATGAAGAAGAATGGTTCGATTAGGACTGGTCGACTACGCAGACCTAAACGCCGCTGCCCAAAGGATGATTTCCTCGCCAATCACCGACGCCATAGTTGACAATACATGTGGATTCGAGAGGATGTCCTTTATGGATGGCTTTTCGGTATAATCGATCAAGATGTACCCCGATGACGCCAAACACACAGCCGCTCAACTTCATCGGCATATATTGCTACACGGCATGCCGCCGGCCTCAAAATGCCTACAAGAACATAAAATGCAAAGCAATGACGAGATTTTCCAGATCATCTTCGAAAACTGGCCGAATGCCGCCGATGAACATTGTAATTGGCAAATTGCCATGAATCAATAAATGACGATTTAGAGTATCCTTTATCTTTGAATGATGTGATAACAGATTATACAATGATCCGAAGTTGCACTCGCCAACTCGATCATCTTGCTTCACACAAAAGCAGCCCGACTCCTTTGGGACAACACTTGTCATCCCACCTAAGATCAAGTAGTGAAAGAGACTTGGTTTACTAAAAGGAGATGCGCCCAACGAATCATTTCTTTGAAGAAGGTGAAGATGACAATGGGCCTATCCTCCACACATTCAGATATAGTCCGTAAACACCGGGTATCATGAAAAGATGGGGGTATGACTTGACACGAGGGAAGGTCTATGTTTCTGACGAGGCCCTCGAACCCTCCTAAAGCCGCATATGTCCCAAGAGGAAAGCCTGATAATTACTATGCATTTAGAAGGGATTGGGATACTAATCCTCCTCGAAGATGAATGCTCGTATCGATTGATAATAATCCACCCTAATGAGGGAGACTCGACATTCGCCCTGACTCTTCGCTTGGGATTCCGACCACCTGAGAAGCTTTCAAGGCTTTGATGTCTAATATGGCCACGATCGATCCTCGCTACTATTGAGGGTGATGAAGATATGCCAACATGGGAAGACCCATGGATCCATCAACTCGTGAGAGCATTGGGGATAGGTTCAACAAAGAGAACCCCCACTAAGGATGAGGTAGTCCAGTTAATATGGGTGATGAAGAGCATCCCAAACTCATAAACAGCAATACTCTCTTCGAAGAAAAGGAAGAGTTGATTGCCCTAATCGTGAGTATATCGATGTATTCGCCGAGTTACGAGGACATGCCAGACTGAATCTCTAATGCAACACATCGCCAACATCAAGGCGATGTCAAACCCGCAAGCAACAAAGAAGACGGTTTCGCCCACAAATATTGGAGGCAATTGTTGACGGCGAAGAAACTCATAGAATCGGATTCGCCGAGGAAATTCAACATCCGGATTGGGTGGCTAATATAGTCCCGGCCATGAAGAAGAATGGTTCGATTAGGATCTCGTGGTCGACTACAGAGACCTAAACGCCGCTTGCCCAAAGGATGATTTCCTCGCCAATCACCGACGCCATAGTTGACAATACATGTGGATTCGAGAGGATGTCCTTTATGGATGGCTTTTCGGTATAATCAAATCAAGATGTACCCCGATGACGCCAAACACACAATGCTCGTAACGTTTATCGCATATATTGCTACACGGTCATGCCGCTCGCCTCAAAATGCCGCAAGAACATACCGAAAGCAATGACGAGATTTTCCAGATCATCTTCGAAAACGGTCAATGCTACGCCGACGATTTGGTCGTGAAAAGCCGGACAAAGGAGATCACATCAAAGATCTTAGAACGGTATTCAACTCATGCTAACTCATCAACTAAAGATGAACCGCCAAATCCTTCCTTGGGATGTCTAGTGCCCCGGCTTTGTCGCCACAAATAAGGGCATCCACGCCGATCCCGACAAAGTGAAGGTATTCAAGAGTTGCAACCTCCGAAACTGAGAACTCGTGGGGTTACAAGGACGACATGACATCCGACGGTTCATATCAACCTATCCGAAGTGCCCGCTCCAAGTTGAACAAGAAGGGCATGTCATATTTGGGACGACGCCGCCGTAAGGCATTCAAGAGATCAAGTCATCGCTAAACCTCCCCGTTTGTTGCACCGCTGTCGGAAAACCGCTTTTGATCTACGCCAAGGCAACGGATCACTCGTTAAGCGCTTTACTCAGCGACGACGATACGTCACGTAACAGCAGAGTATTACCCGAGTCAACATTAGTCGGCTACCGAAGTCTCGACCCAATGGTCGAAGAAGGTTTTGCATTAGTGTTCGCGATTCGTAAAATGCACACTATTTAGTGGACAAACGATTTATGTTATCTCTAACGAACCGTCCGAATATTTATGACCCCGCCTCAATGAGTTGGGCTTGGCGAATGGGCCTTGCTCTTGTCCCAATATGACTTGTATTTCAAACAACGTAAGTCACCAAAGGACAAGCGATTTGATCTCTTGGTCGCCACCCCACAACGGATGCGCTTGAGCTATATGACGATCTTCCCGATGAAGTCCACGGTCAACACTACATCGCACCAACAAATATGGCGATCAGATTTTGATGGAGCTTCGGCCACCAATGGTAAGCCCTCGTTCTAAGATTTCCACCGAGTCGGCGCCGCCTTAGTTTCCCGTGGAATCATGTCATGCCCGCGGCTTATTCGCCACCAACCTCGCTCCAATAACGTGAGTAATACAACGCGCTACTTATCGGACTTAGCTTCGCCAAAGAGTCGTCAATATCTCGCTGCATGGGGATTCACAACCGATAGTTAAGCGTGTCCGCAGACTACGGCGAGGAACCCCGACCGTCCCCTATCATCAAGTAGCCGCTGAAATGGACTCTCAAGAATTCTTCATCGAATATACCCTACCAAAACGCTTATGCGGATGCACCGGGCGGGCGTAGTCGTGGTCAGCTAGCACAACCTTCCGGAGACCAGCAACTAGTAACGGCCACTCACCAACTCTTTGTACCATTATACGATGAGGCACAAGAAGATAAGGGGTAGTTACCAAAGAAGTACATGACCCAAACCAAGTTGGAGCCCCGAGATCGGCTTTCCTATCATCGACTATGTCTTACATGGCATTTTGCCTAAGATGTGAGGGAGAGAGAGTCAATCCGCTAAGAGCTCCAAGATTCTTTTATGACACTAAACCCGTGATGTTATATCGCCGAGGGTACGATGGTCTTTATCCGATGCCTTCGAACAAGGAGGCGTAAGAGGTCCTTCTGAAGCACACGCAGTGAATGTGGTGCGCACTACCAGTCCCAAGCTCTCTACGATCGAATCAGAGAATGGGCTACTTCGCCAACAATGATTAATGACGCCGTCGGCACGCCGGAATGCCACGCGGTCAAATTCACGCCATTATATGCATCACCTCCCGAAAGTGCATCCTTCGCCACATCCTCGCCATTCGAGACATGGGGAATGGACATTGTAGGTCCCATTTTTCCTCCGGCCTACCAAAGGCTTATCGGTTTATTCTAGCAATTACCGACTACTTCTCCAAGTGGGTCAAGCAATCCCGCTAAAGGAAGTAAAGGCCAGTACCGCCATCAAGTTTATCAAACACCATGTCATCTATCGACACGGTGTCCCAAACGGATCGTGCATGATAACGGTCCCCAATTCATCGCAATTCCTTCATCGTTTTATGAAATTCAAGATACAAGACGCCTCGGCCGATGTTCTATAATCCACCGCAAATGGATTAGCCGAGGCATTCAACAAGACGACATATCGTTCCACGGCTTGTGAAAAGTAACAAGCTTAGACCGATGATAAACTCGAGAAGCACTCGGGCGATCGCACAACGGACGCGACGCCAATCCGGAGCAACCCCTACCTCGGGTCACGGGTGAAGCAGCTTCTCCCATTGGAAATTCAGATCCCGCCACTCGCGACGCCTTTCAACGAGATGACGACCAAGAACAACATCAAAACGCCTCAAGAGCTTGAGATGTTAGATGAGAAGCCCGAGGCTCAACAATGCATTGAGTTCTACCAAGCTAGGATGTCGGCTTTCAACAAGAAAGTTCGACAGAGAACCTTTAGAGAAGGAGATTTGGTCCTCGCCGCCGACCACCGATAATCCTCACTTCCAAAAAGAAAGGTAAATTCAACCTAAATGGGAGGGTCCGCTTGTAATAGTTTATCGGTGCATATCGCCTCACAATTAAAATGGCGACCGCAATTAATGCCGATAAATGGGAAGTTCCCTCAAGAAATACTACCCATAGTATCTTCGATAACCCGCTTCGACGGAAGTTCCTCGTGGGATGTTTCACCCACTTTTCGAGGATAACCCTAGATTTATCCTCCATCATAATTTCCCCCACCGATCAAATTCCTTGACTGGTCTACAAATTTTCCGTACATTACCAAAACCCCTCTTGATTCCTTCTATGAACAAGAGGCCCAATCAAAATCCTTTACCGGAGATAGAATATAAAATTTTCCTCTCCAAGCTGAAGATCCTTTCGTGGATAAACGGAAGGGTTCCTTCCATCTTCATCTTAGGTAGCCGATCCAAGGTAGCGCCGATTTTCGCACTGTGTTGTCCGATCAAGGTCACCGAGTCTTTTCGGCTCTCGAGTGGAGATCCCACTCTTAGTTCCATCTTCATCTTAGGCTCGACAAGGTATGCGCCGATTTTCGCATCAGGTTGTCCGATCAAGGCCTCGAAGTCTTTTCGCTTCTGAGTGGAGATCCCACTCTTAGTTCCATCTTCATCCTAGGTAGCCGACGAAGGTATGCGCCGGATTTTCGCATCGTGTTGTCCGACAAGGTCGCCGAAGTTCGTTCTCGGAGTGGAGATCCCACTCTTAGTTCCATCTTCATCCTAGGTAGCGCGACAAGGTATACGGATTTTCGCACGTGTTGTCCGATCAAGGTCACCCAGTCTCTTCGTTCTCGGAGTGGAGATCCCACTTAGTTCCATCTTCATCTTAGGTAGCCGACCGGTATGCGCCGATTTTCGCACTGTGTTGTCCGATCAAGGTCACCTCGAAGTCTCTTTCGTTCTCTGAGTGGAGATCCCACTCTTAGTTCCACCTTCATCCTAGGTAGCCGACTGAAGGTATACGGGATTTTCGGACCGGGTTGTCCTGATGAAGGTCGCTGAGCTCTTCGGTTCTCTGGAGGGAGATCCCACTCTTAGTTCCATCTTCATCTTAGGTAGCGCCGACCGGCTGCGCGCGCCAGATTTTCGCACTCAGTTGTCCGACCTGAAGGTCACCCGAAGTCTTTTCGGTTCTCGGAGTGGAGATCCCACTCTTAGTTCCATCTTCATCTTAGGTAGCCGACCGGTTGCATATGCCGGGATTTTCGCACCAGTTGTCCGATCAAGGTTGCCTCGAAGTCTCTTTCGTTCTCGGAGTGGAGATCCCACTCTTAGTTCCATCTTCATTCGTAGCCGACCTGGTATGCGCCGGATTTTCGCACTTGTTGTCCGATCGAAGGTCACCTGAGTCTCGGCTCTCGGAGGAGATCCCACTCTTAGTTCCATCTTCATTCTCGTGTAGCCGATCAAGGTATGCGCCAGATTTTCTACCGTTGTCCGATCAAGGTCACCCTGAAGTCTCTTCGGTTCTCTGAGTGGAGATCCCACTCTTAGTTCCATCTTCATCTTAGGTAGCTTCGACAAGGTATGCACGGGATTTTCGCACTGTGTTGTCCGACTAAAGGTCGCCTCGAAGTTCTTCTTTTCTGGTGGGAGATCCCACTCTTAGTTCCATCTTCATCTTTGGGTAGCCGACCGGTGTATGCTGGGATTTTCAGACCAGGTTGTCCGATCAAGGTCGCCAGTCTCTCTTTCGGGTTCTCGGAGTGGAGATCCCACTCTTAGTTCCATCTTCATCCTAGGTAGCCGACCGGAAGGTATGGCCGGATTTTCGCACTGGTTGTCCGATCAAGGTCACCTCGAAGTCTCTTCGCTCTCTGAGTGGAGATCCCACTCTTAGTTCCATCTTCATCTCGTGTAGCCGACATCAAGTATGGGATTTTCGCACTGTGTTGTCCGAAGGTCACCCGAGTCTTTTCGCTCTCTAGAGATCCCACTCTTAGTTTCTTATCTTAGGTAGGCCTCGACCGGTTGTATGCGCCGAGATTTTCGTGATCGTAGTCCGATCAAGGTCACTGAAGTCTTTTCCGATTCCTACAAAGAAGGAACTGGCCAAGTAGCCTCATCCCGAAATAGAACACATTCTTCCTTTCCCACCTCAATCAATCTTCATCCGTGTCACTATTCTCCACAAAAGAAGACACCCGGTTCGTCTTGGGGCATTCTATCCCAAGCCTAAGAGGATAAAGCCAAACTTCACACGCTGCCGGTTTAGTCTTTTTTCCGATTGAAGAAGACACCGAGTTCATTCGGGCATTTTATCCCAAGCCTAAGAAGGGATAAAGCCAACGCCACGCCATGCTCGGGTTTAGTCTTTTCTCCCATTGAAGAAGACACTGAGTTCGACGGGGCATTTTATCCCGAAGCCCGAGAAGGGATAAAGCCAACGCCACACGCGCTGTTGCCGTAGTCTTTTCTCCGATTGAAGAAGACACCGAGTTAGATTCTCGGGCATTTTATCCCGGCCTAAGAAGGATAAAGCCAACGCCTAACACACGCGTCCGGCTTAGTCTTTCCCCATTGAAGAAGACACCGAGATCGATTCGGGGCATTTTATCCCGAAGCCTAAGAAGGGATAAAGCCAACGCTTACCACGCTGTCGGGTTAGTCTTCCGCGGAAAAGACGAAGTTCACGATTCAACATCGTAGCATTAAGTCTAAGAGAGTTTCATTCTTTTAGCACAACGTTGTGTGTAGAAAACATTTAGACAATCTACATGCTAGCCCAACTTAAACGGTAGTTGGTAAAGGCTCATCAAACCCGCTGAAGGCGGGGTTGGCCAATAACCCTAAAGTCAACGCCACACGCTGCGGTTTTTTCTCCGATTGAAGAAGACACGAGTTCGATTCGGGTATTTTATCCGAAGCCTAAGAAGGATAAAGCCAACGCCACACGCTGTCCGGTTTAGTCTTTCTCCGATTGAAGAAGACACCGAGTTCGATTCTGGGTATTTTATCCCGGCCTAAGAGGGATAGAGCCAACGCCACACGCAGTTGGGTTTAGTCTTTTTCCGATTGAAGAAGACACCAGAGTTCGATTCGGGTATTTTCTCCGCCTAAGAAGGGCGAAGCCCACGGTAACACGCGTCGTGGTCTCTTGCCCGTGAAAAGAGCACGGCCTATGTATTCGATATCATAGCAACAAGTCTAGAAGAGTTCTATTCTTTTAGCACAACGCCACGCATGAACGGATCCAGATAATCCGACGCTAGCCCAACTCAAACGGTAGTTGGTAAAGGCTAATCAAACCCGCTGATGGTCGAGGGTTTGCCAAAATCCTATAAGTATTATGGTTAATTATTTCGACGGTAAAAGAATCATAATAAACAATGAAAGGAATAAATCTTATTCATTTGAAGCAAATATAGAAGGAGCTACAATTGTCGGTGACAATTGATTCAAGCAAAGTTATGATAATACATCTAAATAAAAATCGAACACTGGGTCAACAAAGAGAACGTAAAGTCTCGCAGAAGACATCGACTTCATTGGCGAATCCAAGAATGGAAGGAAGCAAGGTCACCTTTGACGGCGCTAATTTTTCTCCTCCGATCGCCGAACCCGAAGCCTTGGCTTCTCAAGTTCCTCTTCAGAGTTCGCGAATAGCGTACCACATGTTCCGACGACGCCGAGGACTTGCTTTCACGCTCGCTGATCCCGACTCGTGCACTCACGCCGCGGAAATCCTTCAACGTCTTCCCCTTGAACAGTCCCGATTCCCCGTACGCTCGGACATGGGTTGGCAAGTTTATCTTACGCCGCAGCTTAATCGCCGCCATATGAGTTCAAAATATGATCTCTTGCTCGATATTTTCCTCGCTAAAAACGCTGCTCACGAAGCCTTGATCCGAGCTTCGGCCGACGAAGTCATCACCTCATCGCATGATTCAAAAGGCTAAATCCTCCACACGATGCGCAAGAGTTAGCCTAGTGAGCTTTTGCCACAACGATTAGCTAGGAGGGCCACCAACACAATTTCCTCCAAGATACTCAATATGAATGGGCGTAAGACCATAAAGTCGCCTCATCTAACCTCGATAATAGAGATCGCCTCGCTTCAAACCATTCTCCAACAAACAAGGAGACCCATCACGTAACTGAGTCGAACGGCATTTTGGCCCGGGCAATCTCGCAATAGGTTGAATCGTGGAAGTGGTCCGCCAAGATTAACTCCCAACCCACTCTATACTCAAGGGTCGGAAATCCCGCTTCGCCAAGGCCGCAAGGGAGGCGGTGGAGCGGATGATGGAAACGATCCTCAAACTCGCCATCCAAAATTATGATAGTAGGCTCAGCTTCAAGGGTTTCTTCCTCATGTGTTCGCTACGCTGTTCCGCTCTCTGGAAAGAGGTCTTCCTGATGACCTTAAGAATCGAGACTTGACATTTAGAGCCTTCAAATAGACTAATAATCATCGGAGCATCCGCCACCACAAGAGAACAAAGGGTTAATGATCATTTAGGAGGAATATCTTGAAAAGGAAACAAGATAAGCGAGAACTCTTCTAAACCCATGAGATCGAAGTCACTTACCTTATAAGGGTATGATGATTTCATCCGATGATAATCCCGAGAACGATAAATATAGCCGCATAATCCAAGCGCAATATATTCCGCTCTACGTATGCAGAGTACGTGAAATCGCCCCGCTAAAAACATCGAGACGGTGATCTTTGAAGCCTCAATCCTCAACGGCGAGAATCTCTTTTCCCAATCGCCACAAAGGAGAACGGCTGGGTCATAACTAACGTGCATAAGCCGCTGGCCCCTCACAAAGGAGGATTTCTTCCCAATCGCCACAAAGGAGAACAAAGCGGGATACAACACATATATGCACGAAGATAATAAGTTGGCGCACTCACCAAAGAAGGAGGCGCATTCACGCAGGCGGCGAAGTTGAGCCGACTCTGAACGCTGCGGATCTTCCCCGACATATCGGCCGCAAAGCACACGAAAAGTCGATACACAACCGAAAATCAGCAAATAAAGTCAAAAGGCTACAAAACTCGACGCCAGCACTCGACGGCGCTCGCCGCGACGCCACCGCCACGCTGACGCTTAGAGTTCAGAGCCACTACTGGTACTCATTACGATGGAGCGCTTCTGGGGCGAGGGCATTGCTGCCGCTATAATACAGTGGCAGCTGGCGCTTCAATAGGCATTTCATGGCGCCATTAATTTTCTGGGCGCTGGCGTCGGGCCACAGCCACATGGCGCTTAGTCATGCTGGCATACTGGCGCGTTGCGCGCTTGGCGCTGCCATGGCGCTTCGCTGGGTCGGGCCGCCATCTGGGGCCACATTCTGCTGATCGTATTCCTCGTCCTTTTCCTCATGGTCCGCCAACCAGACGCACAAAAGGAAGAAAAGAAGAAAAAGAATTTACAAAACCTCGACACATACCTCGCTGATGGAGGAAATAAGACGGAGAAGCTTAGATGAAAACAAGAGAGAGAGATACGTGGGGCCGCCTAGGTCAAGAATAGGAGGAGTATGGGTATTTATAACAACCCCATATGAACCCAACTCTTGAACAAGGACTCTATTTGGCAAGAAGTAGGAATTTAATTGGAGCCCATCAATTCTAATTAGGACTCTAATCAGCCCCTAATTAGGAGTCCTAATTGAACCTTATCCGATATCAAAACAAGGCCAAATCAACCGCTGATTGGCTCCTACCCCCTTCGCCAAGTTTGGAAAGATTCCAAGATTGATTCTACAGATAACATCTTGTGAAGGCCCCCATCGACGCCATCAACGCTGCCGCCTAATCCTACTCCAACTAGGATTACGAGTATAAACCGCTTCCTAATTTATCGAGAGCCTCAAGAATATTCTCACAAAAAATATTCTTAGGGATAACTCGATCATGCGATTGCATCGACGCATCAACGCCGCCTAATCCTACTCCAACTAGGATTACGAGTATAAACCGCTTCCTAATTTATCGGAAGTTCCTCTAAGAATATTTTCACAAAAATATTCTTAGGATAACTCGATCGCGCGGATTGCATCGACGCATCAACGCTCGCCTAATCCTACCCAACTAGGATTACGAGTATAAACCGCTTCCTAATTTATCGAAGTTCCCTAAGAATATTTTCACAAAAAATATTCTTAGGATAACTTGATCATGCGAATTGCATCGACGCCGATCAACGCCTAATCCTACCCAACTAGGATTACGAGTATAAACCGCTTCCTAATTTATCGAAGTTCTAAGAATATTTTCACAAAAAATATTCCTAGGGATAACTCTGATCATGCGATTGCATCGACGCATCAACGCTTCCAACTTACCCAACTAGGATTACGAGTATAAATCGCTTCCTAATTTATCGAGTCTCAAGAATATTTTCACAAAAATATTCTTAGGATAACTCGATCATATGATTGCATCGACGCCAATCAACGCTCGCCCAATCCTACTCCAACTAGGATTACGAGTATAAACCGCTTCCTAATTTATCGAGGTTCCCTAAGAATATTTTCACAAAAAATATTCTTAGGATAACTCGATCGCGACGAATTCGCGCCGACGCCAATCAACGCCTAATCCTACCCAACTAGGATTACGAGTATAAACTATTTCCTAATTTGTCGAGAGTTCCCGAAGAATTTTCACAAAAAATATTCTTAGGATAACTCGATCAAGACGAATTGCGCCGACGCCAATCAACGCCGCCTAATCCTACCCAACTAGGATTACGAGTATAAACTATTTCCTAATTTGTCGAGAAGTTCCCGGAAGAATATTCTCACAAAAAATATTCTTAGGGATAACTCGATCGCACGAATTGCGTCGACGCCAATCAACGCGTCGCCTAATCCTACTCCAATTAGGATTACGAGTATAAACTATTTCCTAATTTATCGAGAAGTTCCCGGAAGAATATTTTCACAAAAAAATATTCTCAGGGATAACTCGATTGTACGGATTGCATCGACGCCAATCAACGCTACCAACCTACCCACCTAGATTATGAGAAGTTCCTCGAGAATATTATCATGTTCTTAAGGATAACTCGATAATCTTCAATTTCCGCCAGGAAAATTGATCCCGACAAGGCTTTATATGGAAGGCCAACAACGCCGCTCTACCTTGGAAAGAACTTCCCCATCAGACAAGGCTTCCATTCAGGCATCGTCGCCCGAGGGCCTACCAATCAGAATTGAGGACTGAACAAACCCCAGAAGAATACTCCTCCCACCGTGGATGAATACACCCCAACAAGGAGTAATACAAGAGCTTAATGCCTAACCGACGCTGGCCGCCGACGAAGGATTCACCATCAACGGTTCGATCCACGAAGACGAGCCACTAACGCTACACTCACGAATAAAGGCTAAAACCCATATAGTTTGAAGTTAATTAACGCCGTCAAAGTGAACAACCCAATCACACGAGTCAACAACAAATGAACTCAATTAGCTACGCTCGAATTCCAACAACGGTCAAGCAATAAATGCAAAGACGCAACACCCCGTGTATCCTACAAAGCACCGAGAACCCGAGAGAATTGAGGAATCAACACGCAGCCAACTCAAAAAGAAATTTATCTATCGACTTCTGGCTAAGATCTCTCATAAACGGCCGACAAAAAAAATGCAAG
>CM022710.1:25625555-25877039 GCA_012295165.1 Asparagus setaceus
ACAAAAAATTAGGGTTGATTCGCTTTTAGAATATTTGAAATTTGCTCTTCAGCTTGAGACATAAGATGAATGAAAAGTTTGAAGGAGTAAGAGTATGGTATTTTAGCTAAAAATTGTCTAAGTTGACATGTTTATGTCCAAACCGAATAAATGGAACGACATCAACTTGCTTTGGTTCAATTCAATTTCGAATCTAGTTTGGTTCAGTTTGATTTTACAAAAAATAGTCAAAACTGACTGAACCAACAGTTTACTCACCCTAAAGTATCTGCATGACAAAATTAATACATTTGTCAGACATACCAAAACATATATATATATGTAGAATAAAGAAGAATATGTCCTAATGCATATATTGATATTGTGCTTGATATCCAAACAATATATCCATAAATCACCATTCCTTTTTTATATACAATTATTTTTTTTAGATATCCAGTATTGGTAGATAAGTTAAAAATATCCTATTTGAATATTCAAGCATCTAAACCTTATTTTCATGCACTAAAATGGGTGGACCTCTTACTTGTCAAAGTCAGACAAACTATTGGTACACGCCAAAAAACACTATAAATGTACCAAACTCTGACATCCACTTATTAATCGGTTTGCACTTTGCATCCCTCATTAATCACTAATCCTTAGATTCACTGCACAAAATTATCACGGTTACTGCACACGGGTTGGTTTGATCGGGACTCAATCATAAACCAAATTGTTATTCTGTTACCTCCCTAAATTAAAAATTCAACAATAACAAAATTTTAATTTCTCAAGGGCCCATTTGCTCACCCACCGTGTTTACCAGCACATCCATCCTCCAAAAATCCCCTCTCCTCTCACGAACGGGATCTGAACTTTGTTAATTTGTAGTTTCTTTTTGCATATAACCCCAATTCTTTTCCCAATCTACTCCTTTGGCTTTTTGATAATTTCTAAACTTAAGGAGAATTTTTTTAATATTTTAAAAGTTATGGGAGGTTATCTATCTAATAATCATCCAAACTTAGGGGGTTTTTTGATTCGGTTTGCCAGTATAGATGAATCCATGCTATATTATATTGGATTATTAGTATAGTACATGAGAGGTAAATATCGAAAACTACATAAGTTTGGATGATTATTAGATAACCTCCCACAACTCTTAAAATATTTGAAATCCCCTTAAGTTTAGGGATTATCAAAACTCACTTTATCTTTAAGATTTTATTACAAAACTCTCCTAAAAGTGTGAATCACAATTTATATTGAAAAAATACCTCCTATGTGATTTTTATCCACCCATGGGGAAAATTATGGTAAATGTTGTTAGAAAATTTTTTTCCGATGAAATCTAAAAGGTAAAGGGGGTTTTCTAATAACCCCTAACCTTCAAAGTTTTTTTGATATTTGGAAGTTATTTGGGGTTATCTGATAATCATTCAAACTTAAGGGGTTTTTCTTCCTGATATTTAGCCTGAGAAGGTGATGATATGACTGAATCTCAGCCAAGTATGATTAGGACGGATTTTCTGTCATCCTTTATTTACTTGAGTGAGATTTAATCTCGTCATTTTATATGAGATAATCATCTCATATGACAAGAATACCAAGTATTCGCATATCATATTGGCAACCATGTTAAATCTAAATAATATTGATTCATTAAATGACTACGTAGCCAATGAAGAACAAAATCACTGAACTCATCATTACAGAACAAAAAATTTTAATCGAGGCTACTACATAAGAGATCAGATTATAGATCTTGAAACCAGTAATAGAATCATAATCAGAGTCTACCTTAGAAGGTATTCAAACAAAGTATATGAAGAAACAAAGTTCAATTTACCAGCGGTGCATTTTGCAAATAGGAAACTTGTGAGAGGAGCCCATGCAAAACCTCCAAACCTCCCACCTCATTCGCCGGCTGCGCTGTCCGCTGTTCCAGTCAACCCACTCACTCCTCTCCGCCCTCCACAATAACACCCCGCCTCTCAATTCCTCCTACACAAACTCTCCCCCGAGATCCCAGCTCTCCAAGATCTACAAATCTCAACGATAAAAAAAAAAAAAATCCCCCGCTCCTCATTCAACGCCGTCGTCAACTCCGAAAAAAATCCAAAACCCTAGCCCTAGCCCTAACCCTAATGGATCGGCGGAGGGCGGGGAGCCCGATCTACGCCCGCCAGCAGAGCGGCAGCAGCACCGGATCCTCGTCCCCGTCGATGTCGCCGGCGCACCACCGCTCGTCGTCGGGGTCCGCGTTCGGGTTCTCGAGCATCAAGCGGACGCAGAATTTGGCGGCGAAGGCCGCCAACGCGAGGCTCGCTCAGGTGATGGCGTCGCAGAGCGCGGGGGGCGATGACGAGGATGACGAGGAGGAGGAGGAGGAGATCGGGAGGGGGAGCAGCTTGCCGGCGAGGTATGCGATGGGGCTGGGTCATCGGTCGGCGAGCGGGAACGGCGGTGGGGCCCACCAGGCGCCGCCTTCGTTCCTTGGGAGGGCTGCGAGGTCGCCGTCGCCTTCGGTGAGTGGGTGCAAGTTTGGGTCTTTTCGTTTATTTGAATATATTTACTCCAATTTTAAACTGAATCTTAGGTCTTAAATTTAAATTAGTATTCATTTGATTGAAAATTGTGTCTTTGCCGTGTTTCTGGATAGTGGGATTGGAGGTATTGCTTTTGAATTTCAGGACTTTGTGAATTAGAGGAGATCCATCGTTTTTTTTTTGGGTTCGTTTTTTATTTGTAATCTTCCTACTCCGATTTTATTACTGAATCTTATAGCTCCTGGATTCTAGTATTTATTTTTTCTTCAAATTTGGGTTTTTCGAAATTTCCGCATTTTTTAGATTTTACATCTTGCTGTTTTAATCTCTATTTTTCTTGAGCACTTTTTGTGGAAGGCTGATGATTGAAATTTCTTTGGATTTCTGACAAAAATTCAATACTTTCTGCTAATTTTTAGGGTATCTCCGCCCTTTTCTTGGGTTGACTTATTGTAATATATATGCCTTCTGAGTTTTCGGCACTATTTTCTGGAGGTCAGATGTGTTAAGGTATATTTTATCTGGGGTAAAAAAATTGGCATTTATCTTCCTAGGACGGATTTAAGGTATATTTTATCTGGGCCCAACAATTATTAAATTTCAAATGCTATATATTTTTCTTAAAAATTACTTAGTGAATCCGAACTGGCTTTTCTGTTTGTATAACAGTAGTTTGGGTTGTGCTAATTTGTGAAAGAGTGCCAGAAATAGTTCTACTCTTTTACTATGTAATTGAATACATTGAAATTCTTGCATTTTGGTCAAATTTACTCTGGGTAGTGTTGCTTTTCCACAAAATGGAGATCTGGTTTATTTAACATGAAATGGACATTGATGTAATCATATTTATGCCTGTTCATTGCTTCATGCATTGTTTTAAAAAGCCTTAGCCTAGTCGCCTGGCGTGCGCTACAAACCTGGCGGTACCTAGGCTAGCTAGCGCCTAAGCGCTGAAGTACCTAGGGTACGCCCACCTAGATTTTGGGAGTGTTTAGGGGAGCATTGTCTGCTTACGTGGACTGCACCCTTTAGGCCTTGATCGTGATTTTCTGTGTTGCAACCTCCACGTCCTCCAACCTTCTTCAAACTCCTTCAACCTCCAAATATGAACACCTCCACTACCTCTTCCAACCTTCAACAAAACCTCCTCGACCACCACTTAAATGAAGAAAGAAATCCGCCTAGATACCAATCCGACACCTAAGCTTTCTATAACATTGATATTTACTATCAATTATTGTAATTAAAAAATAAAAAAAAAACCTCCTAGGCTCTAGGTGTCAGGTCCAACACCTAAGCCTCCTAGCACTTTCTATAACATTATTAGTTATTATTTTGCTATTTAATATTTAAGTATGCATGGTTTATTGTGGATCTAAGATTGCTATCTCTTTTTTTTTTTTACAAATTTATATGAATTTAATACATATTTTATCAATTATTTAATTAAATAATTTAAAAATAGCCAACGCTTAGTCACGTAGGCATAGCATACTTGTATGCCTAGGCACTAGCTCAAACGCCTAGTCCGCCTAGCGCCTTCTGTAACATTGGCTTCATGTGATTTCATTTTTCACATTTTCTTATAGTTTTAGTGACATATATCTAGAAAGTTTCACTCTGTTAGGAGTATTGGGCTCCATTTTTATCTTTGGGTAATATTATTGTGAATTTGTATCTTTTGTATTTGTCAAAATTTTCTAATTTGGCTTTCTCGCATTTTAATTAGTTAGGTCGAAACTTTGTAGAGCATACTCCATCCGTTCGTTCAACATCGACTGGAAGATCATCAATGACAGCTCGTCCCACACCCATGGTTCCCCCAAGTAGAACATCACTGAGGACGCCATCTTCTATTCCAGCAATAGAACCTCCCAGTGACAGACGTAGAGAAAAAAGGTAACAAGATTGGTTCTTTTCTTGTTTTAATCTGAACTGTAACAATTTTACATCTATGAACATCTGTAGGATGATTTATGATAATTATGTTCTGTACATGTAAAATTAAGGACTAAGTTGCATGCAAAACGTGTATGGGTGCCTGTATGGGTACGGGACATGGCAAATTTGTAAAAGGTAGGAAACGGCAACATGGCTATATAAATACTTATATTTATATATATATTAAAAATAATAATTTACATGAGACCAATAATATTTTTTATTCATGTGTTGTGAGAGTTAAAATTCGCATAATATTTTTATTTTTTTTATTATGTGAATTATAAATTGGAAAACCATCATGTTTGAACTAGACACCCAGACGATCCTTTAAAATGACAGTTCGAAATCCGACCTATGGCCAATGAGCTTTAGTAAGTGGATGTGAAATGTATGATATGCGTCCAAGAAGTGTATGAGAAGTGTTTTAACTTAAAACATACATTGCATAAGTGAGTACATGCCCGAATAAATGTATTCATATATGTGAGGAGTGTCCAAGGAGTTTGGGTATGGATAAGGGTACATGTATGTGTCGAGTACGGGTATGGCTTCAGTAAGGAGTACCCAGGTAACATATTTAAGGATCATGGTTTCTCCATCAAGCGTGATATCATATGCTTATATGTAAATAAGTGAATCAATAAGTTCGTCATATCGAGCTCATCATGACCAATGCTCTTTCTAGAAAACAGATTATTATAGAGCATAACTTCTAAGGCTTAAGGATTAAACAATGTTTTTTACCATTTTATTAACCAGAAAAAAATCGTGCACTGGAGATTGATGAAATCCTGCCTTTTGGCACCTTGGCTACTAGGTCAGATGGGTACTACTGGAACATAAGTTATTCACAACACAGTAATTCGTGTACACAGTGATATATCTTCTTTATTTTTGCTCTAGATATTTGGGGATGTGCTGCTTAAGAACTTCCCAACCATAATCATTTGAATGGGTCTGCTAGTTGATGTTAGTTGAATAGTTTTGGAGGTACTCTAATCCTATTTAGATCGGATATTTTGTACAAGTAAATTTCCATAGCAGTTTTCATATAGTCGTTGGTGTATAAATGAAAACAAATAGATACCCCAAACTTGTAATATGAATAAAGAAGCGTATGTGAAGTGTATGATATATCTCCAAGAAGCGTATGCCAAGTGTTATAAAATGTCTCTAACCAATCATCTAAACAGTCAGTGTTGGATTTTTTAACTTCTCCAACTATATTATCAAGTCCTATCTATTATCTATTTCTATTATTTAAGAAAAGCCACACTTTTGGTTCTACCTCTATGTGTGTCGAGATTTTTAAAAATTTAACATATGTCCACAACAAGTCATAGTATATTGAACTAATTAGAAGGACAAAATTGGAAAGATATAAGAACACCTTAACTACACTTCTTGATAACGCCCCCCACACCCCACAGTTTCCAACAGTAAGATACTTTATATCACTTATGGCAATAATTTTCGGAAAATCTATTCATATTAGTATTGATTATTATGGTGTTAAAAATATTTTTTTTACGCACAAGTTTACCGTGTAATGCACACATCACGTGCACCGGAGAACTAGTAATATATAATTATGACTAATATTTAATATTAAGTTTTTGCAATGACAAACGAGAACAAAAATTTAAACCAAAGAGGCAATGACGAGGTGACATAATCTCCTTTTAGTTCTCTTCTGCAAGAGGCAATGTGAAGAGAATAGGGTTTGGCTACACGAGAGACTAGATGATGAGTGTTTTGGGCTCAGACATTTAATAGCTTTGGGCTCAGAGCTCAAAATCCATGCCCAAACCTGTTAAATATCTGAGCCCAAAACCCTTACCCTAACCCATTAAATATTGAAACCAAAACACTGTAACTGAAATTCCCCAATATTGACTGACGTATCGGAATTTCACCGATATTTTAGCTGTAAATATGCAAAAATGGAAAACACCCTATCTTCAGGGCTAGGGGTATAAACCGAGATGTTAGGAAAAATATTGGCCATATCGGCTGGCATGTAGAACACTGCTCACAGTCGTTTTTAAACAAGTATGTTATGTTAATTGGTAACTGATTAATAAGCTCATATTGCTTTATAGGTGATCTGCAATTACAAGGAAGACTTTCCTTTGGTTTTGTTGTATCCTGGTCCTCTTTTGTGTAGTTTTACCGTTTCCTTTTTTTATATTCTGTAACTTTCTCTTTATATTTCCAGGTTTGACTATTGCAATTTTTGTCAAAACCAATTTGTTAAAGGAAAATATTTACGGACACATTTTTTGTCAGAAAAATGTAAATATTGACAGGAGTACTAGGGAGGTAGGCCTCAAAATTATAGATTGAGGAACCGAAAACTTGCAAGTTGTATTATTTTGATTATTCTTTACCAACATCTGCTATCATGTAATGGCTGGGAACCAAATTACTCATCTTTGTATATATTGTAATCTTCGGATTTCTTTGTTAAAAGAACTTTTATGAGCCAAAAGAAGGACCCATGCTTTGCAACAGTATCATGTTGTTTTTCTAGTGGTAAAAACAGTATATTTAGGCTTTCATTGCTCAATGACTTATTCCTTGTTTTAGGCTGTTGACATGTATTACAGATTCCCTGCAGATATGGGACATCTGAATTCAAGAGATACAGGAAATCAGCGGGAGGCTTCTGCACTTCGGGATGAGGTGATTTCCTGTCATAAATTAACTATAACCAAGTTTTGGTCACTTTGTTGAAAGACGAGATGTTTTTCTAAAATTAAAAAAAGAGTTGGTTTTCTCGATGATTTTGTTGTGTTTCATATTAATTAGCTAAAAACCTAAAAACTCAAACTGTTCTCCGAGAGAATTGCAATGGATGTCTGAAGCTTCTTTTTATTTAATACAACATGCAGTTGGATATGCTCCAAGAAGAGAATGAAAATGTTCTTGAGAAGGTAAGTATTCATTAAGTGGTTTTTATTTTCCTCCTTTAGCCTTTCATATGCAGTTTAACTACACTGGTGTTTGATAATCCAGCTGCGACTTGCTGAAGAGAAATGTGAGGAAGCAGAGGCTAGAGCAAGAGAACTTGAGAAACAGGTAAATCTTTTTAGTATAACTATACCTTTTATTGCTTGCCAATGTTTATTTTGAGGAATTAAAGTTAACATTACAACACGAGCGATCTTGTACTAGTCTCTTTCTTCCTAGCAAATACTACCCTTAATTGGCTAATCTCTATTAGCAGGAATTAAAGTCAACATTTATTGTATTAGTCTTTTTCTTCCTAGCAAGCAGTTCTTTTTTCTTGTAATCGTAGAGGGTAGAGGTTTGATAGAACTCCAGTTACTGGACATATAGGTAGCAGCTCAATTCTACCACCAGCATGTTCCTGAAGGCTAAGTCTGCTGTTATATATTGAATGTATTTCTGGCAAAGTAACACGGCAGTTATAATGCTGCCATATTATCAGTATTTATAATCATCAATATTTCCTTTTACTGGTTTAGTTGGTTAACTCTTTCTGAATATCCTATCACTGACATTCTCTGTCTTTTGGTGAGGACACCTTATGTGCTTTACAACAGCATCTGGGCCAGCTGGTTATGTATTTTACACGTTTTTTTTCACTTTGGGTTTTCTTTTTTAGCTTCCAACCAAGTTCTCTTAGGTCCATATCTCTTCCTCCTTGTTCCATGAACTAACCTTGTTTCTTCTCTTAACTGGTGCACTTAGTGGTCTTTGTTGCACATGGACAAACCATGTTCATAAATTCTCTCATTTACCCCTCATTAAGGTAACCTCTTCCTATGGATGCTCTCATTTCTTAGCCTATTTCTTACCTCTCGTTTGGTACGCAAGAATCGAGTGAAGTGAGATTGGAATGGACTAAAAAATAGAATGGAATTAATGTGAGAATGGAATGCTCATTTCCATTCTCATGTTTGGGTGCAACTTATAGAATGAAGTTATGTAGTTTATTGATTCCCACTTAAGTGGGGATGCCCATTCCCTACCATTTCATTAGGAATGCTCATTCCCATATGAAGTGGGAATTAGTGAGGAGTGGGAATGGGCATTCCAACTTCAAAAAAGAGATTGTGTTTGGTAAGAAGGAATGAGAAGTGAGAATTGGCATTCCATTCACACTCATTACCACGTACCAAACGAGGCGTTAGTGTATATTCAAACGTCCATCATAATGTTCTCATTTGTGCTATACTCATTTTTTGTGCATGTTGTTTGGTAATTGACTAATATTTTCATCCATAAAGCATTGTAGTATTATTTTATAGCTCTTTCATGGAATTCCCCTTTCGTTTAATTTATGCAACTTTCCAATGTAGTGTAATATAGTCAAATGTGTGCATCATTAATTGAAGCAACAGCTAATTTTTACAGAATAGTGCTTAACTGTTTTTCTTCAAATTACCTGTTGAATATACCATTCTAAGCCCCTATCTCACTATTTTTTTAGGGTTAATTCAGAACCCCCAACCCCAAAAAAAAAAAAAAAAAAAAAATTGTTATATCACAATCTGCCTCTTTGGGGATGTTGCAGATAACCCTCAACTTTGAAAATTTGCCTTGAAAGTTGTTATATCACAGGTTGCTGCTCTTGGAGAAGGTGTATCTTTGGAAGCCCGGCTCCTTAGCAGGTAAACTTTGGGGTTATCCTATGCACGTAAATCTTAGTGTCAAGTCAGATTATGACATTTAATGTGCTTCACATGCAGGAAGGAGGCAGCACTGCGTCAAAGAGAGGTAACCATTCAGTAAGGAGCTGTAGACATCAAGTGTAGTTCATTGCCTGCTATTACACTTAAAACACCAGATTAAGTATTCACTTAGAGGTTATTTAGAGGAGATAAGCAAGGCATTGCCTTGTTGCATGGTGCAATTTGTTTTTGGTAATTCACAAATACCAATAGTTACACATGTAATTATTTTCTTTTGAGCCTAAGGTATCTAGTAATTTATGGAATAGGATGTGAAAAAGAAAGATCTCTTTTCTCACTTTACTAATAAGTAATAAATGCCAAAAAAAAAGAGCCGAAAGAATCTTTAAATATCTTGTTCTGCTGTATATTGTTAACTTGATGAATCTAAAACCTTTCGTTCAAGAACTCAAGGAATAATGGAGTATAATATGAGATAAATCACTTCAAAGGAGGGAAAAAAGAAAAAAGTTAATAAAAGAGAGATTCCTGGTGTTAATGAGATCTCCAAGTATTGGTTTTCTCAAAAGCATTCTTAATTTATAGAAAGAGGCTCTCCGACTATGGGATTTTTTTATCGAGAACTTCCACGGTGGGTTTTTTATTATTTTAAATTTCTTATCCAGTAAAAAGATTTTCACATTCATTCAGACTATTGATACTTAATTAAATATCATATTAATGCACGTGTTACTGTATTACTTTAGGCTGCTCTTAAGGCTGCATCACAAACAAAGGAGGGGAGAGATGAGGAAGTAATGGCTCTTCGACAACAAGTGGAGGTACCCTGCCTTTCTTTGCCTTTGTTTGCTTTCCTTAACTTTGTGATTACTTGTTTTCTCCTTAGTTAATAGGAGCATTTACAGTTTTCTGCTATTCATTTTAGTTATTATCTCATTTTTATTCATGAAACAGTCTGCAAAAGAAGAAGTTGCTAGTGCAGTAGATCAACTCAGAGAAGCTGAGTCAGAAGCCAAAGCACTTCGTTCTATGACACAGAGAATGATCTTAACACAAGAAGAGATGGTCTGCAATTTGAGCATTATCTACCTGTTCAAAGATTTGACAATGCTTATTCCACATTTAAATCTTATCTCGAACTTTCGTTAAATTGTAGGAGGAGGTTGTTCTCAAAAGATGTTATCTTGCTCGTTACTGGGGTTTAGCCGTTCGTTACGGTAATAGATCTCATCATGATGTGTGTTTACTTATCAAAGTTTACACTAAACGTGTCACGTCTTATGCTATATGAGATTAATTGTAAGGTTAGTAGTGAATGCTTGTGTTGAGGTGCACATGAAGATCCCATATGAAGTTGTGTACATACGGCATTGAGTAAAGAGAAGTGAAACAACTAGGTGTGG
Source organism: Asparagus setaceus (assembly GCA_012295165.1). Classification (NCBI taxonomy): domain Eukaryota; kingdom Viridiplantae; phylum Streptophyta; class Magnoliopsida; order Asparagales; family Asparagaceae; genus Asparagus; species Asparagus setaceus. Next base: position 25,636,095 of record CM022710.1, read on the forward strand.
CTTAGCTTTTAGAGGCTGACAATAAAGAACACCCAGCACATTTGTAAATAAATAAAACAAATAAAATGATAAAACTAAGAAAATAGACACTGCTGAGAAAAATCTGACACAGAGAGCTTTTAATGGTTCAAATTTATAAGCAACGATAAACAGCATATTTGAAGCATATTTGAAACAAATATAATAACATCTCATCAATTTCCAAAAATACAGTTCTAGGAAGTAATGACAAAACATATACTTTGGAATTTTAGTTATTCAGTGCACTAATTTTCAAACTATACAAGAATTAGAAATGACCATTATAAGGATAAAAAGATACACGGAAATAGTAAAGTATGCTATATATTAAACATAAGTGTATGACTACAAAAGCAAAGATGCATAAAAGCATGAAAAATGATGAAGGTTGTCGAAAAGGAAAGTAAAATGTTAAACAGTTTTTTGGGAATGAATTATATTAGTTAATACAATAAATTCATCCGAGTCTCATACAAAAGAAAGAATAAATCATTTACAATAGTATCGAGTGTAGATAACAATGAATGTCAGCAGAAGAATCAAATAAAGGACATCATTATAAAGATTTTTTAAGATTTTGGTAAAACAATGGGAGAAATTTCACTGTAAAATTGTTAAATAATTTAAAAATAACTTTTGAAAAGTTGTAGAAGATTTTGTTGTTGCAACTTATCAGTTATGCTGAGACCATAGGGAGCTACTAAATTCGACGATACACCTTTGTTATACCAAAGCTGGTTTTGATCAAAGTTGAAATCGACAAAATAAGTTCATGAGGAACCAACCTGAACCTTCAATCCCACTCTAGCACCCTAAGCAGCTTAAAACAGACCAAAATAAGATGTCGGGTACAGAGGCTGTTCACTGCATCTTTTTGAAGCGAAGAGGCCACTGGTTGTTTTCAGCTCTAGTGGTGATTTTCGAGACTCTTTACAAAAATGCACATGTAGAAGGGGGATTTTTGTTGACTAACATGATTCTGAAAAAATAGAGGAAAAAGAAGCAGAATATTTCCTGATTTCTATTAGTTTATGAACATTGGCATGTCTTGATCAAATGCACTTTACTTGCTGATTTTCATGAATATACTAGAAATTAGAGGTGGGTATATTGTATTCTTTGTGGCATATAGTCCTAATTAGGAATATGAATCCTATCAGAACCACCCCTACAGGAGTGGGGGTGATTTGCACCATAAACAAAATAGCTAAAATTCCCAACATAACCTCTAACCACCCGTGAATGGTATAGATCATCGCATTCTATGGGGTTGTTCTGATAGAATCTCTTCTTTGTATTAGCTCCATGGATTTTTCCTTCTCATTTCCTTTTCAAAAAAGGGCCGTGAATGTATAGCCCATAACATATGCTGAAAGCCTGAAACATGTATGTATGAAAATCTAACCTGAGGAACCATTAAGCGGATACAGTGCCCGAAATGAAATACTGTGCAATATGTCTTTATGTTATGGTGTATCAACCAAATTAGTGGAGATAATGCTTGTTTTCTTTGGACAGCTTCAGTTCATCTTATTATGGTATGTTGCATTGGTGAAGAAAAGAAAAAAGAAAAAAAAAAGACTGATGCTCCTAGGCAGGTAGGATATGACCGCATTATATTGATGCGGAACTTGGTTGATAAGTATAAGTTTTTTAAAGTTCATACTTGTGGCAATAATGACACAGATTTTTTCGTTATTATGTGATGAAATTTACAATCTTGATTGCACCATTAGCCCGGTGTCTGGTGCCATAATATACAAATAGATAATAGTATTTATGTCTTTATGGGTATCGTAGAAATATCAATTTGTAGCTGTTGTGACTATACCTGTAGCATTCTTAGTTACTGGTGCAATATGTTTTTGTGCTTAAAGTCGAGATAAAAATAAAGTAACACTTTGTTGTGATTACAGATATTGCAATTGTTATCACTCTGTAATTGTAATTTTAATTCACATGATTTACGTCTCGTCAAAAGTTCTAGATTGCATGCCTTTATCATCAATTCTCTCAGGTGGGTGTGGTATTGTTCAGATCTTGACTTCACTGCCTCTTAAAAATATGGTTTTGATAATGAAGAAGAAACTAAACTTTCATTGTCGAGGGCGTTCAGGGATGTTAAGTTTAATATCATGGTTGATGTTACCCTAATTCTTTTTCATATCTGTGATGCGTATGTGGATGCTTGTGCATTCCATTGATATTTCGCCAGCTCAGATGGTCAAAACGGCATGATTAGGATTGTTGTTTTAAGTAGCTAATAGTTTACTTGAAATATATGAGATACTTTTTTGAATCAATGTTATTCATATTTTAAGTTAGCATAGCTACTTTTCTTTTCGAATAATTTCTATTTTTATTTTTTAAATGTGCTACTGTTATTCAAGATTCTGATGCCTTTTCTACTAAAATATTATTGCAGGTGTTTATCCAGACATTGCTGTGTCAAAGCACGAGCATTGGTCATCGTTAGCTCCTCTTCCTCTTGAACTTGTCATTTCTGCTGGACAAAAGGCTAAGGAAGAATCTTGGAACAAAGGCAAAGCCATTACTGTTACGGTTGCCATTGTTGATTCCAATACCCACATGTGCTTACTTCTGTTTTTCTTAAAATTTTAATGTCAAACAGATGATGGGGACCTCGAGAAAAGAAATAAACTTAATCGTGATTTGAGTGACATTACTGGAGAAGGAAACATAGAGAGCATGCTCTCAGTTGAGAAAGGGTTACGAGAACTTGCTTCTTTGAAGGTTTCTAACATATTGAAATTAATATTTTGTTCTCTTCAGTCTTTTTTTTTCTTCCTTTTTTCCCCCTGTTTACCAGTTTGTCCTGGAACTAGGTTCTTAAATGTTTATGTAGACCAGAAAGTTCAATCTCTTTGTTTTCTTATCAATTTTTCCGGCAGTCATTAATTTCAGTTTGGTAATTCCTTTACTGGCTCCGACTATTAGGTTGAGGATGCTGTCATGCTTGCAATGGCTAATCATCGTCGCCCAAATCTTCTTCGACAATCTATTTCAGGTTTGTGAGAAATCTCATATACGACCCATTAGCCTGTGAATATTGTAAAACCATTTCCTCTGCACTTTATAAGTAGTGAATTTACCATGTTGCTCATTTTTTACCAGCAATTGTTAATTTTACCTGTTGTGCATGCACAACTGTTGAGCCAAACTTACTTTTATTTTTCGTTTAGAAAATTCTTTATCCATCATTTCTAGGCTATAATGGAACGTGGTATTTATTTTTGGTTCATCTGAGACATTATCGTTAAAAAACTATAGAAATTAACTAGTGTTTTAAATGCCTGCTATCTATGTGCGAGTCCGTACATTTTCTCCTATTACAAATTATATGAATGCTTCTATCCTATTTGCCATATAGAAATGGTCTATCTTTAATTCTGTTTGCTAACACCATTATTGAACATAGGGAAGTAGTGTCCACGCAATTTCACTTCACACTTTTTCCATAGTACTCTTATTGCAAAATTCATTTTTATTGTCTACTTAACTGATATGTCCACAAGATATACACTATTTGTCAACCATGGTTTTTAGCTAAGTCACTCAAGGTCTGGAATCTGTCTTTTTTATGTAATCAATTCTTACAATTATGTATCAGATTTGCAAGAGCAAGCCTCCTATAAACTTAAGTTGATAGGGAGTAGTGTCCACCAACTTTTATATCCATTGATCTTGCCTTGGGATGTGTGAAATCAAGAGATGCACAAATCTCAAAGATGGGCTTCATATCTTTCACGGATCCCAAGGCAACATCAATGGTTAAAAAAGTTGGTGGATGACTATTCCCAATCAACTTAAGTTTATAGGAGCCTTGCTCGATTTGCAAACACTACCTGTTTTATTATGATTACCACTGTATGGACCATTTTATTGGAATGCAACGCGACATATTCATATGCAGTAGATGTTAACGCATTTCATCTGCGTGTCTGCTTACTTCTTGGAAAGTGTCTAACCCATTATTCTCTGTGCATTTCTTTTGTTTTTCCCCAGATAATAAATCTCCTGGTGATCCAAAGTTCATGGAAGCGTTTGGTAATACTCAGTGTTCTTTCTGCAGTAAACATTCTGTATCTGTTATAATGATTTCGTATACTCTTAAAAGCAGATAATTCTGAGCCTTGCGCTGCTATTTTTTCCCAAGAGGTGCATAATTTGTGTTAAGTAAGAGTAGGTGAAGTTCTACTTTGGAAGATATATAAAATCATGAATGAATAATAATCGTAGGTCTTAGTGAAATTTAACTAAATATAGTTCTATTCAAAATTGAAGAAATCTATGAAATCTACTCTTATCTCATTATTATCTAATTCATAGTACTCTGTTATCCCACCTCTTATTTCGGGATGACATATCTTTACCAGTACAACTAAAGCCCATATAAAAATAAATTTGAAATAGTAAATAATTGATTTTAAATAAAAATATTAAATAGATAGTCACTAAATAAAAATTTAAGTTAGGCTGAGTTACATGTCCAAGACAAACTTGTCAAATTATATTCTAGTTTAACGAGGACTCTAATAACTGGAAGCATTAGAAAAGATTTGTTATACTATTCTAAGTATTCTTCATGTGTCTATAAATCTGTAATCTATGGGAATCTTACAAATTTAATACAATATGTTTTGCTATAGGTTTGAAAGCTAAGCAACCTTATATTAGGTTCAGTCTAAATCTAATCCTAGTCAAATCTGTTCATATTTATGGTCATTTTAAGTATAGTGTTGTCTACTATCACTTTCTTTTTCTAGAAAAGCGAGTTTTCTACTGTTTAATTGACAATGCACATTTACATTGGTAGCTATGAACTTTTTGTTAATGTTTTTGACACTCTGTTTTCATTATTATTCTTTTAATTTATGTGAATGCCAAAAGAAAGTTTGGATTTTTAATATGCATAGCATGCACATTCTACTTTATACACTTCGAGCAAATATGGAGTTCTCCGTATCCCCTTTTTCTCCTTAACAAGGACAGATTGGACATTAAGAATGCTGTTAATATATGTCGATTGAAATCTATTGGTTCTCACAATAGATTGAAATGCTCCCATAGTTCTGTTCAAACCTGAAGATTTCTAACCAAATCATTTCATATCTAATCAGCAATCAGTTACAATTTTTCTATTAATAACCTCATTGATACACATTTCTAATATAGATTCCAAAAATTAGTAATAAGGATGGTGAAGTTAACATCGATATGTGTACAGATGTCACGGGTTGATGTGTGTTTTCTTTGTTCTGCAAGATTTAACTTGTCTCTTGTTCTTTTTCTATTTTCAGATGTGAATTCTTTGATATTTCAGTTTAGAATTCATGATGCAGTGCATTAAATTTCTAAGTTCTTTTTTTTTTTATGTAGAATTGAATAAAGAGGAAGCAGAAGATGTATTTTTTAAGCAGGTGTGTTATTTTCTTTTATATGTTCTTTTATATGCAGAGTACCTTCATTTTTTGGAATCTATATGCTTAATTTATTTCAACGTCTTCATTGTTTATCGGTTTTTTGCATATTTACCCCTTAAATCTTCCATATTTGCAAAATTACTCTCCAAATTTTGTATTTGCAAAATTACCCTCCAATTCATCATGATTGGAAATTTGTACCCCTACTATTCTGTTTAGGGAATATACCGGGAATATGCCCTCAAACTCTGTTAGACATTATAAAAATGACTAATTTACCCATTTACTATTCAACTATTTCCTAAAATTAGTGAAAAAAAAACGCCTTCTTCCTTTATTTAAATCCAAGTAATCCAAGCCATCTCTCTTTGCCTCCTGCAACATTCCTTCTGCTTTAATTCTTTTGTAAGGATCAGCCATGGAGCTCCCATCGTAAATCAGCTGTGGATCAAGTTTATTCCTGTTGGTCATGGGAAAATTTCACAAATATCCAACATACTTCATTAGTGTTAACGCAAATTGAATATCTTTTTCGCAAAACGTAAACTTTATAATCTTATTTAGCACAAAATACCAAAAAATAAAATAAAATAAAAATTTATAATTAAAGTCTACACAACTATCCCAAACTTCATGATCACATGAGTACTACTTGCAATTTGCATATGAAAGACAACAAACCTTTCAATTTCTTTAGTGGTGAACATAAGCTGCACAAGAAAACCCAAAAGTAAAGATCACAGCAAACAAAGTGATCATTAGGGGTGGAAGTGAACCAAATAATTAATAAACAGTTCGGTTATTATTCGTCCAGCTATTCGGTCATATTCGATTCGCTATCTTATTTAATAGTAAACAAATAATTTTTAGTATTCGATTCATAAACGAATAGAATTTAACCAAATGTTTATTCGATTCGCTTGATCATTAAATATTCGTTTATATTCTATATTTATTAAATGGTATATTGGACATTTTCTAAAAATTTTAATTTGTTTAATTTGAGACATAAGCTTAAATGGAAAAGGCAATTTAGAGGGGAAATTAACAAAATGATGCTTTGGAGGGCATATTTACAAATATATACAATTCTTGGGTGTATATGCAAAAATTTCGAAAAGAATAAGAAAGTAGAGAAAAGGTGGCAATCCTAAGGTTCGAACACAGGACCTGCCATATTAGAGCTTTATCCCCTAACCATGTGAGCTACCAAATATTCGTGAACACTTAGCGAATATCCCATATATATACGAATTCGAATATGAATAACATTGTGATATTCCCACCCGAATTCGAATTTGAATTCGAATATTGAAAAATTGTCCGAATTCGAATTCGAATTCACTGGTATTCGCTCCGAGTCGGTTGTTATCCACCCCTAGTGATCATGGCCGGAAAAAACAAAAGACATTGTCAACAAAAATAATGTACTCAAAAGCTCCAAGCTTATCCAAAATGAATCCATCTTAAAAAACTCTTTAAGCTTATACAAAAGAGACAAACTCCACTTGATGTTTGGCCAGCTTCGACATCAGGAAGTTGATCTATATCCATCCTCTTTGACTTGCCTTCAGCTTCAATCCCTCTTCTAATTACCTTCAAAGGCGGCAATGAAAGAACTCTTCCATGGTGCTTTGATTTTAAGAGAGAAGCCGCTGAGGGGCCTGCAAATTTTCTCTTCTGAGTGAACTAGGGCACGGTAGAATTCAATGGGAAAGGTGCATGGGTTAGGTTCTTGAGAATGGGGTTCTGATTTGGATGGGGTTCGTTAGATGGATGAGGGTTAAAAAGGTAAGTTTCGCTTTAAAATGACTAAAAGTTAACATTGTTAACTGTTTGGGGCATAAATTTCCAATGTTAAGGAATTGAGTGGTAATTTTGCAAATTCAAATATTCGGTGGGCAATTTGGCAAATATGGAAGATTTGAGGGGTAAATATGCAAAAACCCTTTTTTATATTAGTTTTTTCTATTGTGCCTTGCCCATTTCCTAAATCTGTTGTGAGTACATTTAGACAACAACAAACGATCATTAATTAGATTGTGATATTAGAAATTTGGCACGCTAGTTGTCAAGAGTTCTCTCCTTTCATGATAGAAAAAAAATAAAAATATCGAAATTTCCTTTTTTAAAGCATGCATACTGCAAGCGTCAGGTGCTGAAACATCAAAATCAGGTGCTGAAACATCAAAATGAAGCCTCTTGGTCCAAGCAACTTGGGACAGTCACTACTCTAAAGTTGTGACATGTTAATGATAATCTTGTGATTGTTCTGCATCATTTTGGATAGCTGGTTCTCTCACTTTTCTGTGGTTCCATATCGGTTCCATTTAAACTTTAAGCTTATGATAATTACATTGAAGTATGGAATACATATACTTTCTGCAGGCGTGGCTTACCTATTTCTGGAGACGAGCCAAAAATCATGGTGTGGAGGATGATATTGCTGAGGAGCGGTTACAATTTTGGATTAGCCACATTGGCCAGTCACCGACTTCTCATGATGCTGTAGATGGTAAGTTCTGTTTTTCAATACTCATGTTCCATAATTAACTGTTTTTTTTATTACTATCCGTAATTAACTTTTACTTTTTCATGATATACACTTATCTCAGAACCCATCAACTGAAGCTTTTTTATTTAAGTGACGATCTGACCTGTTTGTTTATTTTTATTTCAGTGGAAAGAGTTGTGTTTGATACTTAACAATCTTCTCATGGAAAATTTAGCATTATGATTTTCATATCCTAAGTGCAACTTATTTGCTTCTAAGTACTCCCGTCGACACTATCAATCTTGTAGAGTCCAAAATTTAACAAATCAATGCTTCTTTTATTTCAGTGGAAAGAGGTGTGTTAGAATTGAGGAAGCTTGGAATTGAACAGCAATTGTGGGAAGCATCCCGCAGGGAAATTGAGCTAGCATCTCCTACCAATCACGACTAAGAATTGTAGAGGCAAAGCCTTTGTTTATTTATCAACATATCCACCATCGACATCAAACACAGAGAATCATCTACAGGTCTTCACACTTCTAATTCATCCACCCTCAAGCCATGAGATCGACAAAATTTTATAAGGATACACCACTCTTCCTGTGTACAAAAGGTATATTTTGATGTGAGCTTTATGTAATCTTGATAATGGTTTATGAATTCTTAGAATTGGGTAGGAGAAGATACATAGAGCAGGAGTTCCAGGCCCTGATTGTTGATTTTTTTTTTTTTTTTTTAAGACTGGTTTTGTGTTTATTTTTGAGGTTGAGTTTGAATTTATATTTGTAACACTGGGATTACACTTGTGGAAATTTTATTTATTTTGAATCAGTTGGCCTGTTATCAATGTAATTGCACCTTTTTTTTTCTTCAAGGGAGTGTAATAAAATGTCAGGTTTATAGACTCAAATATAATGTATCCATGAGTACTATCAGTTCTGTTATCTCACCGCATCAAAAAAGGAAAAATGATGCATTGATTTAAAAGCATGTTACCTATATCTCATGCAAGTCTTGTGAACAGAATTAATATTGAGCTAGTTAAACTTTAGGGTCCCAAATCATCATAATATCGTGATAGATAATGTAAGCTATTATGTAAGCAGAATTCTTTTGATGGTGAGGGGAAAGAAATAAAACTGAATCCAACATGCATAAGACTCTCATAAGTTAGCTATATTATGTAAGCTATTGCTATGAAGAAGGCCCTAATAAATCAACCGTTATTAATAAGGTATAATAAGATAGTGGTCTCTCCACTGCTTTTTTTTGCTTTTTTTTTATAGCGGGCAGAATCTTAAACCTTAACGAATGGCATTAGCTACTCTCAGCGGTGGGACTTAAATTGAAAGTTCATCTGCACTAACTCAATAAAGCACCAACAAGAACCAACAACAATACACAAAAGAGAAGAAGAAAAGAAAAGAAAAAAGAAAAACAAAAGAGGCCTCAACCATTTGATTCCATCACATGAAACCCACAAAAGATAAATATCATAGCACCTCAAATGTCAAGGCAACACTAACAAACTATGGCACATATTAAAACACTTATGGAGGAGATTAGTGCAATGTCTTATCCACTAAAAATAATTTCAAGTAGTGGTTAACAGTCTAGCAGAGTATGTCTCTTTTGATTTGTAAAAGGATATAAGGGGACTATTGTCAGACAAAAGTCTTTGGCGGATGTTACTAAATATAAAGGCAAATGACTTTTTCTTCACTAGCAATAATAATTTGTGAAAAGGTAAGGAGGGGAGCAAACTGAAAAAGGAGAAAACTTTCACTTAGCTTTCTCCACAAGAGTCCAAACAAGAAGATCCAAAAAAAAAAAAAACCCTAAGTTATGTTTTTTATAATATAAAATGAAACGATGAGGTTAAGTTAATGAACCTTGAACAGAGACTAACAATCAAAATAATACAGAGACCTTGTATGTTGTTATTGTTGGTCTGAGAAAATTAGGAGCAAGGTAACACTTGGTTCAATCTCCAACATGAAAGGACGGATGAGAGCAGGCCTTCAGCTTTTAAAGCATGTAATATTGTGTTTGGAACCTCTGCAGTAGTGCTTGGTATAACTTGGGAGTTCTGGTATGCCCTAAAATGTAAACTTAATGCATTTATAATTTGCAAGTACTGTAACATTCATCTTACTTTAAGCAGGGTTAGTTACATTCTGATACTTTGAAGCATGGTGTAATTACACAGGTGATCCTGAAGCTTGTGTATCTACATGTGTAACCTTGAGATTTTTTATTGTAATTAAACGGGTGCCCAAAGAATCTATCAGAAAATTAACATTATTATTTTTTGTTGATTTAGAGTTCTTTTTTGGATGTTAGTTAGGATTAAGATGAGGGTAATGGCTAGGATTAAATTATTATTGTTAAGATTATAGCAAAATTACTGACTATTAGAGTTCGAGTTAGGGTTATAACAATGAAACTTTAGGGAGTAATCATTGTTATAACCCTAACCTAATCCTACTCTTAACCTAACCAGAACCCTATTCTAACTCTAATGTTAACCGACATCGAACAAGAACTCAAAATCAGCAAAACACAAATAGTATTTACCTGCCGACAAATTCTATTGTCACCTATGTAATTATAATCAGCAATATTTGAGATCTAGACTTCAGCATTACCCATGTAATTACAACGCATATCAGGATACTAAAATATAATTAACCTTTTTAACTATACAGTTGTAGTTGTGAAAATGTGACTCCTTTGTGCAAAATGACATGTAACCAAATAACCGTAGCTTGTTTTTGCAAGGGGAAAAAAAGCATCTCCTTTACTAAAAAATCAATACATTTTCTTTTAGCAAGGCAAAAGGGCACATAGAAAGTTAACCTCCAAAGTTGGTTATGAATAGTTTATTAGGGTTGGTTAATAAGCTCTAAAAATGAGACTAGGCTTGATTTGGTCTCACTTTTGGAAGAATGTTGTTTGGAAAAAAATTGAATCAGTGTTTTACCAGTTTTTCCTAGGCCAAAAAGGCTCTTAAAATGAGACTAGGCTTGATTCGGTCTCACTTTTGGAAGAATGTTGTTTGGAAAAAAACTGAATCAGTGTTTTACCAATTTTTCCTAGGCCAAAAAGGCTCTTAAAACTTGTTTATTTTAATCTAATCACACTAAAGGAAACAGAACAAATTTATTTCAAATTTGGACCAGGATTAATTTTGATCTAGTTTTGAAAAGTTTGCCAAATGCACTCATTAGTTAGCTGTGCCACTGACTGACATTTGGTAGTCTAGTCAACTCCTCTGGTGCTAAGGATCCCCACATAACAACAACCAGGTCCCTTCATACTCCTGACTGATGTGTCGTTGATGTGATATGCATTCAAATTGCTTTAATTTTTATGATCAACATAATTAGATCATAGTTAACCTTCTAAATGTGGTCCCCATCTGTGATACACCTCATTTACTCCTTAAGATCTTTTAGAAATTGGATGGTTAGATAAGTTCTTGAGATCTGTGCTATCATAATACCTCCTCTTAAAATACTTAGATAAATTTTCATAAGTCATCGACAAAACCTCCCAGACTTTTCTCATTTGATTATGTAAGAAACACTTCTTCAATCAAAGGAGTATATTTTCAATCCCCTTAACGAATTAGATGGTTATATAATTTCTGGAGATTTGTGTTAGAATAATGCTTCACTCTCTTAAATACTCGATAAACTCTCATCAATCATTAGTCAAACTCTTTGCTCATAGTTTCTTTATAGGGCAGACAAAATAAGCCAGAAGTAAGGAGGAAAAAAGATGGTTTATTCCTGACAACCCCCTCATGCCTCTCTGCTGCAGTTTTGATTGCGTGTGGGAGAAATAATTTCCCCACCAATTCTCTGACCAATTGGAGAAAAAAGAGAACTGAGACAGAAAATGCCAGCTCTTTGAACTCACACTAGGCTTTTCCTTCTCCCCTGTTTCTGGCTTCAACTGTGACTCTCAAAATTAATAAATAACTTTATTTTGTAACTAAAGTATTGCTGGTAATATAACCTGCCCAAATACAACCAAAACTGCCAGCTGTGCCCTTTTGAAATCTCACTATGGTTAAGAAGTTATAAAAAGATGCAACCCAATAAAAGAAAATCTTATGTCTCTTGGTTACCTCTTCTCTCTTTCTTTCTAAATTCAAAGTTATTTGAATTTAGAACTCTAAATCAGCTAGGTATTCTAAACAAGATTTTTATTCTTCACGATTTTAGTTGAATTTAGACCTCTAAATAAGTGTCGTTGAGAATGACATATATCCAGACTATTACAATCTAAATCATTGCATATCTATATTACATTTAACAATTGGGATGTATGCCGTTTAGTGAAACACTGGCTCAAATCGTTAAGGGACGCACCAATTTCATTTACTCATTTTGAATTTTAGTATTTAATTTAAAAATACCAATACTTGGCGTCTAATATTAAAATTCAGCTAAATTGACAAATTAGTAATTTTGTAATCCCTCTGAACTGGTTTGGTATTAAAAACTTCGGTGACTTTTTGGTATTAAAAGAATGCCAAATTGCAATTAGTCATTTTTCATGGTCGGCGAAAACTTCACTAATAAAGTTCTTTCAATGTACCCTCACGTGACTTAATTTTAGAGTTATTAGAATGCTGATGTGACTTTATTTAAATGGCATGGCTAGATTTAGATGATGTGGCATATATAAAATTGTAGGTTTCTTGACTTATCATGTGGTTTCGAAGGTGTAGATGGTTAGTGTGAGGATTATCATTATTTAATTGAATAAAAATATAGGTTTTGTTATAAATGTGTATGAAATTGGCAAACTTTTCCCCAAATTTTCATAGGCGGCAAAGAAAAATGTCTAATTACATATTTGACGTAATTTAAATACCAAAAAGTCGTTAGAGAAATGTTTAGGATTTTTCCTGAAAATTACCTTTAAAATAGGGTCATTATACAGAAACCACATTTCATTTTCAATTTATACGTAAACCATATTTAAAGTGATTTTTGTTTCCATCAATCACCTCCTAGTCAAGCTTTCACAAAAAAAAAATTCAAAAATAAGCTTTAAAAAATGCACGTTTAAGGTACGTGACTTGTATCATAACTAGACCAAAACATTAATAAAGTGAGTCACATGTCTTGAATGTGAGTTTCTAAGGGCATTTTTGGGTTTTTGGTGAAATTTTTTTGACTGAGAGGTGGTTGATTAGAACAAAAACCCACTTTAAAGATAATTTACATATAAATTGAAAAAAAAAGATGATTTCTATATAGTAACCCTATTTTAAAGGTGATTTTATGAAAACCCCAAACATTTAATATCATGATGGTTAGGAGGGGTTAAAAAGGATTTTTTTCTTGTAGAAACCACATTAAAAATAGGGTAATTGTATGAAAACTACCTTTCAATCTCAATTTATACATATATTGTCTTTAAAGTAGATTTTGCTGCAGTTAACTACCTCATGGTCAAATTTTTCGCTAAAAACCCAAAATTACTCTTAAAAAACTCACATTCAATATGCGTGTGACTCATTTTATTGTTTAGGTCTTATTAGGATACAATCGTGTACCTTGAACTTAAATAGTTTAAGCTTATTTTTGGCTTTTTAGTGAAAATTTGATTGGATGGTGGTTGATTGCAAAAAAAAAAACCTGCTTTAAAGATGGTTTATGTATAAATTAAAATTGAAAGATAGTTTCCACATACCCTGCTTTGAAGGTGGTTTCTGGGAAAAACCCCTTGAAAAAAAATACCAATCTGATAATTTAGCCATTAAAATACTATTTGTTTTATATAAAATGATTAAATAACATTATATTGCAACAGAATTCCCATTTGTAGAGCTTGTCCAAATGCAACCACACTCGTGGTTTAGCCCTTCCGAAATCTCCTCATGCTGTAATTCTACAGTAATCAGACCAAAGCTGTCCCCATGAAGAAAAGGGGGACAAACAAAAAAGAATAGAAAGAGAAAGAAATCCTAAGTACTCCCTTGCTTATTTAAGACCCCTCCCTTTTCTCCTCTCTTTACTCAGTGAGAAAACAATGGAGTCTGTAGCATGGAGGTCCATGGCCATGGCCATGGCTACTGCAGCTCTCTTCCATCTCTGCTCCTCAATGGCAGAAGACAAGATCACCAAGCTCCCTGGTCAACCTCAGGTCAGCTTCCAGCAGTACTCAGGCTACATCACAGTTGACAAGATGAAGCAGAGATCTCTCTTCTACTACTTTGCTGAAGCTGAGGCTGACCCATCCTCAAAGCCTCTTGTCCTCTGGTTGAATGGAGGTAAAAGATCCAATCTTTATCACTTTTCTTCAAATGGGTTGGTTTTTGTTCTAACTTTGATTTTGTTTTTTGTTTGAATTTTGAAAAGGGCCTGGTTGTTCTTCAGTTGGGGTTGGGGCATTTTCAGAGAATGGGCCTTTTAGACCCAGTGGGAAAATTCTAGTGAGAAATGAATTTAGTTGGAATAAAGGTATGTTTAATACTTTTCATTCTCAATTTTCTAAAATAAAAAAAAAGATATCTTTTATAAGATTCTATTTGTGATTCTACAGAAGCCAATATGTTGTATTTGGAGACGCCAGCAGGAGTTGGGTTCTCTTACTCCTCTAATGACTCCTATTATACTGGGGTTGATGATAAGATGACTGGTAAATTCTCAAATTTTAATGAAATTTAGTTATTTAGCATTGAATTTTAATACATTTTGAATTTCTGAAGATTTTATTTGGTTTAATTTTTAAGCCAGGGACAATTTAGTCTTTGCTCGCCGCTGGCTCGAGAAATTCCCTCAGTATAAGCATAGGGATCTCTATATTGCTGGGGAAAGCTATGCAGGACACTACATTCCTCAGCTTGCTAATCTCATGGTTCAATTCAACAAGAGAGAAAAGATCTTCAATCTTAAAGGAATTGCTGTGAGTAATTCTAGATGTTGACAATTTTCTCCAGGGCAATTTCAATGCCAAAAATGCCAATTTCTTTTTCCTAATAGTGTGAGAGACTTACTCTTTGAATTCAAATCTTTTGGTTTATTTTGTCTGTTATAGTCAGAAAATTATAATTGGTTTTATGCAATGTAAGCAGAATTTTCTGTGGACACTTGCTCTCTAGAATTCAGTTGAATGACCTTTATCTGATCTTGACAAGTTCTTCTTGTTGGTGAAATTTACAGTTGGGCAATCCTGTTCTTGAGTTTGCCACTGACTTCAACTCAAGAGCTGAGTTTTTATGGTCTCATGGGTTGATATCAGACTCAACATACCACATTTTCACTTCAGCATGCAACTACTCTCGATACATTGGAGAGTATTACCGAGACTCTCTTAGTCCTATATGTGAAAAAGTGGTGAACCAAGTGACAAAAGAAACAAGCAGCTTCGTCGATAAGTATGATGTTACCTTAGATGTTTGTATCTCATCGATGCTCTCACAATCCTTGGCTCTAAGTCCTCAAGTAAGTTTAAGTCAGAGATTTGTGATTGAAAGAGATAAGTTGAAGATGTTTGTTTTTTATGATAGTTTTGTTTTTGTTTTTGTTTGTTTGTTTGTTTGTTTGTAGCATGCTTCAGAGAGAATAGATGTTTGTGTGGAAGATGAGACGATTGACTATCTCAACCGCAAAGATGTGCAAAAAGCTCTACATGCTAAAATTAGAGGAGTGTCACAGTGGACAGTTTGTAGTAGGTAATTGTGGCAAGTTTTCCGTTTGTATATAATCTGAAATATAATTTAGAATAGTCCCATGAATTGAATCCCATATTGGAGCAGTTGATTCTTATCCTTGTAGATCCTAGTAATTGCCCATATTTTAAGGTTTCTGTTTTTACCAGTGAAGAGACGTTGTGATCATTGTCACATTGACAATAGATCACAACCATTTACTTGTGCACGGTTATAATACATTTCAAAACTAACAACCACCACATCTCTCGTGATTTGCATTTTGTAGAAAGTTTGTGACAAAACACTATATGGAAGACTAATCTCACTATAACATTTTATACCATATTTTAGTTTAACTTTTATGGTCTTTTTCATTAACTGTAGGATTTATTAAATCTAAGCATCTAGGATGTTCAAATATATTATTCATGCACCGCGAAATAAAAAACACCATAGCATGTTCTGTAATGAACAGGTTTATTGATTACCCAGATTCATTATATCCTTGTTAATGCCAATTCATGATATCCTTCTGCCCCATTCTTTAAATTCATGGCATGGAAAACTTCTGTATCTACGGTAAAACTATCTCAAATTTCATGTAATTATTCTTTTTCAAGTTAACAGGCAAATGTAGTTCATAAAGATGTGTTTTTCGTGCCTGAATGTCATTATCTAATTTTACCTTTAGTTGTCCATTTGGCCGAAATCTTTAACATGTCAAAATTTGTAAGCATTTCAATATGGTCAGTGATCAACTGAAAGAATAATGGATCACTAATCAGTAAATCATGTAATATCGATATCCCATACTTCAACATTCACTTCCTGAAATGAATAGATATTCTGGCTACCTTTCACAAATTACAGTTAGTGAATTCTTTTAAATTTAAAAATTTCACGAAAACTATTCAGCCTAATGATTAGTACATTCTTCAAAAGTTGTTTTTCTTTTAATTCCATTTAGACTTGTATAACTCGCTATTTCACTATTGTGAATGTGGAAATTTAAGTAACTTCAATTAAATAAATTTATTCATTTTTTTTCCTAATTATTGAATTTATAGTCTTCCTCTTTTTTTCCCCTCCAGTGTACTTGATTACAATTTCCTCAACTTGGAGATACCAACAATCTCAGTTGTAGGTTCCCTGGTTAAGTCTGGGATCCCAGTTTTGGTTTACAGGTAAAAATAGCAATGACAACGAAAAGTTCTAATTTTAAACTTAATCTTCACAACCTAATTCTTCATGTGAATTTGGTTGTATTTTAGTGGTGATCAAGACTCAGTTATACCTTTAACGGGTAGCAGAACACTGGTGCAGAGACTGGCAAAGGAACTAGGAATGAACACAACAGTTCCTTACAGAGTTTGGTTCGAGGGGAAACAGGTAACTAAACCAAAACCCGAGACTTTGTTCCTTACTCATATCGATACTGAGTATAAAGAGGAAAGTGGGGTTGAATAATGTAGTTGAGAGGGTGAAGTTGTAATTTTACAGTAGAGATTTTCTCTTTTTCTTTCTTTTGCCCCAAAAAATTATAAACCATACCATACCAACAATAAGATTAGAGCCCACATGATTAAACATCCATGACGTTGTGGTTTATGAAAGACAAAAAAAAAATATAAGTTTTTTCAGAAAAAAAAAGATAATAAATATATGTAAATACAGAAGACCAAGGATCTATACATATATGTATATGTAAAGTAACCGGGGATTGATTGCCTCTCCAAAGTCTTGTCTACAGTATCGTTGACATGATACACATCCAAATTGTTAGCTATGATCTGCATATGTTGAGTTGTAGTAGTTTGGATGTGTCGTGACATAAATAGGAAATAGAGAGAGTATAAGGTGACATTTTACTAAACGAGCTATCAACGGATAGATTAGTGGCGAGGTCATGCTGCTAGTGATATCTGGGTAGGTTAACCTCACCACCCTTATCTCTTGACAACTCATGTAATATCCTCTTATATATTATATCTTTTGTTCCTGTGCATTATGCTTTGACTAGCATTGATAAATACTTTGGTATACAGGTTGGCGGATGGACTCAAGTTTATGGAGACATGCTCTCCTTTGCTACTGTAAGAGGAGCATCTCATGAAGTTCCATTCTCGCAGCCTACAAGAGCTCTCGGGCTTCTCAGAGCTTTTCTCGCTGGCAGGCCATTGCCTGAAGCATTCTGATATAGTCTTCGATTAAAGTGCGATTCTTTTGAAGTGTGGTTGTGTATTTGTATCTCTTTTTTGTTTGTCAATTCATGAGCATTCATTACATTGAAGAAATTGTGTGATGGCATGCAGAATGTGTGCCTTTGATAAGCTAAGAACTTGAGTTTTAGGCCAGATTTGTAAGTCTCAGATAATAAAGTGTAATTTATTTGGCTAATGCTTTGTGTTTATATTGTCATATTGCATATTTATGGTCATATTCTCTGACAAATGGATTAAATAAGAGAGATTAAATACATTTCCTAATGATAGAATTGGTTCAAAAATCATTTTCAAAATTGGAGAAAGATATATGTTGCTCTTTGCATATTCAGAATATATATATATATATATATATATATATATATATATATATATATATATATATATATATATATATATATATATATATATATATATATATATATATATATATATATATCATACTCCCTTTAAAAGCACGAGTTCAGGAAAATCTTTCGTAGACAAAAATGCCCTTAAGATAGATATCCAAAGAGTTGGGTTTGTTATTGAATTTTCATTGGCTGAGAGATATAGATGGATAAGGTTATCAATTTAATTAAGCACTCATAGGCATCCTAACTACTTGGGAATCCTTATGGTATTAATTCATGTGCTTCCTTTTCGCAGATATAAAATCGAAACAAAAATACCAACTAATAGCATCAAATTAAACGTATGCTAATGAAAATGTAAATAGATAAGGTTATCAATTTAATTAAGCACTCATAGGTATCCTAACTACTTGGGAATCCTTATCCTATTAATTCATGTGCTTCCTTTTAGTGTATATAAAATCAGAAACAAAAATACCAACTATTAGCATCAATCAACCTATTAAACGTATGCCAATGAAAAGTCAGATTCTATTATCACGTAGTATTAAATTTCAAAGTTTAAGAAATTATACGATTATTATTTAAATAGAACTCTATTTATAATTGTTATCCTCTCACATGCAACACCACATACCAATATATATAAGCCAAGAAATTACAATAATTTCCATAGCACTTTCGTCTCCTTCAACGGTATGTGTCTTTGTTATTTTCTTCTTGTTAGATTAGATTATATTATTTTAAAGTAATTAATTGTATTGTATGTTGATCTTTTTTCAAATCAAGAAATTGCAACAATTTTCACAACACTTTCATCTCCTTCAACGGTATGTGCCTTTGTTATTTTGATAGTAATAAGTTTTAGATCTCTATTATTTTCCATATGATATAGAGTTGTTCTTACTTAATTTTGAACATAATAAAAAATAAATAAAAAATGGGAAAAAACCTCAAAAACATCCTCGAAAAATTAAAATAAAATAATAATGAAAATAATAATAATAATAATAATAATAAATAATTGAGTTTGACCTTTGGTGACAAGCCCTTCGTCCACATGTTAGTTGCCAATAGTTGGCAAATGCATTTGCAACTTTCGCAAGTTCAAGGAGTACGGGGAAGTGCCACAGGAGTTCAAACTAATTAAACCTAACTAAAATTTGCCATTTGATCTCGGCTCAATTAAAATATGAAACAAAAAGAATAAAGGATAATATTTTTTAATATTTTATATTATAACTTAATTTTCTCGAGTAAAATTAGAATTTTAGAAGGATTTTCATACAAAATTTTTAGTATTTTTATATGCTTATATGATTGCTTTATCATATAAAATTATATTATAGTCACCGTTAATGTTTAGTATGTGTCTTTGTTATTTTCTTCTTGTTAGATTAGATTATATTATTTTAAAGTAATTAATTGTATTGTATGTTGATCTTTTTTCAAATCAAGAAATTGCAACAATTTTCACAACACTTTCATCTCCTTCAACGGTATGTGTCTTTGTTATTTTCTTCTTGTTAGATTAGATTATATTATTTTAAAGTAATTAATTGTATTGTATGTTGATCTTTTTTCAAATCAAGAAATTGCAACAATTTTCACAACACTTTCATCTCCTTCAACAGTATGTGCCTTTGTTATTTTGATAGTAATAAGTTTTAGATCTCTATTATTTTCCATATGATATAGAGTTGTTCTTACTTAATTTTGAACATAATAAAAAATAAATAAAAAATGGGAAAAAACCTCAAAAACATCCTCAAAAATTAAATAAAATAATAATGAAAATAATAATAATAATAATAATAATAATAATAATAATAATAATAATAATAATAATAATAATAATAATAATAATAATAATAATAATAATAATAATAATAATAATAATAAATAATTGAGTTTGACCTTTGGTGACAAGCCCTTCGTCCACATGTTAGTTGCCAATAGTTGGCAAATGCATTTGCAACTTTCGCAAGTTCAAGGAGTACGGGGAAGTGCCACAGGAGTTCAAACTAATTAAACCTAACTAAAATTTGCCATTTGATCTCGGCTCAATTAAAATATGAAACAAAAAGAATAAAGGATAATATTTTTTAATATTTTATATTATAACTTAATTTTCCGAGTAAAATTAGGAATTTTAGAAGGATTTTCATACAAAATTTTTAGTATTTTTATATGCTTATATGATTGCTTTATCATATAAAATTATATTATAGTCACCGTTAATGTTTAGTTTTTATCTTTTTTTATTTTAAGTCTATCAAATGATGTAGGCTAAGATCTCATATATATATATATATATATATATATATATATATATATATATATATATATATCATGTTTGTTGTACTTCTTTTTGTTTAAGTTTACTTTTGAGATTGTTTATTATAAAATATGAGCTTATAATCTCCTAAAGTGATGTGCAATTCGCTTTCAATGCAAGAATAAACGTGGTTTCTTTATTGCTTGAACTATAGTTCATAATAATATTGTACTTATTCACGCTTGACTCCATATTATAGCTTGTGATTAATAGAGTTTGTAATATGACATGTAGTATCAATTTAACTTATTTTCTTTTACTATTCGCTTGAAGATATTATTATGTCAATTGATATCTTTTCCTAGGAATCAATTAAGAAATCCCATTAAGTCTATTGATCCCAGTTTAGCACAAAAGTTTATTTCATCGATTTTTTATAATGTTTAAATAAAAATTATAGTAAATCTAATAGTCTAATTTTACTGATTTGAATTCAAAAATTAAATAAACCAAAAATAAATAATTTTGATACTTAACCACGTGCATTACACGTCTAGAAAAACTAGTATATATATATATATATATATATAGAGCCTCTATGAACTTAAGTTCATAATGAATAGTGATCTGTGCAACTTTTCTAACCACTCATCTTGCTTTGGGATCCGTGAAAGATATAAAGCACTTTGAGATTTGTGCATCACAAATCTCAAGCAAGATGAGTGGATAAAAAGTTGGTGCACCACTATTCATTATGAACTTAAGTTCATAGGAGCTTCTATATATATATATATATATATATATATATATATATATATATATATATATATATATATATATATATATATATCATGTTTGTTGTACTTCTTTTTGTTTAAGTTTACTTTTGAGATTGTTTATTATAAAATATGAGCTTATAATCTCCTAAAGTGATGTGCAATTCGCTTTCAATGCAAGAATAAACGTGGTTTCTTTATTGCTTGAACTATAGTTCATAATAATATTGTACTTATTCACGCTTGACTCCATATTATAGCTTGTGATTAATAGAGTTTGTAATATGACATGTAGTATCAATTTAACTTATTTTCTTTTACTATTCTCGCTTGAAGATATTATTATGTCAATTGATATCTTTTCCTAGGGAATCAATTAAGAAATCCCGTTAAGTCTATTGATCCCAGTTTAGCACAAAAGTTTATTTCATCGATTTTTTATAATGTTTAAATAAAAATTATAGTAAATCTAATAGTCTAATTTTACTGATTTGAATTCAAAAATTAAATAAACCAAAAATAAATAATTTTGATACTTAACCACGCATTACACGCGAGAAAAACTAGTATATATATATATATATAGAAGAAAGCCTTAACTTAAGCCATGAATATTGATGCACCAACTTTTCTAACCACTCATCTTGCTTTGGGATCCGTGAAAGATATAAAGCCACTTTGAGATTTGGCATCACAAATCTCAAGATGAGTGGATAAAAAGTTGACAAGACCACTATTCATTATGAACTTAAGTCATAGAAAATTTCATATATATATATATATATATATATATATATATATATATATATATATATATATATATATATATATATATAATTTAGTTCTTTTTACCCCTTTTGTACTAGTTCAGCTAGTTAACTGCGGATGCATTACACAATATATCTGCCCAATATGACAATTCCAGAAGTCTATATGGTATTAATTTTCAAACAAAAAGAAAAAAAAATAGTCTTTTTGGTAAAAGAAAAAATATATACATTCAACGGAAAAACTTCTGATTAAAATTCCGTTAGTGACAGAGAAAGTCCAAGGCAATGCTTCTTTAAGGACTGACTCTCAGATTCAGTTCCCATTATTCAAAATACTGGAGCAACTTGGGGGGAAAAAATCAAATATATAATAATTTATTAAAGAAAAATTCCCCTTTCGACTTGTGCATCAAATTTTCAAAAAAATCCAGAAAATGCCTTTGCATTAAAAAAAAAAAAGAAAACAAATGTAGCACTCTCGCACTTGCAAAAAGTAACGGAAATGAGCAAATATTTATAAGAATCAATATAGATACCCTCATTTTTATAAAAGTCAATTTGAATGCTCTCGCATATTTATGTCATGTACGCTTTATGTGCAACAAAGTACCAGTAGATATTAGGGGTGCATTCGGTCCGGATATAGCTCAGATATGATACTTATCATATCCATATCCGCTTGCCCATATACGGATATACCTCGGTAAGGAAAATTCATACCCATATCCGCTAAAATCGGATACGGATACAGATATACATCAGGATATATAAGCGGATATGTATGCGGATACAAAACGAATATAAGAAAACTAGATATTATTAAAAAAATATAGTTCGTATGATACAAAAGAGTTCATTAATTTGTTCATTATATCTGAAAAGTTAAGATTAAACATCTTGATCATCAAAATTAACCTCAAATCCATAATCTAAGGATTAAAACTATCATAACAGCATGACCAGTATTCAGATATTTCAGATACGAATCCGGATATTTCACTACAAAATCATATCCGTAACTATATCCTATCGATTATAGATTTGAGTAACTATATCCGTATTCTAACTGATATGGTTACGAATATTTGCTCGGATATGAAAATGGTTTAGCACCCATAGTAGAGATTCGTGGAAGATGGTAATATTTAACTTGTTAAAAGAGCTTTTACACAAAGCCCAAATGCTAGTTCTGCGGTCCTGGTCCAACTCCACCATTCCAACTCCCAATAGAGAGAGAGAGAGAGAGAAAGACAAACAAAAATGGGGAAAAAGAGAGAAAAAGAGAGGGAAAAAAAATGAAAAAACGGGGGATAATTGAAAAGCTCTGTATCTCCCTCTCCCTACTCTTAGATTAACTCAGCAATGGAGGGCGCCAATTTCTCCCATTAGAAAAAGGTTTTTTTTTTTTGCTTGTTATTTTACTTTTTCTTCCATTTTTCATAATTTTCTTAGTTTTTTCAATAATTAAAGTTCTTTTGAATCTCCATCCAGATAGTTTATAATCTAAAAGCGAGATCTTTCTGCAAGCTGCGGATTACTGGTAATTTTCTAATTTATTCCCCCAATGTTATTGTTTTCCTGAGATTTATTTGTTTTTGGATAAAACCCTTAAACCCTAGTAAACCCTTCTTCTCATTTAGGTGGGAAAGAAGAAATCTTTCATGGAGCTATCGAATTCAAAGGCAAATGAAGCCCACAATAAGACCAAAAGATTAAAGATTGAAAGAGAAAATGTAGGGTCTTCCTCTAATGGGTGTAGAAATGTTACATCGTCTTTTGATTTTGAGAAACGCCGAGCGTCTTTTGTCCTCAAACAAAACGAGATTTGGGCTATAAGGGATGAGTTTGGGATGCCTCGCTGCTATGTATATGTTAGGAGTGGCGGGGACATCCACTCGGCTGAGCTCGATGTGTTGAGAAATCGTAGTCATTTTGAGAGGTTACGGTATGGTGGTGGTGTTCCTAGTGCTTGGGGAATATTCGATTCCGTTCGTCGTGAACCCCAAGATATACCTGCTTTATCGCACAAGGTTGAGAAGCTGATAAACTATAATAAGGTATTGCCAAGGAAAGGTGAGGTTTGGGCCATTAGAGCAGGCAATGCTAAAACTTTATTTGGAGATTCGAGCCCAACGTTGCTCAAATATCAGATGGTAGAGGCTCTTACGAACTTTGTCGAAAATAAGGGAATGAAGCTTGCGTATTTGGTTTCAATCGCAGGTGTAAATGGTAACCGCTTCAGGAGATATCAGTCTGCATTCCACGTTCAACCAAATTTTGTACTAGAACAGTTCTCTCACCGGGTTCCTTGTATGAGAGTTTCTGGGGATGATTTGTTGGAGTTAGATCCTTCATCCTTGCCTCTCTATGTTGATGATTTTGAAACTAGTGTTGCGCCCGAGATCAATGACAATTATCTTTTCTTGGGTCTCCTTGATCGAATGGCATCTGCCGATAAAGAATTTGGCTATGAAATTTGGGCTGCATATGATCATGACTGTCGAGTTCCTCAAAAGTATGTTCAACTCCAGCACAAGAGAAAGTATCATCAAGCAAAGCATGAGCTGGTTCCTACTTTCACCTACGACAATGAGAAGAAATGGCAAGAAGCTGGGTTACCTATAGCTTGTGGGAAGTTTACTGTAGCAACTGTAGAAACTGTAGAAACTGAGACACACTTTATTCTCTCTCATCGGATGTCTACTCGGAAGAGGAACTATGAACGTATCGGAGATGTGTACAATATTGATATGTATCCCAAGGAAGGTGAGGTTTGGGGAATTTACAAAGACAGAAATCTGGTAATGGCTTGCAATCCTAGAGGAGCACTATATTATCAGATTGTGGTGATCATAGGAACAACAGAAAAAGATGTAAAAGTAGCACACTTAAGCAGAGTTGAGGGATTCAAAGGCCTTTTCAAGAAAAGGAGCAATCTTGCAAGTCAAGTAGAGTTCCTGATTCCTGTAAATGAATTTTACAGGTTCTCGCACAACATACCATCTTACAGATTTGATGAAAAATGCAGTAAAGAATTTTTTAGGGGAGCTTTTGTGTTGAATCCTTTTCTAGTGCCACTGAAACACGATGAGCCCTATTCCTTCAATGATCCTTTTCTCTCGGAGATACCAAAAGTCCAGTCAAGTTGGTCTGCTATCCAATACTTTGTCAATAAACAGCGGAAATCTATTAGCCTGGCCTGTCAAGAGAATAGCTATGAAGACTCAGAAAGTTGCACTCTAAGCTTATCAGTAGAACAAGAGCAAATTGTCGTAGAGAACTTGCGAGAAGGCGAACCAAACATTGGTGAGATTTCCCCAGCAGAAGTCCATGCGAGTGAAAGAATGGAATGTGAAGCAGTTGAACATGAGACGATTCATCATATCAAGTTTCATGATTTTGAGGATACTAAGTCAGAAAGCGATGTTGAACTAGGTGAGGTGTGGGCATTCTGCAATAGACTAAACAAACTTCCTCTCTATTATGCTCGCATAGATAAATTTCTCAATTCGGGAGGAATGTTAGATGTGACACTATTACAACCTCATCCTGTGGCTGATGAGGAGATGCAATGGGTTGAAGCAAATTTACCTATGGCATGTGGGACTTTTAGAGCATCTCAATCCACTTGTATTGAGAAAAAGTTACTGTTACACAGAGTAATATGTGCTCATGAGCAACCATCAAAACTCTTCTTCAGAGTATATCCTAGAAAAGGTGAAATTTGGGCAATTTACAATCACTGGGATATTGACTGGACAATTTCTGATATGAACACCAATGTCCAATATAAGCTGGTAGAGATTGTGACAGATTTCACTCTGTAAGCAGATGTTACCGTGGCAGCCTTGGTTAGAGCAGAGGAGCATGATAATGTATTCAAAAGGCAGTTGCATGAAGGCTTTTGGTTGTTTATGACATTTAAAAGAAAAGAGTTGTTAAGGTTTTCGCATCAAATCCCTTCTCTTAAAATTACTGGAGACCAAGATGGGGGATGCACTTCTGGAGGATCCTTTAGGGTCAAGTTCAGTCACAATGGAATCTAAGCTAATGAGTTGCAAGTTTGAAAAATGAGCTATGGTCAAGAAGATGAAAGGTATGGGCATGGTATTATTCTTTTTTGGCTCTTAAGTGAAACCTTTCCTTCCCCCCCTCTGTTTACTTATTTATGTTTGTTATATGTCTTAGCATGGTTCTTTTTCTGTTAGCTTGTAGTTAGGTTTAACCCATTACCCAGATTTTGCATTCAACTATCAACATATCTGCTATCTACAGTGAGTCAATACCTTCATATTTTTTAAGAAGATGCATTTAAGTTGAATAAAATGTGTTCAAGAAATTTGTGATGACTTCATTTTCTCACATATAAATCACGTTTATGGTCCTTTTTTTTCCGTACCTAGGTTCAACAACATATGAATAGTTTCATTCCAAAATGTCCTCCCTCTCATCTATTAGTGAGTTGTATATATCTGTTCATGTTTCTCTGAGTTGTTGGGGCTTCATACTTTCTGAAATTTACTTCAGTTTTTACTTCTGCTTGCAATTCAACTTTAATTCTTATGTAGCTTCTCTTTAGTTATTAAAAACCTTACATTCCTCTGATCTTGAATGTTGGGAGCCATGAGCAGCTGATTCTCTTATGGTGCCTTGGTATTCATTTTAATCAAATTTTATTTTTTAATCATGTTTTTTCTAAATTCAAAGTTAGAATAATAGTGATAACCGTAACTTGAAGACATTTGAGTTAATGATTGTGGATTTGAAATTCATGTTTGTGAATCTCAAGTTCATTGGTCATGGAACTCAAGCTAATGGCCATGGATCTCAAGCCTATAGCTATTGAGTTTCAGTCTGCTGCTGTGGAGCTCAAGCACATGGTCATGAAGCTTGGATCCATGGCCATGATTTAAGACCATAAAATGGTAAGAGAAGATGAGAAAGAAGTGGAACGTAGGAGAGAAGTAAGTTAATAAATACATATAGAAAAGTAACTTTTGTCATGTGTTTGGGGAAAGAATTGGAGAACATGAAGATATTGATATTACAGAACGTTCTATTTTCTTTACTGTGATGAGATCTTTTGTGCAAATAATCATATTTTCAAAGACCAGATGGTGATTGTAGAAGTGTTATTAATGTCGTCAAGGTCTTTGAAAAAATCTTAGTTCATGATAACAAATTAAAACAAAAATAGTGTAGGATAGTTTTCTGAAAAAAACACTCCACAGGAGTTCATTGTAATTTCTTGAAATTTACCCTTTCACTAGTACAAACAAGGGCTGTCCCAACGGGTGGTTGGAACCGTTGGGACACATTTTTACAGCCCCAACGGTTTAACCCGTTAGGTCATTCACCGTTTGATGGAGAAAAATTTCCCCCCACTTTTTTTCACCCGAAAAATAGAAAAGAAAATAAAAAAAAACCCGATATCAGGCACCCCACTCTCTCTGCCCTTTCTCGTGACTTATCCCTCTCTCTCTCTCTCTCTCTAGATCCCGCCTTCCCCAAATCCTCATGAACCCTAAATCAATGCCGGAGAGAATCACGCACGCCGCCCCCAAATCCCCAAACCCTAACCGTGCCGCTCGCTTCTAACCCTAAATCCCCAAACCTCTCTCTCTCGCTGCTCCATAAAACCCTAACCGTAGTTCACCATCTCCGCCCTAATTCGTCGCCCCGCTGCCTCATTTTGTCGCTCCTCTTCATCCCAAAATGCCAACTCTACTTACCGCTTGCATCGCCGACCTGTTTTTGCTTCTCGTCCCGCCGCTCTTCTCTGGCATCTCTAACCGTAGTGCGCCGCTTGAAGCACCAGTCAATTGCTGATTAGGGTGCCGGTTCGATTTGGGAGGTTAGGGATAAGCATTGCTCTAATCAAGTGATCAATTTGATTGGGGAAAGGTATAAAATTTTATTATTATTAGCAATCTTTAGTCTATTAAATTATCAATCTGATGCAAATATCTATAATTTTGGTTCAAGTTTAATTTTATGCTTGATAACTTTATATAAGCAGTTTTTGGTGCTCAACACGAAGGCTAATATGATTTATATTATTATTATTATTATTATTGGTATCTCTAATGTATTGCAGGTCCGTTTTTAAATAAGAGCTTACTACTAACTGCGTGGTGAGTTAATTTTGTTTCTATACCGTTCATCTACTTCTTAATGCACATTACCATCTGGTTTTAAAAGCATGTAAGTTATCTTGTAGGATGTTGAGGTGCTCGCGGCTAAGGGGACAAACCTTATGCTTGATAACTTAGCAGGTTTTGGTATTCAAATTGAAGGCTACTATGATTTATGTTAGGTTTTGTTTGCATCTCTTAACTTACTGCAGGTTTTTCAGAATAAGGGCTTAGACTAGGTTTTGTTTGCAATCCGACAACACTGAATCATTTTTATATTTATTCAGCAAAATACAGAAATATCCCAAATCACTAGGCAGCATTTGTTGTTTGCTGGATTCTAGTTTTTTTTTCTCTCGTTAATGTGGGCTCTTTGAAAAAATAATATTGAATGTTGTTTGCATACCCATGTTGTTTAACGTATCCATTAAAAAAAACATATGCTTTAGTTCTAAGTATGTTAGCCATGTTTTTCTAGTTTCTGATGCATTTTTATGATATGTACTAGTACAAGTTTTGAACTTTAATACATCAAGGAATATCATCTACCATGTATCTGCCAAGTATCGTAGAAACTATGACATATTAGGTAGGATCATAGTACTGCTCCACAATCTAACATAATTGATGGTTGATGGTAATATCATATCTTATTGAAATGTACTGATCAACCCTATAACAATAACAAGTGATGACCTTATCCCTTATTCAATCAAACACTTGTCAGTTACTATGATTTGGTAGCTTCTCATCTTAACTTTGATATTTTCAGGTAGAATTACTTACTTGTGCTGTCGATGACACTCTAAACGAATTTAAAACATGCTCCGAAGCTTTATAAACATGTCAAAAATGAGGTAAATATCATGTAACATTTAAGATTTTAGAAACATACTGATATCTAGTAGTCATGTAGGGTTTCCTTGTCTGCCACTTAGCTAGTCATGTCAAAAATATGCAAACTTTAAACTTCAGGGTTTTGAATAACATTGTTCTCTCTCATTTGACAACATCCTATGCGTCATAGAAATTCATAGCAAACTAGTTGTTTAACTGTTATATGCTAAATTCTTTTGCAAATAAAGCTTGTCATATGTTACACTTTAGAGTTTAGACTCAATTTAGTTCTCATCCATTATTTTTATAGAACTGGTATGGCCTTTCTAAGACAACGGTGGAGGTTGAGGCTTGGAATATGCAAGGAAACACGGACTTGATGTCATGACCGTCATCAACTACCGGAATGGTGAAATTTATAGTAATTGTAGTCAAGAGCACATGATCAAAGGAAAGGAAGGCATACATATAAACAATGTGAAAATAGTTCAAATAGGTATGGATACTTTTAATACAAAATTTTCTCTTATTTTATGTATATTACTTCAATGTTAGCTATATGTTTAACTTGATCCACCTAAATGACACTTGATATATGTATGTTACTTCTAGTCGTAAGAATCAAACACTCCCTCAAGGTCGGCAAGTACACTGATCGTATTGGTGCCGAAGCTCTTGTCTATCTCGCTGCTGTCTCGAGTACCTTGCATCCGAGGTTCGATTTTTATGCACATACAAATATAGTTCTTGAATGATATTTTCAGTATTTTTGAAAATAGAGCATGTGGGTAAATCTCAAATTGTCTTTGTTCATTCTAATTATATTATGATTCTAATCATCTGAAGACTTGTGTTAGAAATATTTCCATTCTTGGTACTGTGTTATTGCAAGAATCAAAACCTACCACAATATGAAATGTGATCAACAGATCAAGAATCTTATGATCTGTTTTTGGTTCATTGATGATTTCAGGTTCTTGATTTGGTGGGATATGCAGCGATCGATAACAAGAAACAGCAGATAATGCGAAGGAACATTCTGCTAGCAGTGATTGGCGATAAAGAGCTCAGTTAGGTTCCGAGTGAATTTATCATCCCAAACTCCTGCAGCCCTCCTTCCATCGACGCCTCCCTCAACTCTAAGAACAGCAGCTTAGCACCTGACAACAGCTACAACGATCAATCAATAACAAGATTCAAGGGATGAAGTTGCCGATTCGGTTAAGATTGAGATCATATAGGGGATTATTGCTGATGGTATTGCTTAGTAGTTTGTTTGATTTGAATTGAGATTCTTTTTCTTGTGATCTTTCTTTGTCCCTTCATGTTCTAATTTGGAAGTGAAAACTATATGAAAACTATGCTTAAGACAGAAAGATAATGAAAGTGAATAGAATGATTTATGTTGCTGGTAAAGTGATCGATTTGGATTCTTTTCTTGTAAACTATGTGCTTACCGCTCTAACTAGTGTGAATGGACTGTTGCTGGTAAAGTGATCGATTTGGATTCTTTTCTTGTAAACTATGTGCTTACCGCTCTAACTAGTGTGAATGGATTTTTTTTTTTTTAAATTGATTTATCAGTTGCCCCAACGGGTTAAACCGTTGGGGCAAATCTTAGCCCCAACGGTTTGAACCGTTGGGGCAAATCTTTTTTATTTTTTAAATTAAAAAAAGAAATTTACTTGTCCCAACGGTCACAACCGTTGGGGCAAGTTACAAAACCGTTGGGGCTGGTTCAGCCCCAACGCGATTTGCCCCAACGGGTCTTTTTTTAGCCCCAACGGTTGTAACCGTTGGGGACGTGATTTGCCCCAACGGTTACAACCGTTGGGGCTGAACCTTTTTGTAGTAGTGTTTGTTATTTAGAACATCTGTCAGATACATCTTAACCATACTCTTCGTTCTTAAAACATGTTTGATATATTTATTTACTTGTTCTATACTAAAGAACATAATTTAGCGGAAAAGATTGTCAGATTATGGGCGCTTATGAACTGTGAAATGTTTAGATATGGTCTGATATAGAAGTGAGATATACTGAACTACTCTATAGAAGATTTATGAGCCAAGGATTTTTCATTTTGCAAATCCGTGAAAATGTATAATAGGTCAAAGTTTCAGAGTCTGTAAATAATTGTTTGTTATTAAATTGGTAGTTACGTTATGGGAAAAGTGTCAGGATCTTTGGATGAACTGACATGTTTAGTACATAATATATTCATTAACATGTTCCTCTGCTGTACTCTTTATGAAATTGTCGTGTCGTGTATCCGTGTCATTTTGTCATGTGTCCATGCTTCTTAGATGCTATTAAACATCTATAGTTATGGATTTCTATATCATCTCTCATTTTCTCCATGATCCATTGTTTCATTTTTATTTATATTTCCTGGCTAGATAGGTAGTTACTGGGTGAATTCTGTCACATGTGTAGTAAATGATGCTAAAGGAAGTTTCTCATTTTAATTATGAAAGATGTATGCATTGTGGTGATTTTTTTTTTCTCTCCAATAAGTTAAGATGGTCTTTCCATTGCTATACCTTGTTAGCAATTGGATCATTTTGAGAGACCATTAGATGCAGATGTTTGTATTGGATCTTTTACCGTCTTGTGGCCTGAATAATCACTTAGGTGTAGGCTGTCATTTTAGTCGCTCTAATGAGTTTTTACCTTCAAGCAAGGTAGAGCCTAACTAGATTTTGTAGCATGAAGATCACAGGACTTGGGGCCTATAATTTTTTTTGTTTATGACATCAAAACCAAATAGGTATCATTTGGCGATTATCTGAGAAACTCGATTTGTATGGCTTGCCCTATTTCTCATTTGGGAAGCTAATGCTGAGTGCATATTGTAACAGGATGCAACTGTCTGAAGAGTGAATTCAGAACAGAATCAAAGAGTTGTGTAATTCCTGAATTCTCATTTTAGCATTTAGCAAATTCAATTGGGAGGACGCGATTGAAATATTTTTTATTTTCTCGAAGATACTCTGTTGATTTTAGAAGTGCTACTATCTGTTCATGTATCTGATATTTTGATTGCTCTGATTACTTTGTTTCTGCTAGTTTTACATTCCGTCTATTGACGTCTACACTTCTTTTGATCCGCGTATCTTTTGATTTCAGGATATAAACATTCACCTCAAGCTAAGTCCAACGATGCTAGATGGCATCAATCTCAGCTTTTGTTCTTATGCAGTCAGTGCAGCCAAGCCTGCTCTTATATGCAAATTTCTCTTTGATTGATGGATTATTTATATGTAAACTTCATCTTTCTGGTGGTGTATGCTGTATTCTCTTAGGTAGGGAGAAAGTCTGATTTTGTTTGGTTAGTTTTGAGTGTAGAAGATAAATTTTGGTTGTAACATATTGTTCTCCCTTTTTTGTATGTATATTTGGATTTTGATCTGGAAAGCAACATTCGAATTTAGGTGATCATTGAGTCCATTTGATCTACATGTATTAGTTCAATTCTAGAAATTATATATGGGATGAATTTTCAAATAAAAGAAAAGAGAGAAAAGGTAAAATATCTTTTTAAGTAAAAGAAATAAGAGTAGTGCTACCAGGACTCAAAAATGGGATAGGTTTAGGGGATAGCTAATGTGGCTGGTACAGCTGTTCAATGAGTCATCAATGAGCTCAATAGTATTAATAATGAATTAGGGGTACATTGGTAAATAAACTATCTATCTCTTCTCACCCATAATCCCAGCACACCCAAAATCCATGTAATTTGGTGGCTATCTATTTGTTTGAAAATTTGGTTTTTATCCTTAATAGGTTTACAAGAGATTTATCAATGGGTTTGTAAGACTATGAAAAGTATTTGGTGATTACTTTTACGAAAAGGGGGTGGTGAATTTTGAATCAGATCGAAATTGATTTTTTTAGTAACAATCAGATCGAAGTTAATATAAATGATATTTTTATCGAGGGTGATTTATAAAGGATGAAGGGAAGAAAAAGTAGTTAAAATATAGATCAAAATGCAAATGCAAATGCAAATACAAATACAAATTCTCTCAAAAATATGCAAATGATCATAAAAACACTATAAAGCAAAGGGTCCATCTTCATCCTAAAAGAGCACTGAAACATGGTGGCTTTAGAACTTAGAATTTGTTAGAGGCTTTTGGGGGCGGGGCTGGGGTTAGGATGTGGAGAGAGAGAGAGAGAGAGAGAGATTGATGGATTAAGTTAGATTTCTTTATATTTTTATTCCATAATCACTCTTTAGTTGCAGGGTAATGTTTTAAAATGGTATAAACTAGCTTTCACGTCACCTGTCCCTTAGAATGGTCCCATTTTATGGGTCTAAAAAGAATTATTCAAGAAATAACTACTGAAAAAACAAAAATTTTTACCAAAAAAAGAAAAAAGAAAAAATTCCAACATGCCAAGTAGGAAGGTGAGAGAGAAAGTCGAGGAAATGTTTCTTTTAAGATCGCTCTTTAGGTTCAATTCTCCACTAAACAGATAAAAAATAATAAATAAAAGATTCATGAAAAAAACGAACAATATAAATAGAAAATGTTCATTTAAATTGTGATTGAAGACGGTTTGGTTCACTGAAATTAGAAAGATTATAGTGTAGTCGCATGTAAGTGGAACATATTGATATTGCAGTTGTTTATTTGCCTTAATTGATAAACTAATTTACAATTATTGTTGTAAAATGCCTCCAGTTGTAAAATATAAAATTATAAATTAATTAAAAAAGTACAATTTCAACTGTACACAACAATAGTCACATGCCGTGTTTGGATTGTGTATTATTTTCAGGTAATAACCCTTTATTCTTTAAAATGAAATAGTCCGGTGTTTGGTTAAAAATTTTAGGAGGGATTAGGTTGGACTAATTAGTCTTTTAAATTGAAATAGTCCGAGATTTTGGACTAAATAAAGGATAGGAAGGGGGTGTTATTATAGTCTTCGTATTATTATCCTATTGGGATTATACCTAAAATGACCATATTACTCCTTAACTTTTCCACATAAAAAAAAACTAGGGTTTTTATTATTTCTTTCACCCATGTTCTCTTTGTAGCATTTTATTTCTCCCTCCCTCCCTCCCTCATCCTCTCATGCATCTTTCTGAATCCTCTCTCGTCATCTCTCCCAAATATATGTGAGAACATATGATTGAAACATCCTCTCTCTCTACATTTCTTAATCCACTCATGCATCTCTCAATCCTCTCCCATCATCTCTCCCAAATATATGTGAGAACATATGATTGAAACATCCTCTCTCTCTACATTTCTTAATCCACTCATGCATCTCTCTGAATCCTCTCCCATCATCTCTCCCAAATATATGTGAGAACATATGATTGAAACATCCTCTCTCTCTACATTTCTTAATCCACTCATGCATCTCTCTGAATCCTCTCCCATCATCTCTCCCAAATATATGTGAGAACATATGATTGAAACATCCTCTCTCTCTACATTTCTTAATCCACTCATGCATCTCTCTGAATCCTCTCCCATCATCTCTCCCAAATATATGTGAGAACATATGATTGAAACATCCTCTCTCTCTACATTTCTTAATCCACTCATGCATCTCTCTGAATCCTCTCCCATCATCTCTCCCAAATATATGTGAGAACATATGATTGAAACATCCTCTCTCTCTACATTTCTTAATCCACTCATGCATCTCTCTGAATCCTCTCCCATCATCTCTCCCAAATATATGTGAGAACATATGATTGAAACATCCTCTCTCTCTACATTTCTTAATCCACTCATGCATCTCTCTGAATCCTCTCCCATCATCTCTCCCAAATATATGTGAGAACATATGATTGAAACATCCTCTCTCTCTACATTTCTTAATCCACTCATGCATCTCTCTGAATCCTCTCCCATCATCTCTCCCAAATATATGTGAGAACATATGATTGAAACATCCTCTCTCTCTACATTTCTTAATCCACTCATGCATCTCTCTGAATCCTCTCCCATCATCTCTCCCAAATATATGTGAGAACATATGATTGAAACATCCTCTCTCTCTACATTTCTTAATCCACTCATGCATCTCTCTGAATCCTCTCCCATCATCTCTCCCAAATATATGTGAGAACATATGATTGAAACATCCTCTCTCTCTACATTTCTTAATCCACTCATGCATCTCTCTGAATCCTCTCCCATCATCTCTCCCAAATATATGTGAGAACATATGATTGAAACATCCTCTCTCTCTACATTTCTTAATCCACTCATGCATCTCTCTGAATCCTCTCCCATCATCTCTCCCAAATATATGTGAGAACATATGATTGAAACATCCTCTCTCTCTACATTTCTTAATCCACTCATGCATCTCTCAATCCTCTCCCATCATCTCTCCCAAATATATGTGAGAACATATGATTGAAACATCCTCTCTCTACATTTCTTAATCCACTCATGCATCTCTGAATCCTCTCCCATCATCTCTCCCAAATATATGTGAGAACATATGATTGAAACATCCTCTCTCTACATTTCTTAATCCACTCATGCATCTCTCAATCCTCTCCCATCATCTCTCCCAAATATATGTGAGAACATATGATTGAAACATCCTCTCTCTACATTTCTTAATCCACTCATGCATCTCTGAATCCTCTCCCATCATCTCTCCCAAATATATGTGAGAACATATGATTGAAACATCCTCTCTCTCTACATTTCTTAATCCACTCATGCATCTCTCTGAATCCTCTCCCATCATCTCTCCCAAATATATGTGAGAACATATGATTGAAACATCCTCTCTCTACATTTCTTAATCCACTCATGCATCTCTGAATCCTCTCCCATCATCTCTCCCAAATATATGTGAGAACATATGATTGAAACATCCTCTCTCTACATTTCTTAATCCACTCATGCATCTCTGAATCCTCTCCCATCATCTCTCCCAAATATATGTGAGAACATATGATTGAAACATCCTCTCTCTCTACATTTCTTAATCCACTCATGCATCTCTGAATCCTCTCCCATCATCTCTCCCAAATATATGTGAGAACATATGATTGAAACATCCTCTCTCTCTACATTTCTTAATCCACTCATGCATCTCTGAATCCTCTCCCATCATCTCTCCCAAATATATGTGAGAACATATGATTGAAACATCCTCTCTCTCTACATTTCTTAATCCACTCATGCATCTCTCTGAATCCTCTCCCATCATCTCTCCCAAATATATGTGAGAACATATGATTGAAACATCTCTCTCTACATTTCTTAATCCACTCATGCATCTCTCAATCCTCTCCCATCATCTCTCCCAAATATATGTGAGAACATATGATTGAAGCATAAAATTATTTGCATCTAAAACAAATGGGAAGAAATCTATCTCAAATAATAAAAAACTATCGGTTCACTATAATATTAATAAAAAAAAATTATGTCTAACATAATTGAGAAGAAAGTCAGACACCCAAAACTCGAGGTTATTTTTCTTGTTACACCATTAAGAAGCTATAATTCACTCTTGGTAGGAATAATGATATTTTTGACATTTACTGTTATTTCATAATCCTATACACCTTTACAATGACAAGTTCCAAACATACCATTGGTATTAGATGTATTAATAAAAAATGGAGCCAAATAAATTATTAAAAATTTAATACACTATAGTCTCCTGGATTAATATAT
Source organism: Asparagus setaceus (assembly GCA_012295165.1). NCBI lineage: Eukaryota > Viridiplantae > Streptophyta > Magnoliopsida > Asparagales > Asparagaceae > Asparagus > Asparagus setaceus. The sequence goes on from CM022710.1 coordinate 25,672,776, forward strand.
CCCAGAATTATAGTGAGTTAAATTAGTCTCAGGATAAAACAAATCCCTAATCCAAACATGGCCACATAAATAAATACAAACAACCTAGGGGTGAAAATCTGGTCAACCGTTTTCCACAAAGCCCAATTATGGCTGTGAAGGCCCAGGCCCAACTCTGTCATCCCAACTCCCAAGAGAGAGAGACAAGAGAAGAGAAAAACAGAGAGGGAAAATAAAAATAAAAAATAAAAAAGAGGGAGAATTTAAAAGCTCTGAATCTTCCTCTCCCCATTTCTTAGATTCAACGAGCTATGGAATGCGCCAATTTCTCCCATTAGAAAGGTACTTTTTCAGTAAATTTTCCTCCATTTTCAGTAAATTTTCTTAGTTTTCCTCCTTTTTTTAAATAATTCTTTTTTTTTTTTTGTTTTGAATCTCCATCCAGATAGCTTATCATCTCAAAGTTGAGGTCTTGCTGCGAGTTGTGGAACACCGGTAATTTTCTAATTTATTTCCCCAGTTTTTTTCCTGTTTCCTGAGATGTCTTGGCTAAAACCCTTAAAACCCTAGTTGCTGTAACTCTTATTTTGTTTTCTGGGCTAAAACCCCTTACTTTATTTAGATTTTAAATTTAATTCCCCCATTTTGTCATTTAGGTGGGGGGAAAAACAATTCTTTCATGAAGCTATCTAATTCAAAGGCAATTAAAGCCCATAAGAGCAAGAGATTAAAGATTGATAGAAAGGGGCTTGAAAGCGAAAACGAGGGGTCTTCTTCTTCCAATGGACGTGGAAATGTTGTACCTTCTTTTGATTTTGAGAAACATCGAGCGTCTTTCGTCCTAAAACAAGGCGAGATTTGGGCTATTAGGGATGAGTTTGGGATGCCTCGCCGCTATGCACTTGTTGAGAAAGATGGGGATATTCACTCGGCCAAGGTCGAATTGTTGACAAACTATGATGTTGATGGTAGGTGTACGGGTGATGGTGTTCGTCGTGCTTTGGGAAGATTCCAGGGTGCGTGTTCTGAACCCCTCGACAGCCCTGCTTTCTCGCACAAAGTTTTGAAGTGGAAAAGATGTTATGTATTGCCAAGGAAAGGTGAGGTTTGGGCCATTAGAGCAAACAATGCTAAAACTTTCTTTGGACATTGCACTCCGACCTTGCTCAAATATCAGATGGTAGAGGTTCTTACAAACTACGTGGAACATAAGGGCATGAAAATTGTGTATCTGGTTTCGATCACAGGAGTAAATGGTAACTGCTTCAGAAGATATCAGTCTGCATTCCATGTTGAACCGAATTATGTTCTACAGCGGTTTTCTCACCAGGTTCCTAGTATTAAAGTGTCTGGGGAGAAGTCCATGGATGATTTCTTGGAGTTAGATCCTTCCTCTTTGCCGCTCTATGTTGATGATTTTGAAACTAGTGCTGAGCCTGAGATCAATGACAATTATCTTTTCTTGGGTCTCCTTGATCGAAGGGCCTATGACCATTCACAAAATGACTATAACATTTGGGTTGCATATGATCATGAATGTCAAGTTCCTCGAAAGTTTGTTGAACTCCGTTCCTTGTCAAGACATCATCCTGAGCCACTAATACATGAGCTGTTTCCTATTCTTGCTGACAATAATGAGAAGAAATGGCGAGAAGCTGGCTTACCTATAGCTTGTGGGAAGTTTACTATAGCACCCGTAGAAACTAAGAAACACTTTATTCTCTTCGATCAGTGTCTTACTTGGAATGTGGAATGTAGAAATACCAGAGGTGTTTACCATTTTGAGATATATCCCAAGGAAGGTGAAGTTTGGGGAATTTACAAAGAAATAAATCTGGAAATAGCTTGCAATCCTGTAGGAGTACTAGATTATCATATCGTGGCGATTATAGGAACGACAGAGAAAGATTTAAAAGTAGCACACTTAATCAGAGTCGAGGGATTCAAAGGCCTTTTCAAGAAAAAGAGTGAGTTATCAAGTGAAGTAGAATTCTTGATTCCTGTACATGAATTCTACAGGTTCTCACACAAGATACCATCTCATAGATTTGATGAAAATTGTAGTAAAGAATTTCTGAGGGGTGCTTATGTGCTAGATCCTTTTCTGGTGCCACAGAAACATGGCGAGTTCTATTCCTTGAATGATCCTTTTCTTTTGGAAAGATCAAAAGTCCGCCCAAGTTGGTTAGCTATCCAGTATTTTGTCAATAAACAGAAGAATTCTATTAACCTGGCTAGCCGAGAGAATAGTTGCAATAAATTAGTAGAGCAAGAGGAAATTGTTGTAGAGGACTCGCAAGAAGGGGAAAGAAACGTTGGTGAGATTACTCCAGCAAATGTTCATGCAAGTGAAAGAATGAAATGCGAAACAGCTAAACATGACACTATTCATCTTATCAAGTTTCATGAGTTTGATGACACCAAGTCAGAAAGGAATTTAAACTTGGGTGAGGTATGGGCATTCTTCAATGGACTAAATGGACTACCTCTATCTTATGCTCGTATAGATAAATTTCTAAATCCAGGACTAACATTAGAGGTGACGCTATTACAACCTCATCCTCTGGCTGATGAGGAGATGCAATGGGTTGAAGCAAGTTTACCAGTGGCATGTGGGACTTTTAGAGCATCTCAATCCACTTGTATTGAGAAAAAGTTATTGTCACACAGAGTGATAAGTGCTGATCAGCAACCATCAAAGCTCTTCTTCAGAGTATATCCTAGAAAAGGTGAAGTCTGGGCAATCTACGAGCACTGGAATATTAACTGGACATATTCCGATATGAGCTATAACATCCAATACAAGCTAGTAGAGGTTGTGTCAGATTTCACTCAGGAAGCTGGTGTAACTGTGGCAGCCTTAATTAGAGAAGAGGGTCATGAGAATGTTTTCAAAAGAAAGTTGCACGACGGCTTTTGGTTGATTATGGCATTTAAAGGAAACGAGTTGCTGAGGTTTTCACACTGCATCCCTTCTGTCAAAATGCTTGGAGGCCAAGGTGGGTGTACTTCTGAAGGAATGTTTAGGGTCAAGTTCAGTCACAAAGGAACCTATGCTAACAAGTTCCCATGAGAACAATGAGACCGGGTCAAGAGCAAAAAATGTATGAGCGTGAGATTATTCTTTTCACTCAAGTGATGCCTTTTCTTTTTTACTATTTCCTATGCGTTGTATGCCAGTGCAAATTTCTTTTTCTGTGAACTTGCAGTTAAGTTTAACCCACCATTTCAAGCATTGTTGAAAGTACTTTAAGTAGTTTGTACATATATATTTGAATATTCTCCATTCAGAGTGGCCTACACTGAGTTGATACTGACATGTTTCATGTTTCTAAGAAGAGCATTTCAGTTTTGATTAAATGTGTATTGTGACATATTTTCCTCATTTAGAGCTCATGTTGATTGTCCAGTTTTCCTTCCTTTTGCTATATCCATGTTCGACAAACTGTAAACATTTTTCATTTCACATCCTCCTTCTCGTCTGTGTTGTTTGTACTTCACAGTTTCTGCAATTTGCTTCACTTTTTATTGCTTCTTGCAACTCAATTTGATGTATATTTTATCTTAAATTATGTGAACATTAGGCACTTCAATTTTTATTCTTATTATGCAGCTTTGTATTTGTTATTAGAAACTCTACCCATATTCCTCTGATGTTGAATGTTAGGTGACACTATCAGATGGTTTTCTTATTGTGCATGCCTGTTGGTTTTAATCCCTTGCACCAGCTTCCTCAAAAGTTAAAATTAGGCCTCCTATCTTTGTGACATTTAATTTTATTGTTCCCTTTTTTTTATTTAAATTTCATTCCTTAGGCAACAGTTTCTCTTTTCTGAGAAGTTCCTTAATCGCTATATTCTTATTGAGTCCTTTTTGTTTTTGCTTCCAAGATAATCGCTTAGGTTTTATCCCTTCAATCAGTTGAAATAACATGTAATAGTAAGGTGACTATCATTTGTTAGAGTTTTAGAACAAGTATGTTTTTTTGTAGGTTTTCATGATTATGATTTAATGCTAGTGCCATTAGTGAAGTCTGGTTTCTACCATCTGTTACTTGTGCATAGAAAGAAATAAGACGATGCATGATGAAGTGGAGAGGAACTCTTGACTGTGAGTTATTAAACAGATCAAAGTGGTGGTGCTTACTTCAATTTTTCATTCAGCCACTCCTGATAAATTTTAAAACTGGATTGCAGGTTTAAGGTGATGAGTATGTGTAATGCTTGTATTTTCATATTTTTGGTTTGTGAGGTTTAGAGAGAGTTGTTGTTGTTTTTTTTGGATAACTCTGTCTGGAATCGCGTTCAAGCCCGTGGGAGTTATATTGAAACCTCCCGCCATCCGGATCACCCACAGTGGGTAGAAGGAGTGGTTCTTTAGTTATATGTTTCTTGATATATTTGATCAGGTATGTCTGATACCTATCTGTACTGAATTTAATGAAATTTTTTATTTCATTGACCATAAAAAATAAAAAAAATCTTATTTTGTAAAAACTCTAATTGGAGTAAATCACATATAATTGTACCAACTGATATGAATATTATACAACTACAATTTCCATACCTCGTTTCATAATCTCTGTTTGTTCACATCAACACAATACAAATATTTTTAGCCTTCTCCTGGATGTTCTCCATCGATATCTAATTCCATCTCAGTCAAGTGCAAATTGTGCTACAATCTAGTAGGATAATGAAGGCAGCATGCCTTTTTTTGGGCAGTAATGCTTGATGTAATAATCCATCTGGACAGCAACATACACACCACTCGCACTGTACCTCCTGTGAGCAATATACCCCTGAGCCATCAAGAACTTGCCCCTTCCTCCAATGATACTGATCGTGCGATCAGTTGGGGGCACCGACCATATCTCCGAGCAATGAACACAGTGTTCACCGTAAGGAGGACGTTCTGTGTTTCAGCTAGCGACATAGGCGGATCCACATTGAGCATAACGGGCTCACTTGCCCCCACTTTGCTCAAGGAATACTAGGACCTCGACCTTAGTAAACACTCACCAATCAGAAAATTTTATAACTCCAATAGGCATGTGACCCCACTACAAAACCAAAGAGACCCATATCTCACTCGACCAAGATCAATTATAAATTCATAAAGACCCAATAGGTTCCACCCATCTAATAACCCGCCCATTAGACTAATAATTCCACTAAAACTCCAACTGGACCCACCCTTGTGTCCATCCGCCCCCACCCAACTTAAAAAAGTCTCTTGCAATCTAGTTGGGATCATCGCGAATAATCTTTTATTTTTCCGCCTCTGCTATTTTTTTTATTTTTCAATTATCTGTCTCCTCGCCCCCCGACATCTTTCGACTTTGCCATAACTCGTCCGCCTCCTTCTCCACTCTAACTTCTCCTCCGCTTTGGTGGTGAGCTATTATTTTTTTTATGTATAGAATTTAAGATTTTTGAGGATTTTGGCCATGACTATAGTAACTGCAGAGAGAACTTTTTCTGCAATGAAGTTGATAAAGCACAAATTGCGGAATAAAAAATGAGTGATAATGGCTCAATGATTTCTTAGTGACATATATTGAGAAAGATGTATTTGATAGTGTTACTAATGATTCAATTATATACTTTTTTCAAAACATGAGAAGTCGTCGGGAAGAATTATAAAATTTTTAATTATTAATATAATTATATAGTGACACCACTTTTCAGTTAGCGAGGACTAACTTCCCAGGATACAACATAAAATTGAAAAATTCCAACAAGCAAATTAGGAACTTTCCACCAATTCTCTGTGAAACAAATTTGTAGGATTGCAGATTTTTTGAGAGAAAATTTTGAGAAAGAAGTGAGTTCTAATGTTTGAAATCATAAACTATTTATAGGTTTGAAAAAGTATCTCCAACAGTCATAAATTTTCAAAACACCCCTTGGAAAAAACAGTCATTTTCCAACAGTCAGAAAACAACCATTTTTCAACAGTCTACTTCTAACAGTCATTTGTCTGTTAATATTTTCATAGTTTCAAAAAATCAAAATAACAATAACAGTAATAAATTAAATAATATATTAAAAAATATATAGTAAAAAGTTAGAATATTTGAGTGGCAGCGGCAAGCGTGCAAAAGTGCTAAGTGCGTCTAATAATGGCGTCACACGCGGGTTTAGAAGTCTATGCTTTGACCCATTTATCAAAGCCCAATAATCATTAAATACTTTTAAACCTCTAAAAGAATGCTCAAATATCCGATGTGGGACTATCTTGTTTTTACAAACAAATACTAACAATTCCCCACTTTGTTTGGAAAAATAAAATTTAAAAAAAAATATTATTTATTTAAAATTAATCTGCAATATGTACAAAATGAGATAAATATACATATGTAGAGGTATCATTCGATTTAAACCTTTACTTAGTACAAACACTTTAAAGTTCTATCATAGTCCTTAGTTGCCTTAGCATTAAACTAATTACTCTTTGTGATAGAACCGAAGAATGCCGTACATATACTAATCTCTTATTTCAATGAGAATTAATATTTTAGTACTATTATGGCATTGTGCTTATTCCCGGTTCATGAACTCTCTAAAGAGCAAACCTTTAGCTCTTTTAAAAAGCGGCACCACTTCTAAGTTCAGATAGGTGAAATGTCTACAATATGTTCTCCATTACTTTAAACACACAACATTAATGTATTAGACTTTCGTTAAGAGCATAACTCATCCTCTTATTTCGTAATGGACGATATTGACATTATCTTTTAGGGCTTAATGTGTCAATATCAATCGATCACTTTCAAAAACTTGTTATTACCCATTTAAACATTTTAGCCAGTTCAATTCTAGTAAATGGTCGGGTTACCGTTCCTGGTGATCTTAAATATAAGGTTTCAGTCCCATTTCACTTGATGTCATCTTTACTACCTCTCTTGCTAGAGGTTTTGTGAATGGATCAACCAAGTTTTTATTTGTCTTAACATACACAATTGTTAAGCATTAAACCCCTTATGATGCGAGGTGCATGCCTCAAAGCAAGGGTGGTGACATTTGAATGTCCCATGACTTTCAATTTTTTAAGTAATTTGTAAATGATAAAAAACTGCAAAAACATAGGATAATTCTCTATTAGAGTCAATTTTAAAGGTGATGCAGCTGCCCGAAAGTTAAAATGTGAAATTATAGTAATGTACAGGTTTGACATGACCCACACAAAAGCACTATCGAACCGAAAAAGGAAAGCTTCGGAGCAGATTACAAGTTCCTACAAAAATATGGGGGTGTTTGTCAACTTGCAACTGAGTTGAAAGTGTGAAAGTGATTTTTTTTGTAAGTGGGAAAATGCATCCAAGTCAGCATACAAGTGACATACATTGTTTGTTTGCAAAAACAAGTTATTGTTGAAAGTAGAAAAGTGAGATGATGTGGCAACATTATTTATTGATTTATATATTAAAAAATCATGTTTTTCTTTAAATCACTCCCCTTCTCTATTTACCATTTTGAACCATATCCAGGACCGAGATCATGTAGTCATAAACACTAACGAAAGAAATTATGTTAGCATTAACGAAATAAATTATTAGAATAAAAGATGAAGAGTTCAATAAAATTCTCATAAAATCAGAAATTAAAAGAGTTTGGCAAGAGATCAATAGAGTTTTGGAGATTTCGGACTAAAATCAAAAGAAAATTATAAGTCTAATATGTTATAAAAATCCCAAATAAGAATTTAATAGATTCATGTAGCTAAATCTAAAGTTAAAGATAAGAATCCTCCCAAAAGGAGTTTAATACATTCATGAATCTACAACTAGAATTAAAGATAAAAATCTATAAAAAACCTTGAAATCCTTAATTTCACTGCTCAATTCTTTGAGCTTGATCCCACAAGAGATGCAGATTTTATACTAGAAATCAACAAAGGCGGTTGGATAAATTCTACTGAGGGAAAAAATAATATGGAAAAAAATGTGGGGAAAATCGGTGGGATTAGTTATATGGAGGTAAAAAATAAAAAAGAGGAAAATACAGTGGGAAGAGAAAAGAGGCGTGAGAGAAAAATTAGGGGATAGGGGATATTATTGATGAAATAAATCTAATATATTAATTATTATAATATTTTAATATAATGTGGTCCCCACTTTTCACTTAATTTCATGGCTCTCTTCCGCACTTTTTTAGGGGATGTTGAACTTGCAAAAAATCTGATGTGGATTATTTTTTGGATCTCACTTTCACTATCACTTTCGATAAAACAAACAAGTGAAGACTCATTACTCACATACCAAAACATGAATTCCTTCATTATAATAGAAAATTTTGAACTTCTATATTCAAGAGCATGAGTTTTTTTTGTCTCTATAAGCATGCTATAACCAAAACCCCTTCTTATTCAACAGGAAAATCCACTCCCAATTCCACACCTATGCAAGCTTTTAGCCCCTCACACAGGTGTTCTTGTTGGCAAGAGTGACCAATGCATTTCCAGATTTGGTGAAATATGAGTTACTAATCAACATAAAATTTCACCTCTCTTTAGAGAAAGGAAAATGAAAATTAAACATTATAAATTAGTATTTTCTTTTGGTGGGGTGGGTAAACTTTTGCTAAAAATTATCTTTTTCTGGTGATGGAGCCATGATTCGTCTAAATTTGGTGATTCTAATGTAGTTATTGTGTTGAGACCATGGATAGATTCAACGTGCATTGGTCGCTGCTTGCTGGTCGCTCTTGAGGCATTGAACATATGTGGGAGTTGTGGTGTCTTGATTGGACTATGTAGGCTGACCCCCCGGTTCGTGGATCCAACTCTGCGGTGAGTCGGGTTGGGGCTGGGTTGGGAGCGTAGCCCTTGACCCAAAAATTATATGTTATGTAGAAGGATAAACCTGTAATTCTACATTTAGCCTGTAGCCCTCGTCTATATCTATATATATGGACGCTCTCTCTTGTAATTGTAACTTTATCAAAATGAAAGAAAGAAACCCTAGTGCGATCATGGATGTAGGCAAATTACTTAATCACATAAAATCTATGTCTTTTGAGTTTGCTTTTCTCTTTTACCTATTTTCTCTCTCGCTCGCTTGTAGGAGTTTCAATTCCTAACAACATATTCTTTGTTTCATGTAGTCTCCTAAGCAATGCACCACTTTGTGAAGAACTTTGATAAAATTTTGGAAAAAAAAAAACTGTTTGGGACATTTCTTGCAACCCCTTATACTATGATTAGATAATAGACTAAGAAATGTCAAATTAACACATCATGTCAGAATGAGTAATCCTCGAAACCTCCTTCCCAAGTTTGTTGATTCTTACTTTTAGATCCGTAGGTTAACTTTGTAGCTTTCTTTATTGTAACCTGTGTCGCATGGGACTGTAAAATCAATGATCACACCTGTGTCTCACGTAGATATGTGTCTAGCATTTTTCTAATGTATACTCAATTATAGTTATCTTTTGTGTAAATTTCAAAAACCTTGCATTAACTTTCATGAGTTTTCCATGAGACTATCCTTAAAACATTTGTGTGATTTAAAAAAAAAACCCTACTCCTTTAGCAATAAATTGCCTACCATTACCTGTGTTAGTTAACCTGTCAGAAAAGTAACTTTTGTCTTGTGTTTGGTGAAAGAATGGGAGGAGATGAAGATGTAGGATATTTTGCCAACAGTTTTCTTTTACTGAGGGGGTGTTTGGCCGTTCGAAAGTGAATTTAAATTAAGTAAGTTACATTTTTTTTTGCAAATAACTTTCACATCCACGTCAACATGCAAGTGGAATACAATGTTTGTTTGAAATACGAATTTATTGTTGAAAGTGAAATGTGAAGGTGACGTGACAAAATTAAATTAATTAGTAAATATAGTTAAAATTATTTAATTAAAATTTGTTAACATTTTTGTCACTTTCATGTGGCTTCACCAATTTTTTAGGGGAAGTCAAAATTGCATTAAATCCTATGTGGCAACTTTCTTGCATTTCACTTTCATAACTACTTGCATGCAAATAATCACATAAAATTTTAAAAGAAAGTCACTTTCTCATTTTCATGCAAACAAACACCCCCTGAGCCAGAGCTTTTCTTTTTGCAGACAATTGCTTTTTGAAAGACCATTATGATAATTTTATAACTGCCTTAATGTCGTTAGGGGCTTATTGAAAATACCCATAATACGTGATAATAAATTAAGTAAATATAGTTTAGGATAAAATTCTGAAAAAGCTACGGAAGTTCACTAGTTCATGTTACTTTCTTGCAACACTCCCTTTTATTGTATTTAGAACATATCTCAGCCACATGTGGTTATTCTTGTGTCCATGCTCCTTAGGCTTCTATTAGGCATCCATGATTTATGAGATTCATATATCATCTCTTGTTTATCTCAGATCTTCTTTTTCATGTGCTTATCTAAATAGGTGATTCTTGAGTGAATTTTCTTTTAAATGTCTTATTATGTGGCATCCAAAATGTTTTCTTTTTCCTCTTTTCAGAAAGACATTAGCATTTAGCGATTAATGTCTTTAAAGCTAAGAGGGATTCTCTTATTTCCCTTTTCCACATTTTTCCATTTATGTCGTGTTAGCAGTTGGAACATCTTGACCAAATATAAATGCATGTTTCTACTGCGATCTTTTTCCCTTCATGTGGCAAATAACCATTTAGATATACGCCTCTGTTTAAATTCCTCTAATAAATTTTGACTTGCAATTAAGGTACAATTAAATTTCTAGCATGAATTAAAGGTCTCGTGTTGCTAATAGGGAACCCTAGGCACATAAGCGGGAGGTGATAAATTTTAATTCTGTTATGTCAAAATATGAATAGGTGTCATTTGATGGTTATCTAAAAGGATTTGATTTATATCGCTTGCCCTTTTTCTTTTTTTTTTTTCTCCAGGAAGCTAATTCTTAGTAACATACTGTAACTGAATGCAACTATCTGGAAGAAAATAAAGAAAAGTGACATAGGAGAGAAGTAAAGTAAATAAAGGAAACTGCTTTTGTCATGCATTTGGGAAAAATTTGGAGAAGATGAAGATATCGTACATTTTGCTTTGATGGAGGTATTTTTGCAAGTAATCTTTTTGAAAGACCAGAATAGTTATCTAGAATTGTCATTGACGTTGTTAGGGTTTCTTGAAAAATAAATTCAAAGTTCATGGTAATAATTAAAATAAATATAGCATTGGATATTTTTCCGAGAAAACTTATGAAAGTTCATGGTAGTTCCTTGAAATTTACCCTTTGTTATTTAGAACATATGTAGGATACTTCTTAACCACAGATTTGGGATAAATGCTCTGCTGTTGTATGTTGGATATTTCTACATTTCTCATACATTCTTGTCTCAAAACATGTTTTGAGATATTATTTACTTTAATCTTTATATTAAAGACCATTATGAAAAAGTTGTCAAATTATTGACTGGTGTAAACTATGACATGTTTAGATATGTTTTGATATGCTAAGTGAGATATATTGAAGTACCCTATAGAAAATTTAAGTTCCAAACCATGAAAATGTATGATAAGTAGATGTAATAATGCATCTTATTATATTGTTAGTTATATTATTAGAAACATGTCCAGATCTTTGGATGAAGCAACATGTTTATGTGTGCAGTGTTATACCCTTATGTCCTATTTGAAATTGGCTAGCTGTTTGTGTGGAGACGTTGTTCTGTGTACGTCCGTGCTTCTTAGGATGCTATTAAACATCTATAGTTCCTTATGGGATTCATATATCATCTCTCATTTTTTTTACTTGCTCCCTTGTTTCATTTTTCTTCATTTTTCTTCATATTTCAAGGCTAGATAGGTAGCTCGTGGGTGAATTCTCTATCAAGTGTCTACTAAGTGTTGTTGAAGATTTTCCCTCTTTCTTTTTTTAAAAGAAAGATATATGTATTTAATTATTTTATATGTGACGTCAAAACGAATAGGTATTAAATTCATAATGATGTTGCTGAAATCATTCACTGAAATAGATTTACATGCAAATTATTATGACACTCTTGTGGGTTAATATTAGAACACAAAGTCCTGCATTGATATATGCTCCTCAGGAATCAGAGGGTTTAAGGCAAAAGCTTGAACTACAGAAGTTACCGGATTTAAGGTAGATATCCGTGAGTATTGTATTCCCGAACTCATCAATTTAGCTTTTAGCAAATTCCATTGGAGAACATTTTAAAACATTTGGTTAGGGAGGAGATGATCAAAATATTTTTCATTTTCATGTTTATACTATCTTTCTGGATTCGAGAAAGTGCTCCTATCTGTACATTTATCTGATCTTTTGATTAGTGTGATCAGTAAGTTTGTGTAACTTCACATTCTCTCCGCTCTTCTGATTGCCGTGTCTTTTGATTTCAGGATATAAACATTTGCCACAAGCGAAATTGATCGAGGCTAAACATCATCAATCTCAGCTTTTGTTCTTAAACTTAATCTTCATTTGCAAGTGCACATTGTTTTTCCCTTGGTAGAGAGAGAGTATGATTAGTGTCTGGTTAGCTTTGAGTATAGAAGATAGATTTGGGTTGTAACTTAGTATTCTCCCTTTTATGTATGTATTTTCGGTGTTAGATTTGGAAAACACCATTCAAATTCAGGTGAGCATTGTGTTGAATGGTGTCCATATTTGTTTCAACTCAAACAGAAAATTCGTAGGTTTTTTTTAATAAAAATTTACTCCATAGATTTATTTAAAAGATTATGATGGATTTCATTTTATGTCCCTAATTTTATGAAGAACTCATATTTGACAGTTTGAGACTTGTGAATTCACGCATTTGTATTTCATCATATCATATGAGATACTTGCATTCATACTTACGCATCCCCCTAGAATTTGGAAGTCATGCATAGTAGTCTTTTCTTTTTCCCCCCGCAAATGTTGAAAGAGCATCTTGTGGTTTCCTTGATCGATGAGAGTAGGCTCATTCTAATATTTGAATAGGGTTAAATTTCACAAAAGCCCCTGAGCTTTGGGGCGTCTGGCGTGAAACTCCCCCAAATGGTGTTTATTCTATTAACCCCCTTGAACTTTCAGGTGTCTTATATAAGCCCATTAAACTTTCTACTTTTCTACGGACTCCAAAAACAGTGTTAGTGGCAATTGTAAGAGGACATAAATATCCTTTTAAAAGTAAGAGTAGTTAGCACTTAAATACCTATATAATTTTCTCTACTTTGTACTTATGTACCTCGCTTGTTTTTCGGAGCGCATAAACACCTTGATGTTTTTATAAATGACACTTTCATATCATGCAAACATGAGAATATTTTGAGAATATTTCCCTGTGATTTTCACATGTTAATTTTAGAACTTTGTAATCCTTATTAAATACTCATACCAAACATTAAAAATATTTTCATTCCCACTTCATTCTCTAATTGCACCTAAACATGAGAATAGAAATGAGCGTTTCATTCCCACTTTCATTCTATTCCGTTCATTACTTCATTCCATTATCAACATAGCGCGAATAAGAATGCCACACGCTGCTACAGGGTTCACGTGCTATATGAGTACACATGTTCCTAAAGGGACAGGTGTCGTTGCAACAACGTACATGAGCCTCACGGGCGCATGTGGCTAGACCCCCTCATATAAGTGCAACCAAAAACAAATGAGGGTATATAAGCACAAATTAAGGACAACTATAGGGTATTTAGTGCAATTAACCCATTATTATCCTTTGCACAAAGCCGAATAATAGCCCTACGGCCCAGGCCCAACTTTGTCATGCCATTCCCGAGAACGGAATACCAACAAAAGGAGAGAGAAAAGAGAGGGAACAAAAAAATAAAAGAAAATTAAAAATAAAAAACCAAGATGGAAAATGTAGAAGCTCAGAAATCAGAATCTTCATCTCGATACTCATAGATTCAACGCAACTATGGAGGGCGCCAATTTCTCCCATTAGAAAAAGGTATTTTCTTTTATAATTTTTTCTTCAATTTTCTTAATTTCCTCCTATTTTCCAATGATTCATGCTTTTTTTTTCTAGTGAATATCCGTCCAGATTGGTTCATCATCTCAAAAGTGAGGTCTTGCTGCAAGCTGCGGATTACTAGTAATTTTCTAATATTTCCCCCCAAATTTATTGTTCTCTGAGATTTTTTTTTAATTTTTTGGCTAAAACCCTAAACCCTAATAAACCCATCTTCTCAGATTTAGGTGGGGTGGTATAAAGAACTCGTTCATGGAACCACCTAATGAAAATGAAGCCCATAAAACCAAAAGATTGAAGATTGGGAGAGAAAATGGGTGTGGAAATGCTACATCATATTTTGATTTTGAGAAACACAGAGCATCTTTCGTCCTGAAAAAGGGTGAGATTTGGGCTGTTAGGGATCAGTGTGGGATGCCTCGCCGCTATGCACTTGTTGAGAAAGATGGGGATATTCACTCGGCCCAGGTCAGATTGTTAAAAAACTGTTCGTCTAGGTATCATGCTTGGGGCAAATTTGAATATGAGAACAATGAACCCCTCGATATACCTGCTTTCTCACACAAAATTTTGAAGTGGGAAAGATGCGGTGGATATGCTATATTTCCAAGGAAAGGTGAGGTGTGGGCCATTAGAACAGACAATGAGAAAACAATCTTTGGACATTCGACTCCAACCTTGCTCAAATATCAGATGGCAGAGGTTCTTGAGGACTATGTCGAATGTAAGGGCATGAAAATTATGTACTTGGTTTCTGTCAGAGGAGGAAATGGTAGCCGCTTTAGGAGATATCAGCCTGAATTCCATGTTCGACCAAAATATGTTCGGGAGCAGTTCTCTCACCAGGTTCCTAGTATTAGGGTGTCTGGTGACAAGTCCAGGGATGATCTTCTGGAGTTGGATCTTTCCTCTTTGCCACTCTATGTTGATGATTTTGAAAGTAATGTTGAGCCCGAGATCAATGATAATTACCTTTTCTTGGGCTACCTTCATCAATCGGCCTGTTACCATCCAGGAAATGGCTCTTTTTGGGCTGCATATGATCACGAATGTCGATTTCCTCAAAAGTATGTTGAAGTCCGTCGCAGGGGAGCATATCATTATGCAATGCACGAACTGGTTCCTATTCTCACTTACGACAATGAGAAGAAATGGCATGAAGCTGGATTACCTATAGCTTGCGGCAAATTTATAGTAGCTCCTGTGGAAACTGAGAAACACTTTATTCTCTCCTCTCGTAGGTTTATTTGGAATATGAACAATAAAAATATCGAAGGTGTTTCCCATATTGATATATATCCCAAGAAGGGTGATGTTTGGGGAATCTACAAAGACCAAAAACTGGTACTGGCTTGCAATCCTAGAGGAGCACTAGATTATCAGATTGTAGCGATTATAGAAAGAACAGAAAAATATGTAAAAGTAGCACACTTAAGCAGAGTCGAGGGATTCAAAGGCCTTTTCAAGAAAAGGAGTGATCCTGCAAGTGAAGTAGAGTTCCTGGTTCCTATAAATGAATTCTACAGGTTCTCACACAACATACCATCTTATATTTTTGATGAAAAATGTAGTAACGAATTTCTGAGGGGAGCTTTTGTGTTGGATCCTTTCCTAGTGCCACAGAAACATGGTGATTCCTATTCCTTCAATGATCCTTTTCTTTTGGAAAGATCAAAAGTCCGCCCAAGTTGGTTGGCTATCCAGTACTTTGTTAATTAACAGAGGAACTCTACTAGCCTGGCTAGCCCAGTGAATCGCCGCAAAGAATCAGAACAAGAGGAAATTGTTGTAGAGGACTCGCAAGACGGGGAACCAAACATAGATGAGATTACCCCTGCAAATGTCCATGCAAGTGATATGATGGAATTTGAAGCAGATAAACATGATATTATTCATCATATCAAGTTTCATGATTTTGATGATACTAAATCAGAAAATAATTTTAAATTGGGTGAGGTATGGGCGCTCTTCAATGAACTAAATGGAGTACCCCTCTCTTATGCTCGTGTAGACAAGTTTCTCAATTCAGGAAGAATGTTAGAGGTGACACTATTACAACCTCATCCTGTGGCTGAAGAGGAGATGAAATGGGTTGAAGCAAATTTACCTATGGCATGTGGGACTTTTCGAGCATTTCGATCCACTTGTATTGAGAAAGCGATATTGTCTCACAGAGTGATATGTGTTGATGAACAACCATCAAAGCTGTTCTTCAGAGTATATCCTAGAAAAGGTGAAGTCTGGGCAATCTACAAACACTGGGATATTAACTGGACTTATTCTGATATGAGCAGTAATGTCCAATATACGCTGGCAGAGATTGTGTCAGATTTCACTCCGGAAGCTGGTGTAACCGTGGCAGCCTTAGATAGAGAAGAGGGTCATGAGAATGTATTCCGAAGAAAGTTGTATGAAGGCTTTTGGTTGTTTATGGCATTTAAAGGAAAGGAGTTGCTAAGATTTTCCCACTGCATCCCTTATCTTAAAATGAATGGAGACCAAGATGGGTGCACTTCTGAAGGATCATTTAGGGTCAAGTTCAGTCATAATGGAATCTAAGCTGACTAGTTCCAAGGAGAACAATGAGACAGGGTCAAGAGCACAAAAGGTATGGGCATGAAATTATTCTTTTCGCTCTTAAGTGATGTCTTTTCTTTTTTACCGATATCTATACGTTGTATGTCAGTGCAAATTTCTCTTTCTGTTAGCTTGCAGTTAGGTTTAACTCACCATTTAAAGCATTGCCTTAGGTACTTTTAAGTAGTTTGTACTTATATGTTTGAGTATTCTCCATTCAGAGTGTCTACACTGAGTTGATACTGTCATGAATTACATGATTCTAAGAAGATGCATTTCAGTTTTGATTAAATGTGTAAAGTGACATAGTTTCCTCATTTAGAATTCATGTTGATTGTCCGGTTTCCTTTCATTTTACTATATTGTTGTTTGACAAACTCTAAATATTTTTCATTCCAAAATACCTTGGTTCTCGTCTGATTTGGTTGTGCTTCACTGTTTCTGCAATTTCTATTAATTTTTATTGCTTCTTGCAACTCAAATTAATCCCTTGCACCAGCTTCCTCAAAGTTAAAACTAGGTCCTAAAACATTTCTATTTTATTGTTGATTTTTTCCAATTGCTTTCCTTTGGAAACAGTTTCATTGTCCTGAGGTCTTTAGTTACGATATTCTTATGAGTCAAATTGTTTTTGCTTCCTAGATAATCACTCAGGTATCAATTCAAATAACAAGGATTTAGTAATGTGACTATGATTTGTTAAAGTTTTCGAGCAACTGAGCAAGTACTTCTTTTTAAGAGGTTTTGATGGTTATAAAGTTGATTAGTGCCCTATGGTACAATAGGACTCTGAGTAGATGCACACTAGGATAGAATGAAGGAAGCCTTGAGAATAGAGTGGGGTTTCTCGTTATATATAACAGTTGAAACTTGAGAAATAAACTATATGTTTTTAAATGATTAATGCTGTTATTCAGGCCTCAGAATGAGATTTTCTGTCATTGTTATTTAGGTTGTGAATGCATATTGAATCTGACATGAATCTATGATGAGACTACATACATTTGCAGCCTCTACTGGATGTTGATATGACTTTGATCATCAGATACTTTGTATTAGCTCCTAAGAGTGAGGATCCTTTCACCGGATCATTAAAACTTATTCTAATACATAGTTGCTGCTACATTACCAATTGTTACAATCTTTGTGCTTCCTACTTTAGTTCTTAATCCCAATGGTAACACATATTAAGAAAATTAATGTTAGCTTGCTTCAAGGTCAGCTACGATGCTTATCGCTAAAATCCTTTGTCTGTTGTTTGTTCGTCTATAGTCCAGTAAGCTACTCTATAGTAAGTATTAGTTGTATTAGGTAGTTTGGAACTCTTCAATCCTATGGAACTTACTGAATGACGCGGTGCCATTGATAAATGTAGTTTAAAGATATGAAGGATTTGTTGTGGGTGAAGCTCTAAGCATTAAGACACCTTATGAGGGAATGTTTAAGCTTCAAAACATGGTTGTCTAAGGAGTAAAGACCCACTCCTTTTTGTTTACTAATTTGTAAGTGATAATAAAAATGCACTAACATTAAAATAAAATAGATTTTATTAGGCACAATTGTAAGCAACCTTCATCATACCAAAAATTAGATCTATTCAGACGTTTGAAAGTTAAAAGTGTGGCAATACGGTAATGTGGAAGTGCATAATCTCCTGTAGGTTTGACATGAGACACCGCACGAAGTACCTAATGAATCCGAAAAGGCATGCTCATCTATTAGATTGCAAAGTCATAATAAAGTATATGTCATACAGTTGTTACTCACATACCAAAATGCAAATATTTTCATGCTAATAAAAAAAATCAAAATTCATGAAATTGTCAACATCATCAGACTTTTACAGCTAACAACATAAGTTCTCTATCTCAATAACCATGGTACTTCCAAATTCCTTTTATTCAACAGATAAATCCTATTCAGTTTGGGGCCGTTGTTCAGGATTTTAATAGCTCACTTGAGGTGTTCTTGCATGCAAGCATAATGTGTTCCCCCGATCTGTAAAATGAGTTACTCTATTTAAATGTGCACAGTGACATATTTTCCTCATTTTGAAATCATTTTGATGGTCCAGTTTTCCTTCCGTTTGCTATATCAATGTTTGACAAACTATAAACATTTCTCATTCCAAAATATCTTCCTCATCTGAGTTGGGCGACATGGCTAGTTCATTTTAATCCCTTGCACCAGGTTCCTCACTGTCAAAATTAGGTCCTTCAACCTTTTCTCATTTAATTTTTCTGTTCCTTTTTTTTCCTATTACTTGGCAATAATTTCATTGTCCTGAGAAGGTCTTTAATTGCTATATTCTTATGAGCCCTTTTTGTTTTTTCTTCCTAGATTTTTACTTAGGTTTTATTTCAATCAGTTCAAATAAAATGGATTTAGTTAGGTGACTATGATTTGTTAAAGTTTTAGATCAACTGAGCAAGTATTTTTTGGAGGTTTTGATGGTGATAAACTAATGATTACCGCCTTAAGGTACAAGGAGATTCTAGGACTGAGGCAATACAAGCTAGATAAAATAAAAGAAGCCGAGAGAATAAGCCTTAGAATGAGATTTACTGTCATTTTTTAAGGTTGTGAATGCAATTGAATCTTGCATGAATCTATCATGGTGAGACTGCATTTTGCAGCCACTGCTAGATATTGATATGAAGAGTTGCTACTTATGCTTTTAGAGCATCAGATACTTTGTATAAACTCCTAGGATCCGGGTCCGTTAATCAGATTGTTAAAAATTATTCTAACACCTAGTTGCTCCTAGCATTACCAATTGCTACAATCATCATGCTTCGTACTTTTAGCAATTAATCTCAATGGTGTTACATATTAAGAAAATTAATGTGTCCTACTATATTCATAGCTAGATCGACAGTGGTAATCACAACCTGAAGGAATCCGATTTGATTGTTGTGGATTTTGAAATCATGTTGATATCAGGTCCTTTGGTGACTCATGGGTGCCGTGCCTATAGCTATGCAAGCACCATATCACTGGAGCTTGACATGGTCATGATTGAAGACCATGCAAATGATGGGAAGGGAAGAAAAGAAACAAACGAAACATTGGAAGCAAGTAAAAAGTACATAGCGAGAAATAACTTTTGTCATGAATTTCGAAAAAGAATTGGAGAAGATGATGATATTGTACATTTTGCAAATATATCTTTTTTTACTTTCACATGTTATCAGGATTTTCCTAAAGAATATCATGCTTATAAATTAAGACAACCACTTAGGTGGAGGCTGCAATTTTAGTCCCTCCAATAAATTTGGAATAATAATTAAGGTACACATATGACTAAATTTCTTAGCGTGAAGATCACCGCTTTCATTGGGTGTCGCCACATGAGCAGGGGCTAATAAAATTTACATTTATGATGTCAAAAACGAATAGGTATTATTTGGCGGTTATTGTTAGAATTGCTTGCCTTGTTTTTCCTTTAGGAAGCTAATGTTACAGTGTATACTCTAAAAGGATGCAACTGTCGGGAGACTGGATTAAGGCGCAAAATCAGATTATGGTGCTCTTGTTAGTTGACATTAGAACAAAATTAAGTTCCTCAGGAATCAGAGGGTTCGGGGAAAATATTGGGACTACAGAAATTATCAGATGCAATTGTAGACTTGCGAGAGTAGGGCAATAACTAGCCTCATGATTTTGGCAGTTAGTGACTTCCATTAGAGGATATTTCGAAACATTTGGTTAGGGAGGATATATGGTCAAAATATTGATTTTTATACTTTCTGAATTTTAGAAAATGCTCCTACCTGTACATTTATCTGATCTTTAATTAGTGTGATTAGTTTGTTTGTCTAACTTTTACATTCTCACTACTCTTCTGTTGAAACTTGTCTTCTGATTTCATGACATAAACATTTGATTCGAGTTAAGTTGCTGAGGCCACTAAATTTTGTTTGTAAAATTGGCCTTCTTTTTGCAGGTGTACATTATGTTCTCCTTTAGTTAGGGAGAAAGTCTGATCTGTGTTCGGTTAGTTGACTGTAGAAGATAGATTTCGGTTGTAATTTCATTTCCGCCATTTTAGACTTGGGTTGTAACTTACTATTTTCCCTTTTATGTATGTATTTTGGAGTAAGATTTAGAAAGTAACATTCAAATTTAGGTGATCATTGTGTTTGGGCAAACTGTATTCATCTGCTGGCTGTATCATGAAGAACAAGAAAAATTACTCTTGAGTAGTATTTTGCGTATTGGCTGCTGATTATCTATTGATTCCTCTATCAGTTAGTTGTATCCTATTTGATACAATAATTGCAGATATTGTAGATTTCTTATTGGATACTTCTGTAAGGATGTAAATCATCTCTATTTTCTGTAATAGTGAGCATGTACAAACTGGGGTTCGGACAAACGGCAGCTATAGGAGTTGTGATCAGAAATGCTACATATGCGGGTAGAGCTGAAGGAGGTTTGATGGTGCAGAGAGTGGAGGCACTAGCGGCATTGAAAGGGATTCAAATTTCCCTGGAGGCACTAGCAACATTGAAAGGGATTCAAATGGCTCAAAATCTTGGTTGTCGTAATCTCATTGTTGAATCTGATGCTTTGGAGGTAATCAAAGAAATTAATGGCACTGGTCTTTGCTTTACTATGTATATGGGCATATTGTGGATGCTATCAAGATGGAGAGTAGTGGCTTGCAAGATTGTGTGTTCCAGCATATCAGAAGAGAAAGTTATCGTATAGCTCGTCAATTAGCTAATGCGGAAGGGTTTGTCACTTTTTTTCAATTAGTACACATATTATATCAGAGCAGCTCGCTTGTGAGCGGGCTATTCTAATTCATATAAAAGACACAAGTGGGCTGTTCTGATTCATACAAAGAGTTTGAAAATCTTCCGCATCTTTATTTTCATTTGCACGAGTGATGTCGTGATAGGCTTTATATTGTCAGTTACCATTTTAGCTCCATGTTTGTCCTTTCTTGTTTAACTCCCTTCATGTTTTTCAGTAACTTCGATAATAAGTACCATTACAATTTTTTAGTTAAAAACATGAAATTAATGGCTACACTCATATTATCAATTACTACCATGAGCTTTATAAATTTCATTATACACCCGTGAACTTTGGGATGTCTCAGGTAACTCCCCCTAAACTTTCAAATTTTCCAATAAACCCTGCAGACAGCTTTACCGGCAAATGACAAGCGACTAAAATCGGACCATTGTGTTTTCATGCAATCATGGTAGGAACCCCCCACACACCAACCACAGCGACCCTCCTAGAGTCATGGGTGCTTTATGAAATTTACCCTATAAGATACGGTAGAAAGAAAATTTTCATCAAAAATTCCAAGGTATCAGTTAACAAGGTTAGAATGAATTCAAAGTAACAGACTAATTAATTTCGAAATATAAAAGCTTTGAACGACAAATATCCAAAAAAAAAAAATTAAAAAAAGGGAAAAAAACAAGGAGGGAGAATTTATAAGCTCTGAATCTCCCTCTTCCTGTTCTTAGATTCAACCCAACTACGGAAGGCGCCAATTTCTATCACTGGGAAAAGGTTTCCCTTTATTTATTTATTTATTTATTATTATTTTTGAATCTGCATCCAGATTGGTTCATAACCTCGAAGGTGAGGTCTTCCTGCAAGCTGCGGATTAGTAGTAATTTTCTACTTTTTAAGATTATTTTTTCGGTAAAACCCTAAACCCTAGTAAACCCATCTTCTCGTTTAGGTGGGGAAAAAAAAAAGAATTAATTTATGGAGCCATGTAATCCAAAGACAGTTGAAGCTCTGTTGGGAGCGCGGACCGCGGAACCGTCGAGAGAAACCACCACAAACGATAGCAAAAAACACAATAAAAGAGTAAAGACACGAGATTTACGTGGTTCGGCAAGTTGCCTACGCCCATGGGGTAAGGAGGATTTTCACTAATAGAAAGAGAATACAAATTAGGATTACAAGTTCTCACAAAGAAACCCTAAAAACAAACCTCTCAATCTCTCAAAAGATCTCTTCTCCAAAGATGCACCAAACTCTCTCAAAGGCTGCTCCAAAACGTGCTTGATAGCTTTCAAATAATCAGGTTTAGGGTTATTTATAAACTCTAAACGAACCGGGTTTAAAACCAAAACCCGTTTTCGAATCTGCCCAGATTAGTCGACTACTACTTCAGATTAGTCGACTACTCATCGAGATTAGTCGACTACAACACGATTAGTCGACTACTGCACTCCAACGAAACACACCTTTCTGTCGTCTGCAGATTAGTCGACTACTACTGCAGATTAGTCGACTACTAAGCCCGAAAACTGCTTGTGCATGTTTTTGTGCATGTTCTACAATTCTCCACCTCGTACATCATTTGATTTACCTCAAATTTTGGACGAACACCAGAAGAACACCAAGAACATCTAGAGAGATCACCATTAGCCAATCCAGGCCAATCCAGTGCGTCACTACACGCGGCCCTCACGTACCCTCCAGGGATCAAGCTCACCGTAGTTCACCTCAAATCATCTCCACCTTACCCATTACCGCCCCGAAGGGCCATGCCCTCTTGGGCAAATCAACACGAGCTGATATGAAGCAAGTCCAAGCAATGCTTAAACTTACTACCTGTGACCACCTTGGTTAACATGTCCGCGGGATTCTCATTCGTGTGCACCTTCATGAGAGAAATATCACCTTCCTCTATGACATCCCGCACAAAATGATACCTGACATCGATATGCTTGGTACGAGCATGATGAACCTGATTCTTTGCCAAGTGAATTGCACTCTGACTGTCACACCACAAGTTCACGTTTTCCTGCTCAATCCCCAAATCATCTAGAAAACCCCACAACCACAATGCTTCCTTCACTCCCTCTGTCATGGCCATGTACTCACCTCTGTAGTAGAAAGTGCCATCAGAGCTCGCAACATCGACGCCAACTAACCGGAGCCCCATGTATCTTGAATACATAACCAGTAGTAGATCGCCGCCTATCTAGATCGCCGCATAATCGAGTCCACAAACCCGTCAACGACATGTTTCTCCACCAAAACACGTACTCAGATCAACGGTACCCTTTAAGTACGAGGACCCACTTCACGCTTCCCGGTCGCCTTTCCGGATTCGCCATGAATCCATCGACCACACTAACCGCCAGGAAATATCCGGCGTGTACACACCATTGCATACATTAAACTGCCAACTACACTAGCATAGGGAACACGCTCCATGTGCGCCTTCTCTTCCGCTGTAGTGGGAGATTGATTACCAGAAAGCCTAAAGTGTGAAGCCAATGGAGTCACCACCAACTTAGCACTTTGCATCCCGAACCTCGCGATCACCCGCTCTATGTAGCCCTTCTGACTCAAGAACAATCGTCGATTCGCCCGCTCTCTTCTAATCTCCATACCCAGTATTTTCCTAGCAGCACCCATGTCCTTCATCTCGAACTCTTCACCAAGTTAAGATTTCAACCTATCTATCTCCACCCTGCTCTTAGAAGCAATAAGCATGTCATCTACATACAAAAGAAGATAGATAAAATTACCTCCGCGAAGCTTCCGAATGTAAACACAACAATCATGATCGCCTCGGGAAAACCCATGCTTCAAAGATGAAGGAGTCAAATCGCTTGTACCATCGCTGTGGAGATTGCTTTAATCCATACAGTGACTTCCTCAAACGACACACATGATTCTCCTTATCCTCAACCTTGTAGCCCTCAGGTTGATGCATGTAGATCTCTTCATCCAAGTCTCCGTGCAAGAAGGCTGTTTTAACATCGAGTTGATCCAGCTCAAAATCACCATAAGCAACAATACTCAATAGCACCGAATAAATGTGTGTTTC
Organism: Asparagus setaceus; assembly: GCA_012295165.1. Classification (NCBI taxonomy): domain Eukaryota; kingdom Viridiplantae; phylum Streptophyta; class Magnoliopsida; order Asparagales; family Asparagaceae; genus Asparagus; species Asparagus setaceus. The sequence continues at coordinate 25,697,089 of CM022710.1, forward strand.
ACCACCGGAGAAAATATCTCATTGTAATCCACACCCTCTTTCTCAGGCAAAACCCTTAGCCACTAGCCTCGCCTTGTATCTTACACCACCGAGCTCTGAAAGATCTTCCTTTCTTTTATACACCCACTTACAACCAATAGCTTTTCTTCCTATGGGCAATGGGACCACCTCCCATGTATGATTCTTCCGAAGAGATTTCATCTCTTCCTCCATCGCAGCCAACCAACTCTCACTATCCTTGTCCCGAATAGCTTCCTTGAAGGAGACCGCTCGTCCTCCTCCACCGAGTGCGTATTCAACCATATTAGCTCGCCCATAGTGCTTCAGGTTGATCAGCCCCGACTTCAAAACACCTTGTATGCTCGCTTTGGCCTAGTGGAAGCCAAATTATCCTCGAGCTGTTGTTGTAGTACCTGTATTTTCCTCGCTGAACCTCCTCCCGCTCAAGCTCATCATCTACGACTTCCCACTTGAGCACGATTAGAACCTAGTTGGTCTTTAGGTTCTATTTCAATAACACGAGACTTAGAAGTCTCACCGGTCATAACACCATCATCCTTGGACGCCTAGCAATCATGGATTTCTCATCAAAGGTAACATCCCTGACCACGAACTTTGAATCTTCCGTACACCAAAGGCGATAGCCTTTACGCCTTTGCATATCCCAAGAATATTGCCTTCTTGGCCCTCGCGTCAAGCTTTCTCGTTGGCGTGATAGTAGGCGGTACATCCGAAAATTCGAGCCTATCATAATCGCATGCTCCACGACCACACCCTATAGGGTGTATCACCATCAATGTCGAATGTGGTGAGCGGTTCACAATGTAACAAGCAGTAGCCACCGCCGCCCACCATTCGTTTAATCCGCATAAGATCGCGCCTCACTTTGCTTTCTCCGCGGTGTTCGGTTCGATCTCTCGCGACCCCATTACTGCGTGGTGTAGACACGGCGTCGATGTCGAACAATTCCCTCGATCACGAACTCCTTGAAAGCACCATCGTATACTACGTGCCGTTATCGGATCTCGGCGTCTTCAATTTCTTTCCTGTCCCGTTCTCAACCATTGTTCTCCACTTCTTGAATGTCTCGAACACCTCATTCTTGTGCTTCGAAAGTAAATCCAAGCATACCTAGAATAATCATCTATAAACGAGACATAATACACGGAACCACCCTTGAAGTTGTCTCGAGCCGGACCCCAAACATCCGTGTGCACATAATCTAGTATCCCTCTGCTCTTAGACTTGTCGTCGTGAAACTTGACCTCGTGACTTTCCATACACACAATCCTCGCAAAAATCCATGCTAGGTTCCTTCGGATTCTTCAATGCACCCTCTTTACCAAGCGAACTAGACCCTTCTCGACATATGCCCAAGCCGCTTATGCCATAACCGCGTGTGCTCACATGGGTCTCCACCACTTCCTTCGGGCCAACCGCCGATTCTCACACCGCCGCATTGAGAGAGTATATAGATTACCGTGACGAACACCCTTCATCACTACTAAGGAACCACGAACAACCTTCTTCACTCCGTTTTCGCCACAATCCCGCAACCACCGGAGTCCAAAGCACCAACCGAGATAAGATTCTTCCGTAAGTCGGAACATGCCTCACATCCGCAAGGTTCGAACCACTCCATCATGCATCTTGATTTTGATATTACCTAGCCCCACTGCTTTACAAGCATGGTTATTCCCCATCAATATAGTTCCACCATCAATGCCTCGAGGTAGTAAACCACTTCCTATTTGGACACATATAGTAAGAGCAACCGAATCAAGTATCCACTTCCCGAGATCTCTTCGCCACCCGCGGACGACATAGCATTCCTTATCGCCCCTTCCTCCAAACGTAGCTCGCTTCTTCCTTGCCCTCTCTCCTCTCAGTCTTGTTGTTGTTCTTCTTTCCACCTACTCTCTTATTTGACGGTCGACTTTGAAATGTCCAGCTTCACCGCACTTGAAACATCCTTTTCCCGCAAGAGGTCTTGATTTAGATCTAGACTTTCCTCCTTTGCCTTTTCCTCGCTCATTGCTCCTTCCTCTTGCAAACAATCCTCTTGTTCCTCATACTTGGCCATGTCACTAGTTGCAGTCTTCCAAGATCGTCCGCTAGAAGTGCCGTTCTAGTCTCATCCATCTTCGATTTTCTCCCACAAGCCTCGGTGTTTGCACCGTGTTCTCATAAGACTTCGGCAGAGATAGTAGTAGAAGTGCCCGATCCTCGCCTCCTACTTTAACATCTATGTCTTTCAAATCTGATATGATCCTATCAAACTTGTTGATGTGTTCCTGATTGATGAGCCCTCCTCCATCTTGCAAGTATACAATTTGGATTTTAAGTAGATCCGGTTAGTTAGACTCTTCGTCATGAAGGTACCCTCTAACTTCCTTCCACACCAAGCAGCCTCTCCATCTACCAAGAAAGCTACATCCCTCTCGAGGCATAGGATAATCGACGCCCGCGGCTTCCATCCCTCCCAATCCTCATCGACATATCCTTGTTCTTCTTCTCCTTTCCATCCAAAGTCTTGTGCAATTTTTGCGAAATTAGAAAGTTTTTCATCTGCATCCTCCAATAAGAAAAATCGTTCTTCCCATTGAACTTTTCAATCTCGAATTTTCCCACTTTGGCTGATTTACTGGTTGACGCCATCCTCTGTTTGTCTTCGTGAATCCGCTTCTCTCAGGAATCACCGAACACCCCCTCAAATTAGAAATTACACCACTTCCAATCTGAACAATAGCTCTGATACCAATTGTTGGGCGCGCGGACCGCGGAACCGTCGAGAGAAACCACCACAAACGATAGCAAAAACACAATAAAAGAGTAAAGACACGAGATTTACGTGGTTCGGCAAGTTGCCTACGCCCACGGGTAAGGAGGGGGATTTTCACTAATAGAAAGAGAGAATACAAATTAGGATTACAAGTTCTCACAAAGAAACCCTAAAAACAAACCTCTCAATCTCTCAAAAGATCTCCTCTCCAAAGATGCACCAAACTCTCTCAAAGGCTGCTCCAAAACGTGCTTGATTGCTTTCAAATAATCAGGTTTAGGGTTATTTATAAACTCTAAACGAACCGGTTTAAACCCCAAACATCCGTGCACATAATCTAGTATCCTCTGCTTAGACTTGCCGTCAGAACTTGACCTGTGTGACTTTCCATACACACAATCCTCGCAAAAATCCATGCTAGGTTCCTTCCGATTCTTCAATGCACCCTCTTTACCAAGCGTAACTAGACCTTCTCGACATATGCCCAAGCCGCCTATGCCATAACCGCGTGTGCTCACATGGGTCTCCACCACTTCCTTCCGCCTAACCACGATCTCCTCACCGCTGCATTCGAGAGTATATAGATTACCGTGACGAACACCCTTCATCACTACTAAGGAACCACGAACAACCTTCTTCACTCCGTTTTCCGTCACAATCCTGCAACCACCGGAGTCCAAAGCACCAACTGAGATAAGATTCTTCCGTAAGTCGGGAACATGCCTCACATCCGTCAAGGTTCGAACCACTCCATCATGCATCTTGATTTTGATATTACCTAGCCCCACTGTTTTACAAGCATGGTTATTCCCCATCAATATAGTTCCACCATCAATGCCTCTGTAGGTAGTAAACCACTTCCTATTTGGACACATATAGTAAGAGCAACCAGAATCAAGTATCCACTTCCCGGAGATCTCTTCGCCACCCGTGACGACATAGCATTCCTTATCGCTCCCTTCCTCTGAAACGTAGCTCGCTTCTTCCTTGCCCTCTCTCCTCTCAGTCTTGTTGTTGTTCTTCTTTCCACCTACTCTCTTATTTGGACAGTCGACTTTGAAATGTCCAGCTTCACCGCACTTGAAACATCCTTTTCCCGCAAGAGGTCTTGATTTAGATCTAGACTTTCCTCCCTTGCCTTTTCCTCGCTCATTGCTCCTTCCTCTTGCAAACAATCCCTGCGCTTGTTCCCTGTTACGCCGATGGCCATGTCACTAGTTGCGGTCTTAGAAGATCGTCCGCTAGAAGTGCCGTTCTAGTCTCATCCATCTTCGATTTTCTCCCACAAGCCTCGGTGTTTGCACCGTGTTCTCATAAGACTTCGGCAGAGACGTAGTAGAAGTGCCTGATCCTCGTCTCCTACTTTAACATCTATGTCTTTCAAATCTGATATGATCCTATCAAACTTGTTGATGTGTTCCCGGATTGATGAGCCCTCCTCCATCTTGCAAGTATACAATTTGGATTTTAAGTAGATCCGGTTAGTTAGACTCTTCGTCATGAAGGTACCCTCTAACTTCTTCCACACTGTACCGTTTCCTCTCCATCTACCAAGAAAGCTACATCCCTCTCGAGGCATAGGATAATCGGCCGTGCTTCGGATCCAGCTCCTCCCAATCCTCATCGACATATCCTTGTTCTTCTTCTCCTTTCCATCCAAAGTCTTGTGCAATTTTTGAAATTAGAAAGTTTTCATCCGCATCCTCCAATAAGAAAAATCGTTCTTCCCATTGAACTTTTCAATCTCGAATTTTCCCACTTTGGTGATTCTTGGTTGACGCCATCCTCTGTTTGTCTTCGTGAATCCGCTTCTCTCAGGAATCACCGAACACCCCCTCAAATTAGAAATTACACCACTTCCAATCTGAACAATAGCTCTGATACCAATTGTTGGGCGCGCGGACCGCGGAACCGTCGAGAGAAACCACCACAAACGATAGCAAAAAACACAATAAAAGAGTAAAGACACGAGATTTACGTGGTTCGGCAAGTTGCCTACGTCCACGGGGTAAGGAGGGGGGATTTTCACTAATAGAAAGAGAGAATACAAATTAGGATTACAAGTTCTCACAAAGAAACCCTAAAAACAAACCTCTCAATCTCTCAAAAGATCTCTTCTCCAAAGATGCACCAAACTCTCTCAAAGGCTGCTCCAAAACGTGCTTGATAGCTTTCAAATAATCAGGTTTAGGGTTATTTATAAACTCTAAACGAACCGGGTTTAAAACCAAAACCCGTTTTCAAATCTGCCCAGATTAGTCGACTACTACTTCAGATTAGTCGACTACCATCGAGATTAGTCGACTACAACACGCATTAGTCGACTACTCGCACTCCAACGCAGAAACACACCTTCGTCGTCGCAGATTAGTCGACTACTACCAGATTAGTCGACTACTACTCAGATTAGTCGACTACAACACAGATTAGTCGACTACTCAGACCCAACGCAGAAACACACCTTTCTGTCGTCTGCAGATTAGTCGACTACTACTGCAGATTAGTCGACTACTAAGCCCGAAAACTGCTTGTGCATGTTTTTGTGCATATTCTACAAGCTCAAAAGAGAAAGAGATCAAAGATTGAGAGGAAGGGGTTTGAAAGAAAAAATGTAGGGTCTTCTTCCAATAGTGTAGAAATGTTGGGGGCATATGCACATGAGTGCACATAGATTGGATAATTGAATGAGTGAATGAGAAATGATCACATTATTACAAAGCACAAAATTTGGTGCTTGGTACCAAGAATTTTATATATATATATATATATATATATATATATATATATATATATATATATATATATATATATATATATATATATATATATATATATATATATATATATATATATATATATATATATATATATATATATATATGAGATTAATAGGTATCATATGTCATTAAGGGATTCCCTCATATACAATGATATGGCACAATCTCCACCAGTAAATAAAGTAGAGAGAGAATACCTCATAACCATACTTGGTAGAGATTGTGCCACATCATTGTATATGAGGAATCCTCTCATATGACATATGATACCCATTAATATATATATATATATATATATATATATATATATATATATATATATAGAGCAAGGCTCCTATGAACTTAAGTTCATAATGAATAGTGGTGCACCAACTTTTCTAACCACTCATTTTGCTTTGGGATCCGTGAAAGATATAAAGGCCACTTTGAGATTTGTGCATCACAAATCTCAAGGCAAGATGAGTGGATAAAAAGTTGGTGCACCACTATTCATTATGAACTTAAGTTCATAGAGCCTTGCTCTCTCTCTCTCTCTCTCTATATATATATATATATATATATATATATATATATATATATATATATAGAGTAAAGCTTGTGTAAACTTAAGTGTATTGAAGGCTCAATCACCAAACTTTTTAACTATTGGATTCACTTAATTGATCTAGATCTTAATCTAATTAACAAGTTTCTATTTATTACATAAGGGTAGTTTGGAAATAAAATACAAAAGTATTTGGAAAGTAATCAAACATGATCATATAAAATCTCCATTAAATTCCTCTTCAAATTGAATAACTTGTAGATGAATAATTCCTTAATTAGTTGCTACTTATCTAGTCAAATTTCACTTCAAATATCTCCTCAAGTGTATACTGATGTTTAAGCAACGACCACTTTTCTTGGAAAATCATGAATTTGAATGAATCTATTCATCCTCAAAAAAGTCCAAAGAGCCTCAACTATCTATGAACGAACTAACGACGTGAGAAGGAGGAATCGTTGATGTCAAGTTTAAAGTGCTCGCTCGAAGTATGTGAACAAAATTTTCTCTTTTTCAAAATCTCGGAAAGAGAGATGAGGCAATTTTTTTCTCCATGAAAATATCAGAACGTGACAGAAGAGGAGAAGTTCTATAATCAAGGTTGAGTTAGGTTTAATGTGATTTGTTAGAAAGTAATCAAACGTGATCACATTAAATCTTCATTTAAATTCTTTAACTTTTGGAGTCAGCACAATTTGTTCAGAAGTGTTATTTTTTAGGCCTGGAATATACATATTAATGGCACCCCCATGTATCAGGTTATTCAGAAACTGAGGAATGTCAAATTTTATCTTAAAAATTGAACTCTTAACACTTTAGTGGTATCTCTTCTATTGTGTCTAAGGCTAGGGAAGAATTATATGCTAATTAACAAGTTTCTATTTATTACATAAGGGTAGTTTGGAAATAAAATACAAAAGTATTTGGAAAGTAATCAAACATGATCATATAAAATCTCCATTAAATTCCTCTTCAAATTGAATAACTTGTAGATGAATAATTCCTTAATTAGTTGCTACTTATCTAGTCAAATTTCACTTCAAATATCTCCTCAAGTGTATATCGATGTTTAAGCAACGACCACTTTTCTTGGAAAATCATGAATTTGAATGAATCTATTCATCCTCAAAAAGTCCAAAGAGCCTCAACTATCTATGAACGAACTAACGACGTGAGAAGGAGGAATCGTTGATGTCAAGTTTAAAGTGCTCGTCAAGTATGTGAACAAAATTTTCTTTTTCAAAATCTCGAAAGAGAGATGAGGCAATTTTTTTCTCCATGAAAATATCAGAACGTGACAGAAGAGGAGAAGTTCTATAATCAAGGTTGAGTTAGGTTTAATGTGATTTGTTAGAAAGTAATCAAACGTGATCACATTAAATCTTCATTTAAATTCTTTAACTTTTGGAGTCAGCACAATTTGTTCAGAAGTGTTATTTTTTAGGCCTGGAATATACATATTAATGGCACCCCCATGTATCAGGTTATTCAGAAACTGAGGAATGTCAAATTTTATCTTAAAAAATTGAACTCTTAACACTTTAGTGGTATCTCTTCTATTGTGTCTAAGGCTAGGGAAGAATTATATGCTTATCAACAAGCTATTGAAAATGCTGCTGGAATCAAGCTTTGCAAACAAGTAATTGAGATCTAAGATGAGCTGGTCAAGTTCTATAAAGGGCTCCTTGGTTTTGTACTTTGTCAGCCTGTTAATCTTGAGATTCTTTCTAGAGGCCCTAGTGTTTCTGAAGATCAATATAATGACCTTTGCAAACCTGTCTCTCCTCCTGAAATCAAGAATTCTCTCTTTCAGATTAATGATCATAGATGCCCTTGTCCCGATAGCTTCTTATCGAAGTTCTATAAAGCATTTTCAATGTGCTTACTAATAGTCTTTGGAAGATTATGCCTATTCTTATTAGTGAGAATTAGGGAGCTTTCATTAAGGGGAGGAATATTATTCATAATGTCTTGATGGCACAAGAGCTCGTTCATATGTATAAGAGGAAGAATGTGTCTCCTAGATGCACTCTTAAAATTAATCTTAGAAAGGCATATGACTCCATTAGTTGGGACTTTATTAGCTCTATTGTGTTGGGACTTGTTTTTCCTCATAAGTTTAGGAAGTTGGTTATGGAATGTGCAACTTTTTTACCATACTCTTTTTAATCAATGACCAGCTAAATAAGCAATTTGAAGGGAGAGGAGGTATTAGGCAGGGTGATCCAATTTTACCTTATCCTTTTGTTTCGGCCATGGAATACTTGAGCAGAAGCTTGGTTGACTTGGGGGAAGAGAAGAAGTTTAAGTTTCACCTTAAGCTTACACATTTACGCTTTGCAGATGATCTAATGTTGTTCTGTAGGGTTGATTTTGTTTATATTCAACAAATGTAAATGAGGTTTCAGCATTTCTCTAAAGTTTCATGGCTATGTGCGAATGTTGCTAAAAGTCAAACATTTTTTGGAGGTGTTTCAACTTGTGTTAGACATCAAATACTCCATCTGTTGCAGTTTGTTGAGGGCATCTCTTCTTGTGGGATATGTAGGGATTTCTCTATCTTCTAAGGGTCCTCGGCTTATGATTGTGGAGTCCTCATTGAGAAAATTGCATCCAAGATTAAAAACTAGACTTCTAAATTCCTGTCCTTTGCAGGTAGGCTGCAATTAATCAAGTCAGTTATCTATAACATACATGCTTACTTGGGGGAGTATCTTCCTTCTTCCTAAAAAGATCATTAAAACTATTGAGCAGCTGTGTAGGGACTACTTGGGGACTAGAACATATGGTCAGCATTTTAAGGCTAAAGTGGCTTGGTCTAGGGTTTGTGTACCTAAAGATTTTTTTTTTAAGTAAAAACAAGGGAATTTCTCCCTGTTCATTAATAAAGTAAGAAGAGTATATACAAGGAATGATACAAAAGAAGGACACGAACTGTATCCAAGTAGGCAAAAAATAGATAGTAGAGTTTATGTAATTAAGGGATACATAACCTTCTTCTTCTAAACATCCTTGAGGGTGAAGAGTGGGTCTTGCCGTCATTCACCACATGCAAGGATATAAAGAAGAACCAAAGCCGGCCATGCATATTAAGAACATAAACTAAACTTTCTATATTTTAACCAGATTTACACAAAACAAAACTGCAACCAAACATGGAAGCAACAAGAACAAAAACAAAGATACTAATAACTGATAACTTCTACTCCTTGACTGATATATCCTCCTTGTGCATTTTCATCAACAGTGTGTACTCATCCTCTAATATTTGGAATGGGGTTGTCTTCAAGTCGTGAGGAAACTATGCTAGCCGCAGCACCACTTGCTGAACCTGACCATTCATTAATAGAATAGATAGATGAATTAATAATGGATATACAAGAAATGAGAATTTGATAAAAATACAACTATTCCTTGCTTTCCAGATTGCCCAACATACGACTGAAAGAATTGTTCTCCACAAAAGACCTCTCGAGCCTTTCAAATTTGCCAGAAGTAGTAGAAGTTCACCAAAGGAAACAGGCCACTGAAAAGGAGTACAGTAAGTAATAAAATGTTCCCAAATTTGTTGTGTAGCTGTGCAGGAAAAGAATAGATGTTCTCTAGTTTCAGCTTGTAATCCACATAATAAACAGGTATCATCTCCTTCCCAACCCTTCTTCCTGAGATTGTCCTTTGTATGTAATCTATTTTTAGTCAGTAACCATGTGAAGATTTTGACTTTGCTGAGTAAGATAGGATTCCATACAAGTTTATAGAAAGAGGATAGAATCCCTCTGAAGTTGAGGAACAAATATAGAGAGTTGACAGTGAAGGTTCATGTAATGCTAAGATTCCATGATGTTTTATCTAGTTGGTCATTCACAGAAAATGGAGCAATTAATGCAAGCATAGATGTTTTATCTGCAATAATCATTGGAGAAGAACTCCTGTGAAGGAGAAGATGCCAATGCCACTGATTTTCCCACATATAGCCCTGACTTCTGACAGAGACATTTTTTGATAAAGCAAGATTGTATAAGGAGGGATATAGACTAGCAAGAGAGTTGGCACCTAGCCATTTGTCTTCCCAAAAATGAATGTGAGTTCCACTTCCTAGACTCCAAGATAAATTATGAAGAAAAGAGTCTTTAAGTTTGATGATATCATTCCAAAAATAGAGTAGTAGGAGGAAGGGTGTTTCGGCTGAAGAATTGTACCTCTACTAGTATAGAGCTGCTATAGAATTGAACCAGTAAGGGTCTCTCTATTTAGACACTTCCATAGCCATTTAGAAATTAGAGAATGATCGAAAGTTTTCAGGTTCTTAACTTCTAATCCTCCTTCTTTTTTGCTCATGCATACCACCTTCCAGTTGATAAGGCATTTAAAAGCTCCATTAGTTGCATAACCAGTCCAGAGAAACCTCTTTCGTATCTTATCAATTTCTCTAATCAGCCAGTTTGGTAATTTGTAAAAGGACATGAAATACAGAGGTATTGATGTAAGAACTGAATTCAGGAGAACAACCCTTCCTCCAAAGGATAGCGCTTGACTCTTCCATGATGCCAATTTTTTGTGTAAGTTGTCCAAGATAGGTTGCTAATTTGATTTAGTGACTTTACCATATCTAAGTGGAAGTCCAAGATATTTAATAGGCAAACTCTCATACTTACAGTTAAGTGCACAAGCAAGATTTGCACCTCTATGCGGTAAAGAACCAAAGTAGATGAGGGAAGATTTTGCATAATTGATACCCAGTCCCGAAATATCTTCAAAGATGTAAAGAATAGCTTTGAGATTAGATATGTCTTTGCGAGAACTCTTGACAAATAGTAGGGTGTCATCTGTAAATTGGAGACTCCTAATATGGTTTAGAGGCTCTTTAATATTTAGATTTGTTAGGGAGCCTTCTTGAACATTGTTCAAAATCATCCTATTCAAGACATACACTGCCAGATTAAAGAGCATAGGAGATAGAGGATCTCCTTGCTTGAGCCCTCTCTTACATTTAAAGAGTCCAGAGGGGGAACCATTAACCAGAACAGCACATTGGGAAGAAGTAATAATATTGAACATCCAAGAGCACCACTTGTCCCCAAATCCTCTAGCTTTAAGCAAGCTAATAAAAAATCTCCAATTAATGGAGTCAAAAGCCTTAGCAAAGTCTATTTTAAACATAGCAACCTCTTTTTTTCTTTTGGAGCAGAGATGAATCATCTCATGAGCTAGTAAAATTGAGTCAAGAGTTGATTTTCCTGGTTGGAAAGCAGACTGAGTTGGTGCTACTAAGTCTGACATAAGTGGAGATAGTCTATTAGCAAGCATTTTGGCGAAGATTTTGAAGACACAGTTTATAAGACTAATAGGTCTGTAATCTTCACACTAGAAGTATCACTGACTTTAGGAATAAGAGTTATGCAAACTTTATTTAGTCTGTGCAGGGAGGAAGCATCCTCATAGAGGCTATTTACAAGAGCCAGAAGGTCTAGTTTAATCAAATCCCAAAATGTATGATAAAACAACATTGAGAAGCCATCAGGGCCTGGTGCTTTGTTTGGATTCATGCTGAAGACAGCTATTTTCAGTTCATTTTCAGAGAATGGAGCTTGAAGAGAAGAAAGATCTAGGTCTTGTTGAGGATATAAGGAAGACCAATCAATAGATGAATTATTCAACTTTTCTTGACCAAATAGGGTAGAGTAGTACTCGTAGAAAGCCTTAGATTTTTCAGATTCACCAGAGATAATGACTCCATTGTGATTAATGGAGACAATATAGTTTTTTCTCTTACGAGCAGAAGCGTACTTGTCGAAAAAAGAGGTATTGGCATCACCCTCTTTAAGCCATTGTACCCCAGATCTTTGATGCCAGTAAATTTCTTCCTCCTGCATAATGGAGATGTAAGTAGGCTTGAGAGTTTTTCTCTCATTGAATTGAGAGGTGGAGAGAGGTCCTTGTCCCTCAAGTGAATCTAGTCTACTGATTTGATCAAGTATTTCCTTCTTCCTAGTTGCCAGAGAGCCATACACATTCTTCTTCCATCATTTAATCCTTCTCTTAATTAGTTTGAGCTTAGAGATGAATACATCTACAGGAGTACCCTAACATTGGAAAGAATTCCAGCTGGAAATAATGAAGGGAGAGAAATCTTTATGACTTAGCCAACTTCTTTCAAATCTAAAGATTGGTGGGGATGGTGGGAGACCACCACAGTCTAGAACAAGAGGGCAATGATCTGAGCATACTGAAGGGAGGAAATATTGTAGACATGTAGGAAATTGAGCATCCCACCGTGCACAGACCAAGAATCTGTCCAACCTAGCCAAAGATGGGGTCATACGATTATTGGACCAAGTAAAGGATCTTCCATTAAGGGGAAGATCTGTTAGAGACAAAGTGTCAACTAAGTCTCTGAATGAATTAATGTCTCGAAGAGAACCTTCTCTACCACTCCGTTCACCAGTTGATAATGTAACATTAAAATCTCCACTAAGGACCCAGGGTGCAGAAAAGAGATATCTGATACGTTCAAGCTCTCACCAACACACGTCCCTATCATCTCTATCAGTAGGGGCATAAACTTAGGTGAAAATAAATTTCCAGTTGGATGGACCATGAAGTAAGAGAACTGACACAGAGAAGATACCCACATGCGAATCAAGAAGAGAAAAAGAATCAGACCAACCAATGAGGACACCACCTCTAGAGTCAATAGAATCAAGATGACACCAATTGGGTATTCTATTACCCCCTATGGATTTAAGCCGCCTAGGAGATGGATTGCAAAGTTTACTTTCTTGAAGACCAACCACGTCAATAACAGAACGAAAAATAAATTCTCTGACCAGATTCCTTTTAAGAGGATCATTGAGTCCTCGGACATTCCAGGATGAGAACTTCATAATGAGAAAAAATAAAATAGCATAACCAATCCACGTCATGATAGCTAAGCAGATTATAAGGTCTGTGATCGGAAATAAATGGTTACCTCCTAAGTTGCAAGTATACAACCCTTATCAAGTTATAGTATAAAAGATTATCGATCCCACGAGGAACGGGAAATAGGAGGAGTTTTGCTCAAGTTTTGGTTCTCAAATTATGCGCGCGACAATTAGGAGTTTATGTACAAATAAAATGAAAATAAGGAAATGGTGAGAGTGGATGTGGAGAGGTTAGAGAGAGTGGATTGTGGATTATGTGCAAAAGAGGAGAAAATAAAGTTGAGAGTGTGGTGGTGGTTATATGCACATAATAACAAAACTAAGTTTGAGATTATATGCACATGGAGGGAATATGAGATTGAGAGAAAATAAGTGCAAAATAAAAGAAAGCAAGATTGAGAGAGAGAGGAGAGAGTAAAGGAAAATCAAAATCAAAAATAAAGGAAATAACAAATAAATGGAAAACAAGGATAAGTGCAAAATCAAGAATGTAAAGTATGGAGGATTAGTTAAAGATATGAGGAATCTAGAGTAGATCCACTTAGCTTATCTCAATCTCATGAGAATGAGTTGGATTTGTTAGCTAGTTTCAAACAATCTCTAGGGATCCCACAAATATTGGCTCCACACTTAGAAAAGGGTAATTCCTAGAGGGTTCTAGCCTCAAGGTGAATTAAAGAAAAGGAAAATCTATTCTAGAAAGTAAATACAAGAATTAAATACATTGCATGAAAGTAAATTGCATGAAAGTAAATTGCATGAAATTAAATTGCAAGAAAGTAAATCTAAGCTACAAAGCAATAAATGAACAAGAAAGAAAATGAAAAAGAAATAAAATAGAAACCAACAACTCTCGATCTTAATCTAATCCTCCTTTTGGTCCTTGGATTAGAAGAAGAGAAAGGAAATTGAATGGGTGAAAATTTCATTTATTGTGTAACAAAGTTATAATTTTGGAAGGTCTTCTCAATTAAGAGTGACCCTCCTCTCCAAATGGAGTTTTACAAAATATTTCACACTCAAAACCCTCACCTTCACCCCTATTTATAGCCCAACGGAGTTGATGTGAACCATTGGATCAAACCTAGCCAAAAGGAAGAGAAATCCACCATTAATCTGAATGCATTTGGGAACCGATCGGTTGGTCGATCGGTTAGCCAACCGTTAGTCAACCGGTTGGCCAACCGTTGGTCAACCGATTGGTTCCCAACCGAATTTGTCTTTTCTTGATTTTTCTTCACGAATTTCTCTTGGATCAATTTGGTATCTTGGGCCTTGGTTTGTCTTCGATTTGGGCTTCCATATTGGTAGAAATTCAGAGAATTTGAGTCATTTGGGCTTTTATTCATTATTTCTTTATTAGCCGCAAAATAAGATAAAAATGATTATTAGTAATATCGTTATTCATATAACATAGGTAATAAGGGTATAAAAATGTAATTAAAATGTGATAATCAAATACCCCCACACCTAAGCTTTTGCTAGTCCTCTAGCAAAGAAAATAAAAAGAAAACCTAACTCACTTTCAGAGAATCATGGTTGTATTTAGCGATACAACAAGCCTTTAAACCCCTAGGTTACCCTAGTGGACGAGTTGTAGTCTCGTGAGGGTTTACGATGAATATACCCACAAAATTGATCAACTTGCCAATTTAAAGAAGTTAATAAAATAATTAATTCATTTGATATCTTCAAACATTCCAATTGAAGTTGGTTAATACTCAAGAAAACGTTTTTATCATAACTCCAATGTAATTTTCTTAAGAAAGTCCTTCCATTATAGTTATACAAAACTAAGTTTAACTCAAAATTTAATTTAAAAGTTTTGAAAAGGACATGCTAACCCTTTGTTTTAAACAAACTTCAAGTCTTTTAATCCATTTTATTTTTCAAGAACATATACAAATATAACTATATACAAAAACATGGTTGGTATGATTTTTTTTTTTTACTCTTTATTCCTTGGTGGTTTTGTTCTTTTAATCGGGCTTTCTAAGTGACCATTTAGCGAGTTTTGGGCCAATGAATCCCAACCCAATTGGGCTTAGGTCATTAAGCATAGAAATACTCCTGCTTAATTACTCACCAACTTAGGCTTAGTAAAATAGAACCACCAACAATTTTAAGAGAAATTTTTCTTCTATTTATTAAGTTAGTATATATGTGTGTATATGTATATATATTCTGAACAATATTTGGATCAAGACAACTTGAAAAATTATTTTAAACTCTAAGTTAGGCATGCAAAATTTCATTACTTTAATTAAAAATCTAAGTTACAACTTAAGTAAAGTATATTACTTTGAAAATTATTTCTTAAGAAATTTATTTGAAGTTATCATAAAAGGTAAACTTGAGTATAGAACCAACTAAGAATTATAAGACTTAAATTCTATCAAATTGATCAATTATTAATCAACTCTATTAAGTTGGCAAGTGACTTTTTTTTTTATGAAATGACATAAAAAGAAAGAAAATGGTAAGAAGAGGAAAATGACTAAGATAAAGAGCAAAATGACTAATTCCCACCCCACACCTAAACTTTGCATTGTCCTCAATGCAAATTCTATTATGCACAAAGTAAAACAGATAAGCATGGAAGCACTTACATTTGTTCGGTCGACTTCGAACAATGATAAAAGTCCAGAATTACCTTTGGTATGAGAAGGTGGAGTCAAAAATTTATTCTCTCCTTTTTCTTTTTTTTTCTTTTTTTCTTTTTTTTTTTTGAAAAGAACAAGAAACTCTCACATGAGAGAAGAATAAATCCTTTTATTATTATTGTGGGACAAAAATTAAAATGTAGAATAAAAGATAAAACATGAGAAGCTCATATTCTACATTAAATCCTACCTTATTGTTGAAAATTCTACCCTAAATTTAAAGAATTTCAAGATGATATAATCAATGATGTTCTCAAATTCAAAATTCCATGGTTTGCAATGTGTTTTGTAGCAAATTAAGGTAGGTCTTATTGGTGTTATGCATTTTGAACTTAGATTTTTGATTAATGAAAATTTGACATTTTGGTTGCTCTTCCAAAAATCTAAGCTCATCAGAAAAGAGTTCTTCAATGTTGCATTCAAGAGGCATGTATTCAACACGCTTCCTCATTTTGAAAAATAAAACCTGAATTTTTAGGATTTCCAGCCTCATGAAAGATTTCAAAACTAATGTCGATTCATTCTCTACTGCTAAACTTTCTTGGATGTAATTGATTTCAAAGGTCGCTTATCAATATTATTTCTGGATTGAAAATATTAAGTTCAGCAATGATTCCCAAAAGATGCCTTCATGTGACCAGTTCTACAGCTTGATGAGAGCATTAGAAGTGGCTAAGAACGGTCTTCCTAAGATCACGGTATCATCCTTTGGGATTGGAAACGGGTTGTGTTTCCAGACTACTAAATCAACAGGAAAAATGAAGTCTCCAACCTTTATCAATACATCGTTATTTCACCCATAGGGACCTTAATGATCTATCGCCTAATCAAGTGTGCATCTAGTTGGCTTGAGTTCCCCGACACCTAGTTGTTGGTAGATCGAATACGAAGCAAGTTGACACCGCCCCTAAGTCTAAAAGCCTTATCGATATGAGTATTACCAATGATACATGGGATGGTAGGACAACTCGATCCTTATGTTTCAATGGTACGGACTTTGAGAGGACTTCACGATATTGGCGGCAAGAAAGACTTTCTTTGGAACATTTATTTGCCTCTTTTGGTACATAATTCCTTTAAAAATTTGGCATAAGAAGGAATTTGTTCAATGACATCTAAAGAGGAATGTTGACCTTAACCCGCTTGAAAGTCTCTAGAATTTTCTCCTCCCGAGAGGAGTGCTTCCTAGGCCCGAGTCTATCCTGTAAGGAGCAACCGGTTTAAATTGATTAGACTCGGTTCAGTTCGGGTTCGGGTCATCAAGGGTGTGATTTCTCGAAGGAGAGAGAATTTGTTCTCGTTCGTGGGTTTCACTTAGAGGCATTCTAACCTGATTATCGACTGTCTACGACCGTAGTGAATGGATTGCATTCACTTCACTTGGTAGGTTGAACTTGATCCGTGTCCTTCGGGTTGGGCACGGGTTGACTCGAAAAGTTCCTTTCTCTCTCACTCATGGCATTAGCTAGTTGACCAAGTTGGGTTTCTAACCTAGCTATGGCTTGAGTGTTGGAGGTGAGGATTTGCGGTTGATTGCATGAAGGAATTCAACGTGTTTGATGTTTGAGTCAATAAGTTCGTGGTCCGTGTAGAGGTTTTAATCAAAGTATCTAGACCCTTTCCGAACATTAAGACGCTTATCATGATCC
Source organism: Asparagus setaceus (assembly GCA_012295165.1). NCBI lineage: Eukaryota > Viridiplantae > Streptophyta > Magnoliopsida > Asparagales > Asparagaceae > Asparagus > Asparagus setaceus. The sequence goes on from CM022710.1 coordinate 25,714,427, forward strand.
GCAATTTGAGGAGTGTGATTTGCGATTGGTGATGAGGAGACCGATTTTGAAATGACAGATTTGGTTGTTGAAAATTGAGAGGAACTCAGATGCCCCTAGAGAATTGTTGGGTTGAAGAGGGAGTGAAATTTTGATTTCTGAGTAGTTTCCCGTTCCATGCAAAATTTGAATGATTTCTCCAACCCGGATTGTAGGTTGGAGAAAATGGATCATTCACCGGACGAAATGCAAATTTATCCGACCTAGTGGCCGATCGATCCTAAAGAGGACATTCCTCCAAACATGAGATGGAGACGCATTATGACAACCCGAGAAGGTGGAGTCAAAAATTTATTCTCTCCTTTTTCTTTTTTTTTTTTTTTTTTTTTTTTTTTGAAAAGAACAAGAAACTCTCACATGAGAGAAGAATAAATCCTTTTATTATTATTGTGGGACAAAAATTAAAATGTAGAATAAAAGATAAAACATGAGAAGCTCATATTCTACATTAAATCCTACCTTATTGCTGAAAATTCTACCCCGAAATTTAAAGAATTTCAAGATGATATAATCAATGATGTTCTCAAATTCTGAAAATTCCATGGTTTGCAATGTGTTTTGTAGCAAATTAAGGTAGGTCTTATTGGTGTTATGCATTTTGAACTTAGATTTTTGATTAATGAAAATTTGACATTTTGGTTGCTCTTCCAAAAATCTAAGCTCATCAGAAAAGAGTTCTTCGAATGTTGCATTCAAGAGGCATGTATTCAACACAGTTTCCTCATTTTGAAAAATAAAACCTGAATTTTTTAGGATTTCCAGTTCCTCATGAAAGATTTCCTCAAAACTAATGTCGATTCATTCTCTACTACATTAAACTTTCTTGGATGTAATTGATTTCGAAGGTCGCTTATCAATATTATTTCTGGATTGAAAATATTAAGTTCAGCAATGATTCCCAAAAGATGCCTTCATGTGACCAGTTCTACAGCTTGATGAGAGCATTAGAAGTGGCTAAGAACGGTCTTCCTAAGATCACTGTATCCGTCCTTTGGGATTGGAAGCGGGTTGTGTTTCGGGACTACGAAATCAACAGGAAAAATGAAGTCTCCAACCTTTATCAATACATCTGTTATTTCACCCATAGGGACCTTAATGATCTATCGCCTAATCAAGTGTGCATCTAGTTGGCTTGAGTTCCCCGACACCTAGTTGTTGGTAGATCGAATCTGGAAGCAAGTTGACACCGCCCCTAAGTCTAAAAGCCTTATCGATATGAGTATTACCAATGATACATGGGATGGTAGGACAACCGGATCCTTATGTTTCAATGGTACGGACTTTGAGAGGACTTCACCGATATTGGCAAGAAAGACTTTCTTTGGAACATTTATTTGCCTCTTTTGGTACATAATTCCTTTAAAAATTTGGCATAAGAAGGAATTTGTTCAATGACATCTAAAGAGGAATGTTGACCTTAACACCTTGAAAGTCTCTAGAATTTTCTCCTCCCGAGGAGTGCTTCCTAGGCCCGAGTCTATCCTGTAAGGAGCAACCGGTTTAAATTGATTAGACTCGGTTCAGTTCGGGTTAAGGTCATCGAAGGGTGTGATTTCTCGAAGGAGAGAATTTGTTCAGTTCGGGGTTTCACTTAGAGGCATTCTAACCTGATTATCGACTGTCTACGACCGTAGTGAATGGATTGCATTCACTTCACTTGGTAGGTTGAACTTGATCCCGTGTCCTTGGGTTGGGCACGGGTTGACTCGGAAAAGTTCCTTTCTCTCTCACTCATGGCATTAGCTAGTTGACCAAGTTGGGTTTCTAACCTAGCTATGGCTTGAGTGTTGGAGGTGAGGATTTGCCCGTTGATTGCATGAAGGAATTCGGCGTGTTTGATGTTTGAGTCAATAAGTTCGTGGTGCGTGTAGAGGTTTTAATCAAAGTATCTAGACCCTTTTCGAACATTAAGGCGTTTATCATGATCCGCAATTTGAGGAGTGTGATTTGCGATTGGTGATGAGGAGACCGATTTTGAAATGACAGATTTGGTTGTTGAAAATTGAGAGGAACCGTATTGCCCTAGAGAATTGTTGGGTTGAAGAGGGAGTGAAATTTTGATTTCGGAGTAGTTTCCCGGTTCCATGCAAAATTTGAATGATTTCTCCAACCCGGATTGTAGGTTGGAGAAAATGGATCATTCACCGGACGAAATGCAAATTTATCCGACCTAGTGGCTGACCGGATCCTAAAAGAGGACATTCCTCGAAACATGAGATGGAGACAGACAGTTATGACAACTGAGGTAGAAACTTGGTTGATTTGAGTGGAGCTCGTTCTTTGACTTCTAAAGCTTCTAACCTACGCATGATTGTCGCCATCTTTGCTTGAGGCTATGTTCGTTTCTAAGGACAGACCACCGGTTTTGGTTGGGAAACCGATGAAACACGGTCATCACAATGTTCCCATCGCATGGTTTTCTGGATAAACTCTCTAAAAGTCCCAAGCTTCATCGGCATTTTTCTTCATGAAATCCCCTTGACACATTGATTCTAAGGAAGTTTTGAAGAATAATTCAATCCTTCATAAATGATTTGGCATAATCGCCACTTTTCAAGACCATGGTGAGGACATTGGATAAGAAGATCTTTGAATTTGTCAAAATACTTCCAAAAGGTTCTCCGGGACAATTTTAAAATTTTGAATCTGTTTCTAAGCTTGATTGTTTTGTGGATAGGAAAAAATTTTTGGAAAAGCTGTTACAAATTCACCCCAAGTTGAGATGGAATCGTGGGCAAGCTATCTGACCATTTTTGGCTTTGTCCTTAGGGCAAATGGAATAAATCGGAGTTTGATCGCATCTTCGTTAAGTCCCTCATCTTAATCATGAGGCAAACTTCTTCAAATTCGAGATAAAGATGTATCGTCTTGGTTTGGCTCCTAAGAATTTGGGAAGCATGTTTATGAAATGCGGTCGAAGTTCAAAATTGGTTTCATTTACCTCGGGGAGTTTTATGCAAGAGGGATTGCATTTCTAGTGGGGTAACAAACATCTTGAAGAACAGGTGGGTTGGTATTAGCCATTTCGTTGGGTTGAAGAGGGAGTGAAATTTTGATTTCGGAGTAGTTTCCCGGTTCCATGCAAAATTTGAATGATTTCTCCAACCCGATTGTAGGTTGGAGAAAATGGATCATTCACCGGACGAAATGCAAATTTATCCGACCTAGTGGTGACGGATCCTAAAAGAGGACATTCCTCCAAACATGAGATGGAGACAGACAGCTATGACAACCCGAGGTAGAAACTTGGTTGATTTGAGCCGGAGCTCGTTCTTTGACTTCTAAAGCTTCTAACCTACGCATGATTGTCGCCATCTTTGCTTCAGAGGCTATGTTCGTTTCTAAGGACGCACCATCGGTTTTGGGTTGGGAAACCGATGAAACACGGTCATCACAATGTTCCCACCGCATGGTTTTCTGATAAACTCTCTAAAAGTCCCAAGCTTCATCGGCATTTTTCTTCATGAAATCCCCTTGACACATTGATTCTAAGGAAGTTTTGAAGAATAATTCAATCCTTCATAAATGATTTGGCATAATCGCCACTTTTCAAGACCATGGTGAGGACATTGGATAAGAAGATCTTTGAATTTGTCAAAATACTTCCAAAAGGTTCTCCCGACAATTTTAAAATTTTGAATGTCGTTTCTAAGCTTGATTGTTTTGTGGATAGGAAAAAATTTTTGGAAAAGCTGTTACAAATTCACCCCAAGTTGAGATGGAATCATGGGCAAGCTATCTGACCATTTTTGGCTTTGTCCTTAAGGGCAAATGGAATAAATCGGAGTTTGATCGCATCTTCGCTAAGTCCCTCATCTTAATCATGAGGCAAACTTCTTCAAATTCGGAGATAAAGATGTATCGTCTTGGTTTGGCTCCTAAGAATTTGGGAAGCATGTTTATGAAATGCGGTCAAGTTCAAAATTGGTTTCATTTACCTCGGGGAGTTTTATGCAAGAGGGGATTGCATTTCTAGTGGGGTAACAAACATCTTGAAGAACAGGTGGGTTGGTATTAGCCATTTCGTTTGGTTCAAGAGATGAATCAAAATGAATTAAACGATTAGTATTATCCCTAACCCAAGTTTGCATACACCACAATCAAAAATTTTTTTTTTATTTGAAAAAAGAAAAAGTTAAGAAGATGAGAAAAACTAACTAAAAATAAATCAAGGCAATCACTTTTCAATCACCCTAACTCTAGGGTTAAGCCTAAACTTGACTTAGACCAGCTCCTAACCAAGAATTCCCTTAATGAAAAGATCAAAGTTTACTTGGGTAATTAGCCAGGTAAGGATAGTACTAGAGGGAGATCAAAGATCAATTAAGTACCTCTTTCCTTTCGGAGCGCCTTACGCAACCCCTAAACCTTGCCTTAGACACCAATTAATCCAAATAAACTTGGACCGGTTCACTTAAGAAATTATTGTTCCTTAATGAGCTCGAATCCTTAGGGGCCAACGTCTAATCAATTTTAAGAGGCTTGGTATGTGTAGTGAGGAATTAGTGATTTTTGGGCTAAGGAAAGGGTGATGAAATCCCTCACCTTATCTTGATTAATGGGTTTTGCCCTTAAGATATTTTCAAGTGTGTGCCAAATCAAGATGCTCAAATCACTTGGTGAATTCCTACTATTATATGAAATGCAACCCTAAGAATTAAAAGCAACTAAAAAGGATGCAAAAACAAAAATCTTTTTATTTTTTTTTATTATGGTCGACAATAAAAAAAAATGAAGTTTATAAGGTCGACAAGGGAAAAAAAATCCTTTTATTTTTTTATTTTTTATATATATATTTTTTCCTAATTGTCTCTAATGTATATGAACTATCTAAAGAGTGGAATTGAAAATACTAGATGGAGAAGTTACCCACGCAAAAGCAATGCAAAGCCTCGTTGGAGGCAATTCTTCAATCTTGAATCTTCAACTCTTGATCTTCAAGCTCCAAGTTCCTACACAAAAGAAAACACACAAAATAAAAACAAAACTTAATGAAAATCCTACTTATGCACCGTTCCCCGGCAACGGCGCCAAAAACTTGATCGGAAATAAATGGTTACCTCCTAAGTTGCAAGTATACAACCCTTATCAAGTTATAGTATAAAAGATTATCGATCCCACGAGGAACGGGAAGTAGGAGGAGTTTTGCTCAAGTTTTGGTTCTCAAATTATGCGCGCGACAATTAGGAGTTTATGTACAAATAAAATGAAAATAAGGAAATGGTGAGAGTGGATGTGGAGAGGTTAGAGAGAGTGGATTGTGGATTATGTGCAAAAGAGGAGAAAATAAAGTTGAGAGTGTGGTGGTGGTTATATGCACATAATAACAAAACTAAGTTTGAGATTATATGCACATGGAGGGAATATGAGATTGAGAGAAAATAAGTGCAAAATAAAAGAAAGCAAGATTGAGAGAGAGAGGAGAGAGTAAAGGAAAATCAAAATCAAGAATAAAGGAAATAACAAATAAATGGAAAACAAGGATAAGTGCAAAATCAAGAATGTAAAGTATGGAGGATTAGTTAAAGATATGAGGAATCTAGAGTAGATCCACTTAGCTTATCTCAATCTCATGAGAGTGAGTTGGATTTGTTAGCTAGTTTCAAACAATCTCTAGGATCCCACAAATATTGGCTCCACACTTAGAAAAGGGTAATTCCCTAGAGGGTTCTAGCCTCAAGGTGAATTAAAGAAAAGGAAAATCTATTCTAGAAAGTAAATACAAGAATTAAATACATTGCATGAAAGTAAATTGCATGAAAGTAAATTGCATGAAATTAAATTGCAAGAAAGTAAATCTAAGCTACAAAGCAATAAATGAACAAGAAAGAAAATAAAAAGAAATAAAATAGAAACCAACAACTCCTCGATCTTAATCTAATCCTCCTTTGGTCCTTGGATTAGAAGAAGAGAAAGGAAATTGAAGGTGAAAAATTTCATTTATTGTGTAACAAAGTTTCAATTTTGGAAGGTCTTCTCAATTAAGAGTGACCCTCCTCTCCAAATGGAGTTTTACAAAATATTTCACACTCAAAACCCTCACCTTCACCCCTATTTATAGCCCAACGGAGTTGATGTGAACCATTGGATCAAACCTAGCAAAAAGGAAGAGAAATCCACCATTAATTGAATTGTTGGGAACCGATCGGTTGGCCGATCGGTTAGCCAACCGGTTAGCCAACCGGTTGGTCAACCGATTGGTTCCCAACCGAATTTGTCTTTTCTTGATTTTTCTTCACGAATTTCTCTTGGATCAATTTGGTATCTTGGGCCTTGGTTTGTCTTCAGATTTGGGCTTCCAATATTGGTAGAAATTCAGAGAATTTGAGTCATTTGGGCTTTTATTCATTATTTCTTTATTAGCCTGCAAAATAAGATAAAAATGATTATTAGTAATATCGTTATTCATATAACATAGGTAATAAGGGTATAAAAATGTAATTAAAATGTGATAATCAGTCTGCTTAGCCTCAACTGCTTCCTTTGCTTTCAGATTGTCAATATTCGAATCAGAGATAGTAACACCACAGTTGTAAGCAATTTCTTCTATGATATCATTAGCTAAGGAATTTAAGGGCATAGCAAAGGAAGGGATGATGATGACTTAGTCGTACCTTTCTTTGAAGAGCGAGAGGATTTCTTTGAGGAGGAGACATGTTGCAGAAAGCTTCGATGTTTATGGCTGAAAATAATTACAACTTCTTCGATGCTTATATTGATCATCTATCACTTAAACTTGGGTCTATGACTTACGAGTTATGAGAGACCATGGACCATTCTTAACGGTTTAGGTTCACTTTAGTCAAACTTCTAATAATTACAACAGAACAAGTGAGGAAACAAAGTATCTCAAAAGTGATAACAAGCTTTTTCTATACATAAAGACATAATAGGATATTGTTGTGAGATCTGAAATGCAAGCTTGGGGGCTACTATTTTTCGCTAAACAATCTCAAGCCTGGGGGCTACTATTTTTCACTAAACACATAAAATATGCAGCGGAAAAAATAGAATAAAAATTATCAATCATAAAAAACCACACAAACAACTAATTAAGAATATGTTAGATTTTATGGTGGTTTAGATAACAATCATACGTCTACTCTGTCGTCTTATGAAGGGGTTCCTTTACTATGCGAAGAGTTCTCCTGAATGACAAATCCGATTCAGTAGGATTATAAGGCAGCACCCTAGGATTTACACAAAACCAGTCATCAAACCTAATTCTCCACAATTAGTAAACACCTAGCTCTAGCTAGTCCCAGCCTTCAATTCCAATCAGCTTAAATACGCTGTAAAAATAAGTTTGAAACACAACCAATCAAAGATAATGAAGCTTAGAAAATAGGAAATATTTCACAGCCCTTTTTAATAAACAAACCGTCCTTAGATAAATATAAGTGTAGCACGATGAAGAACGCTGTAGATAATGAATTCAAGGGCAACTCTCCTTGCTAAAACGATTTAGAGATGTTGTGCGGCGACGAAGAGCTTGTTGAGGCTCCGAGGGTCAAATTCTTTAAAGTATTCTCTCACAAATTAAAACCCTAGAATTCTTTACCCCCCCCTCTCTCAATGATATATATTCCTCAATAGGCCAGAAAAGAGATATCCTAAACGTGGTAGAGTTTTGAGATTAAAAGGAACAATGAATGGCTGTGATTAAAATATCAAATCTGCAATAATTCGATTTTATCATCGATGGCTGCTAACGACCATCGATGGGTCCCTGAGCACCATTGATGGGTTGCCTACAATTCATCGATGATTCGAAATTCTGTCTCTGAAAAACATCAATCAGTTCACTACAGCAATTGATGAGCCTTCAACCATCAATGTGTTCTTGCTCATCGATGATTCAAAATTCTGTCTCTGGAATTTCATTAATCGGTTACTGTAGCCATCGATGAGCCTTCAACCATTGATGTGTCCGTAACGACCATCGATAGTTCGATAGCTGAAATAAGCTTTCGAGCTGAATTTCGTATTGTTTCGCCTCGAACACTTCTTGTACTTGATTCACTTGTATTATATCATCTCAAATATTTGTTAGTAACAAATGAGAGTTTGTTATTACACTATGCTATGTAAGTTTTTAGTGATTTTTTGAGGAAAGAGATAAAAGCGTTCACAAGTTTATTTATTTTTTACTCTTCTAGAGCCGCAAGAGCACTGTATTGAATTCTCAGCACTTTATTTCTTTTTAGTTCTTTATTACTTATGTGCACAGTTATTATTTCTTTGTTTATTTTATTCAATATCTGTTAGCTAAATTATTACACCTAGATTACTGAAGCTAGATTTAAGATATGATTAAGATATTTTATATTATCTCTTGTATGTGCTCCTAATGCTTTTATTAAGGTTTTATTCATAGTTATTTTCAGACTTTAATAAACCATAGTTAATCTATAATTTTCATAGTTTATCTTTAATACGTGCATTGAGAATAGAAGTTTGGTGCATATCTAGAACCATGTTGGATTTATCTTGGCTTTGACAAATTATTATTAGATACATTATTATTAGATCTCACCTTTTATAATGTATTCTTAGCATAATTAATGGATTATAACCTATGAAATTTTTAAATTCATTCTTTTAAGACTCTGATGTACTCAATGTTGGTTGTAATTAAAAACAAGAGAGTTAAGACTCTTCATATGATCCAATAAATCTAGTGAATGTAAACCTAGGTGCCCTTAATATTATTGATAGTTTCTTAATTGTTTTCTTTCACTTACAACTAGTAATTTAATTCTTTTAAATTTTGTTAATTCAAGAATAGATTAGTTAATATTACTACCTCCAGTTTTAGTTCTAGTCTGCCGGCCACAGTAGAATTCTTGATTTTTAGTCGAATTCTCTATGAGATATGGTCTATATTTGCCGCTATTATGAAAGTACACTGTGCACTTGCGGATACTATAATTGATCAATCACCGATGAAAATTGTGGCTTACATTCTTAGGAGGGTTTTCTGATAAAATTTTAATGTTAAGAGTGGTTTTCTAATAACACCTTGAAACCCGTAACTTAAAGGTGTTTTTTGATATTTTAAAAGTCACAGGGGGTATATGATAATCTTTATTGATACTTAGCCTTAAGAAAACTAAAATGCTTTGCTTTATTATGCCTTGTAATGAGGTGAAGGAAAAGTTGTTATTGCTTTTTAAAATGCTTTGTTTCCTCTTTTATTTGTTGTACTTATTAAAAGTGTGACACAAGGAAAAAAATCCAACTATTGATTATTCATTTCTTGAGTTTGAAGTCTTTTAATTCGATTTGCAAGCTGGTGTGGGTACAAAAATAGATTTGAATCCTCTCCACTATAAAATAGTATGCGTTCTATAGTTTGTATTCTATTTTTCGATCTAAAAGTGAATAAACTTTGTATATTGTGTTCATTGGAATATATTGACCTAGGTGAGTTTTATCATTAAAGTTAAAAGCCATCAAAAACCAGTATAACCTATAAGCTCCTAAGCTGTTTTTAAGGAAAAGAAATAAAAGTGTTTCCAAGCTAGTTGTATAACAGTGGATCTTCTTCACATACTAAAAGAATCTCGTGATACGCTGTTTAATACCAACTAGATTTGTCAGTAGATTTCTTACCAGATGGTTGTTAATTAAAGGAAAAGTAAAATCCTTTGTTAGGAAGAGCAAAAAGCTTCTCGTTGTCTTTTGTAATTGTTACAAGTTGATGAAAAAGAATCTAAAGCCACTGATGGATCGTCCGTACAACTCATGGATCCAAGTTTAAGTGTTAGATAATCAATGTAATTATAGATTTAGCTAGTTGATAATGAACGATATAAGACGAGATCCAACGCTCGAGAGCTTTCAGTTCACACAACAATCGATCTTGAGTCCTTGATTGTTCATCTCACGAGCTGAACATACATCATCAATGTAACCGCGATTATCTTCACATACGAAAAGAATCCATATGATACAATTATAGTCTCCTAAATACCAACTAGTTCTATTACCAGCTAGTTATTAATTAAAACAAAGACTAAATATAAGAAAACCTTTTTCTTGCGTAACGTTGGACGATTATCAAATACTTCCGTTTGATTTTCAAAGTATCAGAAAACTCCTTTTAAGTTGGTGGCTAATAGAAAATCTCCTTTAACTTTAAGATTTTATCAGAAAAACCCCCAAACAGGTAATCACAAATTTCAAATAGGTGGATAAAAGTATACATGAGATATTAATTTTTTGCTGAAAAAAAAAATTTGTGGTTTATGCTCTTTTGGGTCTTTTTTTTTTTGGGGTGGGGTTCTTGTAACCTCTTAAACTTAAAGAGTGGCTTTCTGATAACACGTTAAAACCCCTAACGTAAGGGGATTTTCTGATATTGAAAGTCATGGGGGCATATAATAATCTTTCAAAGTTACTATGAGGCTTTTGATATTTAGCCTTAAGAAAAGTAAAATGTTTTGTTCTGTTATGCCTCTGTCCGAAGTAAAGGAACAGCTTATTGTTGCTTTTCTATATGCTTTATGTTTTGTTTTGTTATGCCTCTGTCCGAAGTAAAGGAAAAGCTTATTGTTGCTTTCCTATATGCTTTGTTTCCTCCTTTAATCTGTTGTAAGTTGTAACTATTACAAATGTGACAAAAAGAATCCAAAGCAACTAATCATTTCTCAAGTTCGAAGTCTTTTGGTTCGAATTGCAAGCTGGCGTGGGCTAGAAAAATAGCGACCGACACTAGAGACTGAAAAGATTTACAATGTTAATTTCAAAGAAATTTCTGAAACTTTAATTTTACTTAACCCTCTTGAATAACTGCATCTCTCACAATATCTCTCTAGCGGACCTCCAAATCTGAAATGGTTCAAAATGCCCCTAATTCTAAATAAAAACCCCAAATAGAAACAATTAATAAAATAATCCACATTATTACCATGCATTCTCCCCTCTTTTTCTCGCAAAAACGCTTAGCTGGTTTTTTTTAAGGGTTCAATTTTGTATTTCAACCTGGAAAAATAAAGAAAAACTTTGAAGCATAAACAAAATAGAAACAGTTGAAGTTCAAGAATTAGATAGGCAGTCGGACCTACCAAGGGGTTATAGCGGAAGATCGACTAATTAGACTAGTGCAGACCTCCAAGCAGTCGATTGGCCAATCTAACCAACAATAGTTTGTTGGGTTTTTTTTGTTTATTTGGAAGTTTTTTTTAGTTTAGAGCTTCTGTTTTGTTTTGTTTTCAAGTTTAACCCTATAATTTCATGTCTTCGAGGTTTTGGCTTAAAGATGAGATCCAAAGAAAGCTGCATAATTATAAAAGAGTTGAATAGATTTATAATAAAAAAAAAAGAAATTTTAGGGTTTTGTGAGAACTTTATGTGAGATTGAGAGAGGATATCTTGTGCTGATTCAAAGAATGCTAGAAAGGCCAAACTTTGTATAATCTCTGAACTATTAAAGAAAACTCAAATCATTTTCTGTGGACTTAAGCAATTGTTGAACCAAGTAAATCTCGTGTCTTTGCTATCTGATTGCTGTAATTTGCATTTCTATCTGATTGTTGTGGTTTGTTTCTATTTATTCGGACTTGCTCTTCTCAACATTTGACAATTCACACTGATTCTCTATTGCAAAGAGGACCGATTGCCCTAGCAATTTCATTTGTTACTGGGAATAATCTGTTACTATATGTATACGTTAAGCGAAAACCTTCTCCCTCAAACCCTTCCACAGGTTGACACGTCAGCATTCCTCTTCTCAAATAAAACTGCTATGTGTCATTGATCCTGACCGTTCATCTACCCATCTCAAAATCTCAAAAATAATTAAAGCCTTTTATAATTCCGAAATTATATCAATATCGGTTAGAAGGGATCCTATCTTGGCATATCAATAAAATCATGTTGTTGCCAAAAAAATATGAAATCTAATCGTGCCTATTCGGTTACCAAAAATAATTGAATTTGAATACGTCATGGCTTTAATTTCGTAACAAATTCCTGCGCTCACTGCTGCTAACAAAGTTCTGTATAAAACATTATAAGGGATCCTATCTTATTATAATTTTATTTGTGATAATTATGTATATGTGGCGTCATAATTTGATTTTTGAATTTGAATTATCTACTATTTTGGGAATAAATCACCTAAATAATTACTATATATAATCAAATTCATAAATCAAGATATTGATTAATATAGTAACAAATTTAGGCTCCACTTTTGTTAATTTTAATTTAAATAACCTGCAATTAAGGAATTTGTTATAACTACCCACGTTCAAAAAATTTTAAAATAAAAATCCCTAAATATAAGTTAGAGTCTAACTAATTTTATCTTTATAAAACCCACAATCTCTTATTTTCTCTATTTTTCTTTCCATGCCAACGCAAACCGCACGGCATGAAAAACAAAGCGCGGAGCCTGCAACTTTGAAGAGAAGAGACTATGAAAAGACCATGGCAAGACCTTTAATTTAGTATTTTCATAGAAGTTAATTTTATTTTTATTTATATTGATGTTTATAGTTATTTTATCTATATACATATAGTTTCTTTTGTATAGTTGTATTCAATTTTTATATTTTTAATTATTACTTAATTGCGAGATATACAACTACTACATACTCACGCGTAAGAACAAAGTTTTGAAAAAATAGTAATTCCGAGATTATTATTTTCTAATACTCTTCAAATTACCCTCACGCAGATAAAATCGCTGACGATTATTAGCAGCCGCTGTTGATTGCCTCTCTTTGGTAAGGGTCTATTGATTTTCAGATTTTATCTAATTTTATTCTGATTTGTGCAGATATAATTCATTGCTTCTCTTCGTAAGTGTTTTCTTTTTGAATTTAATAATTTGATATAATTTTTAATTTATTTATATTGAATTGTTTTAATTGTAGACATTTATATTATATTGAAGTGTTTTCTTTTCAAATTTATTTATATTTTATTTTTATTATTGGAAGGTTTCATGTTTAAAACTTATTGGTGTTTATAATTGGAACTCCATTTCATCAATATATTACAATTTTATTTCGAATTTTTCAAAATTTATATGATCCTTCTATATATATTAGAATTAATAATAATAATAAAAATAAATATACAAAACTGAAAAAGAATTTACATATTTAATTTGGTTATATATTGATTATAATATATTCGGATATGAAATTTACTTAAGTATATATTAGAATTTACATGATTACTATGTTCACATGTGATATATTTTTCATTATTGTTAATAAATGATTGAATAAAATGTTACATATTTAATTTGGTTATATATTGATTATAATATATTCGGATATGAAATTTACTTAAGTATTAAATATTTAACAATAAGGAAATATTATATTAAATTTTTAAATAAATTTGTATATATCGTACTTAATAATATTGTATGACTATATTATATCAAAACTAATATTATGAATTTCGGATTATTAATTACAATATTAAAACATTCTAATATATCATCAATATTAAGTCTAAAAATAACAATTTATGTATTACATGGCTTAATAATTTGAAAAACACAGATAGATATATCATGTAACTACCATATATATTTATAACAAATAAACTAATGTCAAAGGAAATATTTTCATGTATTTTATATTCAGAATATAAAATGATCCATATTTTTCAACTTACCATTCTTAATTTCAAAAGGCAAGTTGACTTATAACTAACATAATAATAACTACATATCATAAATTATTAGACTTTCTAATTACGATTACAATGGATTATTTTAACTGACTTTATTATACCTAAATATTTGTATATAAATACAAATTACTAAATTCGGTATATAAGTTGACTTATATAATTACCTAATTTTTAAATGCAAATTCTATATCTTAACATTTAATCATATTCTACCTTATTTAAAGATATGAATAATGATTTTGTTTACTTACTATAAATAATAAAGAAGGTATATATATCAATTAGCTCTCCACGAAATATATCTTTAAAAAGATAATAATCCAAAGATCCGATTTAACTAATTTTTAAAAGAATATATCTATAAACACCGATTAAAAATTCAGATTCAAAAGAAGGTATATCAGTGTATTATTTATATTCTATTGTGAAGCAGTGATTGGAACATGACGAAATGTTGCTGAATTGCGATAAGATCGTGCTTAGCACGAGCTAAAAAACTAGTTTAAAGTAACTTAAGAATTTGGTGATCTAATAGCAAGCTCTTCAATGATAGAGAGATGAATTTCAAAACATGATGATTTAAGGGACTAAAGCCCAAAAATAAAAAAGATAAAAAAAAATTTATTTTTGTGGAGTTTCTAACAATATTTCCCAGGTTTATGTTGTCACATAGGGCCTATTCGATTAGTTTCTTGGATACCAAAAAAAATAAAGGAACAGTTTTCTCCCATTTCCATAAAGAGGTTCTTTGGTTATTTTCCCAAGAATATGAGAAACGGAAAGCGAGTCTAAAAGTTTTTTCCAAAGGTTTTCTATTTATTTCTTGGAAAACTTTTTGTATGGTCCGGCCTAAAATATAAGATGGAAACATGTTTCCATTATAATCTCTAGTTTATTTCAAAATCAAATTAGGTTAAAAAATAAAGTGGGACATCAATTTACTGGCTAGTGTCAGATTTCAACTTGGACTAAAAAGTAAAGTTGGGCATTAATTTAATGGTTTGTGTCATATTTCCATTTCATTTCCATTTAAATAGATATGAATTGGGTTTTACATTTGTGATGTTTTCTGCACTTTAAATATGGCTGAATTATTAGATTGGTATTGAAAATAGTATCTAATGATCAAATTAGTATTAAAATTATCTCCGACAACAATAGAGTATTTAAACTTGCGATAAGACAAATAAGCTCAAAAATATATTTTCTAGCTAATTTTTTGGTAACCATTAAGGTGATCTATCACGTGATGCTTACATGGTGGTTTTCAAAAATATTAGTTTTCAAGATCATAGTGGTTTTATCTCGTAGTCTAATCTTGTTCCTTGAATTTAGAATATACGGTAATGATTAGAGGAATTGGAGACTCTCCAATTACCACCTAATGGAGAAGATCTGAATCAATTTTAATGCTAATCTAGCCATTATGTCGCTATTTTTAATATCACTTTAAATATAAAACCCAATTTCTGGAAATATACTATAAAACAAACTAAAGAATATGAATTCTTCTTTACTAAATGTTTCCCAGGATCAAATGGTTTCCTTGCCTTTTTTGGGGTTTCTGAGCAAACCAAATAACAAAGGGAAAAAAACACGAAATCGTTTACTAAAGTAGGTTTCAAGGTAAAAGAATAAATAAAAGGAAAAGGAAAAGAATAAGAAAATGAAAAAGAAAAAGAAAAAGAAAAAAGAAAATGTTATTTTATTCTCTCAGACATCTTGTTCTTACTTTTATGTATGGATATAAGTTCTATTCTTGTCATTTCCAGGTAGAGCGAGCTAGAAATTAATCAAAGATAACAATGTCTTTCTTATTCAGCAAACGAGTTGAAGACCCCAGTATTGGAGATGTTTCCTCGCCATTGATCACCCCAGCGGGCAACCGCCCTGTTCACAATGCGCTGAGATACTTGCATAGTCCGTCGTCAGGCCTGCAGTTCCGTGAACAGTGCCCGGTGTCTCACTTAACGCACGCCAACGCCAAGAGAGAGACTCCTTTGCATATCGCCGCGATGACAGAAAACCTGCAAGCAGTGCGGTGCATTCTGCGTAGAGTACTTCGGAGTAGCAACGAGGAAGAGGTGAAGCAGATGGTGAGGATGGCTGATGAGAATGGGGACACCGCATTGCACTGGGCTCTGAGAAAGCGCAAAGAGGGGATTGCACGGGAGCTGATGGAGATCGACATGGAGGAGCTGGCGGACTTGGTGAACGCCAACGGCGAGTCTCCGTTGTACTTGGCTGCAAGCAGGAGCTTGTCAGCAGATTTCGCTGACTGCTTGCTAGCGCGCCCTCGCAAGAATCATGGCGGACCTAATGGGCTCACGGCTCTTCATGCTGCAGTTCACGCAGGGAACTCAGGTACTTCTTTCACCGTGCTATATATAGAATGTACTCTAGTTGAAACAGTGATTATCGGCGACCAATTAAATGCCGTATCACGGATGAAAAACGTGTACCGGCCAGTCATATCCTTTCGGTTCTGCAACATCACCGCGGCCCAGTCGCGATCGGCGTATATATGGAACGAGATCAAACTTTCAATCTTTCATGTAGAACTTCTCACGTATCGATTTTGCTTGCATATCCCTCCTGACAAATATAAAAATGCCATATGATTTTTAGCATGAAACAAGGGATATATATGTATGTATTAATGAATCTTGCACTGAATTAAATTTTATGCAGTTTGGGTGGATAAATTGCTGAAGCGAGAGGGAATTGCAGAAGAAGCAGATGGCGACGGACGAACTCCCCTCCATCACGCAGTGTTGCGGTTGGATGAGGACATGGTGGTAAAACTCGTCGAGCATGATCACAAGTTAAGCTACATGAGGGACAAGAATGGCGACACTGCCATAGCTATCGCTGCTCGAAAGTGGAGAAGTCCCATTTCTGTCAGCATAATCAAGAGTATCTTTCACCGGCCGGTGTCCTGATTCCGTGGGAATCAAGAACAACAAAGGGATGAATCCATTTCACATAGCTGTGGAATACCAAAACGAGCCCCTGATGAGGTATATCTGTAGTGTTAAGGTTCTCCGGAGGATGATAAATGAGCAAGATAATGATGGCAACACTTGATTATGTTTATATAAAAAAAGGCAACTTTTTGATATCCTGAAGCCCACCTATTTTTCAATTTATTGTTGTAAAGTTTAACTTTATCCACAAAAATAGTCCAAAAGATTAACATGTAATTTTTAAACAATGTGATAATGTTGTATTATTATAATTTGAGATGTGAAAATAAAGTGATAGGAACATGAGAGTTTTGCATTCCATTATACTAAATATCCACAAAATTTTCTTTCTACAACTTTGAATGAAATGCGTTGAACAGAACGTGTTTAATTTGTTTTTTAAGGTTTAAGTGATTAGAATATGCTTTTTACCCTTGAATTTAAATTTTTTTAGATTAGAATATACTTTTTACCCTTGAATCTATATACACTATACTTTCCAATTTTCTTTCGAAATAGCTTGGTTAATTTAAGACTGTGTGTGGGCCTTCTTGGAAAATGCACTGTTTATTAATTTTTCTTTTAACTTCAAAAGTTCATACTTCTCAAAAGTTATTTTTCCATTGGATTTTTAGATGAGTTAGAATAAGTGAGAAATGAATTTACCGTCATTTGGTTATTGTAATTACAAACTTAATTTGGAATTGAGGAATGAAAATTTCTAACTTTTAACAGGAGCATTCTCCTTCTTCTTTTTTTTAATATCTAATAGGACTACTCTTGATACAATCACGATACTGATTTTAATTATTTCTTAAATTCATTTCATAAGTAATATTTTAAAGAGAACAAAAATATTTTTATTAAAAATATTTATATGAAATTCAATATTTGAAAAAGAAAATCCAATTTAAAAGATGTTTTCACGTAAATTAATTTGTAGAGTTTATAGAAAAAATTGTAAAAGAATATATATAATGCTATAATAAATCATCAAAAATGAAATCGTGCCTTCATGAATAAAGAAAATGATTTTAATTGATTTGAGGGTCAATTATGATGGTCATGAAATAGTTTCAAGAAATGAAGGAAAGAAGAATGCAAGTAAAAGACTATATCCTAATTGGAAATATGACTTTTATAGAAGTCTTGTTATGTAATAAAGTTTACATGCTAATCAACTGTGGAAAAAAATGACATTATCACGTTGAGCTAATTTTCCCCAAATCGAAATTCCCGGCTCCGCCACCGGTGGCGGCTTATTTAGCAAAATGAGCTACCAAGAAATAAATTGGTGAGACCTACATATTTTGATGTGGCTAGTTGTGTGGGTCTCACCAAAATGAGCTGCCACTTCATGCCCTTTTTTTTCCCCATGCATATATATACATACGCCCCCACGTGTGGTCACAGCGTTAATGCTTCTGATTCACTTTGTGTGTTACAGAGGTGCTTCAACTTGCTTCATGGCCTAAATGAATGATGTCAAAGCATCGACTTAATTTCATTGTTTTGTGAATAACAATCTGACTTTATTTTTTTTCCTTGTCATGTTTAATTCGTTATCTTTCAGCGAGCTTGGAATTCTTTCTTCGATACTGCTTACGGAGGAAGAGTTGCAAGAAGGCATAAACATGCGATTGGTGAAGCTTCTGGAGAAATAACAGAGAAGCAGTTGGGGAAGTACATGATAAATGTGTCGCTTATCGCAACACTCATGACCAGCGTGACATTTGCTGCTGCTTTTGCCATGCCGGGTGGATACACGGACGAGGGCGAGGCACCTCTCGCCAACAAATCAGCACTGAAGGCATTCCTCATCTCCGATACAATATCCATGTGCTCGTCCCTTACAGTCGCCTATATCAGTACATTATCAGCAAGTCCAGTCGCCTATATCAGGACATTATATATCAACAAGAAGTAGAACATCGACCGCAGTCTATCTCTTCGCATTCAATCTTATGAGGGTGGCATTTGTGGCGATGCTGGTTGCATTCTCGACGGGCATGTATATATGCTGTAGTTGCACCCAAAGGCCTGTCGCTTGGAATCCTTATCTGCGTACTTGGTTCTGTTGTCACACCCCTCGTGGCCGTCAAACATCCCGCCTGGATAGTCGACTTTGTGACCTTGATAGACGACTTTCTACGCGGTATAAAGAAATTATTGCCTACTCGTGGACAAATTCTTAGGTGCTCCATGAGCACCTAAGAATTTTTCCGCGTTATGGTTTATAGGCGTACGTGTCATGTGTGAAGCCTTTATTATATGTATATATGCTTGTCGTGGTTTGTGTGATTATATATGGTTGTTGATTGCAGACGATCGTAGTGTGCCTCTTCATGAACAATATATTTGTGTGTGTCTATGTATTTACATACGCATGTACGTATGTGAGCGTGTATGAAACAGTCTAAAACTAATTGATGAGTTCCAGTCAGAGGGTTTCTTCTTCGTCTTGACGATGAGAATTTGTAGGACTTCTTCTCCCATTTTTCGTTTATCTACTACTATTTTCATTTGAACTGATTCCATTACAATTTTAACTTTTTTCCCCGTCAAAATCAACTTTATTTCAAACCAAACTATCGTTATACTCTGACTCCAATTACTTAAATCCCCTTTGTAATTATTGCCGGCTTAGAGATTCTGATATGTTTCTTGTAGTTCACTAAAAAGGATAATGCTAGAAATAGTACTCATCTACTCGTCTCATTTTTTTGGTTTTTTTTCGGTAGTTTCGAGAAACTCCTCTGCTGATAACTGGTTATAGCTTATGATGTATAAAAACTTCATCAAAAACATTATAAGGTGCAAATTACCTTGTAATCATGCAAGATTTTTGCTGGTATGATCGAGGTACTTACAATTCTAATGTCGTGGATATGGCTGCCATCAAACGTCTCTTGGAAAATCCTGCCTTAATTGGTAAGCGCAATTGAAAATTTATTTATAGCTTACTTTTTAAGAAATTGTAAAAGGTGCTAATTATATGGATTGAAGTTTTTTTTTTTTGCCCCCTTCATTTCAATTTGGCTTCTTGATTAATGAATGGGTAGGGTAAGTAGCATGTTAAACTGTGATTGCTACATAACTATGAAGGTTAGAGGATGTGTAACAAAAGGATTAGCTTCATTTGAGAAACATAAAAATTTTATAAACGGTAAATATCAGAACCCAACCCCCATCCCCGCCCCCAAAAAAAACTTTGGGTGTATTGCACTTAACCCCCGACATCTTTAAAATGTCTTTTTACGTTTTAGGTTCTAATTTATGGGGGTTTTTTGGCAAAATGCTGAAATTTATTGGGTTCCAGCAATTCCAAAAGTTATTGGGGGCTTTAGTGCAATTTTGAACCTTATTGTGGGGTTTACTGCAAAATGCTTTAAGTTCATAGGGGGTTTAGGGTAATTTACCCTTTCATAAACTGGATATCTATTTGTTTGTAAATTCTTGTTAAAAAAACGAATTTATTTAATTAATTAATTAATTTTTAAATAGTAAGGGGGAGTTTGTACCTGCATACGTAGCTCTAGGCCTAATCGTGGTGTCAGTCTCTCTCGGTGTGTTCACCGCGGAGCACCAGATCGCACGCAACCCTTCAGTCCGAGTCAGCAAGAAACGGCGTGAGGAGTTACCCTAGATAACGGATCCGGATCGGGTTGTAAACGAATCCGATAAGTTCCTTAACAAGTCTTTTTGTTTCGCAAAGTGGCACATGTGTAGGACTTCAACGCGGTTCAGGACGGGTGGCACGATCCGACCCGACCCGACCCGTTTCGCACCCCGAGGCGGGTGGAGACCCTGACGTCTGTTGGTGTGTACCCGCGTAGGAACTAAAGCTGTATACGGTATGGTGTTTGTGCCTCTTTTGAGTTTTGGAGTGGGAGGCTGCTTTAAGATTGGTGCTTTTGGACTTGCTGGTTCTCAATGTTTTGCTCTCTACTGTGTAGCATGTTTTCTTCTATTTTGTAATGGGAGATTAAGATGTATATTGAAATATAAGTGTATTTGGAACTTACCTTTTTTTTTTGTTGGAAAATGTATTTGGAACTCTTATGTTATTATAAAAAATAAAAGATGTGAGACAAGGGGTGTTAATGTTTGTAGATGCCAATATTTTCACGTAAAATTTATTATTGGCAAGTATGTACTTTAATTTGTGTTTTAGGGGTTGTTAGTCGGTTGGGATATTTTCACACGAAGTGGGATAATTGTTAAAGTGGAATAATTTTTGCTAGTGAGATATTTTAGTGGGATAAATAGGAACAATTTTGTAAAGTTGGATATTTTGATAAAATAATGTGGGATAAGTTTTATAATCATGAAATATATATTTATGCATTTTGAGGATATAAATACTATTTATGCATTTTGATAATCATGAAATATAATGTGGGATAAGTTTTAAAATCATGAAATATATATATGCTAACAATAGGTATATGATCTCAACAAAGCTTTAATTTTAAAGAATCTTAATTTGATCTATTTTGCTTATGAGAGACTCCCTTTCGGGTTAGGTGGATACATGGATATTATTGTAGAAACATCTGTGTTTGGGAGATTGAGTCTAAACCTTACTTTTCTGGGTTTTAGAAAAATTCTAAAATTTAGGATTGATACTTTGTTATATGTTGATTGCTCTAATAGTTCTGTAAGGTAGAATGGGAAGAACTTGAGTTCGTACTCCTGCTGCCTATACTGTTCTTTCTGGTATGTCTGAGAAAATCTATTGGTACCCTTTAGTCTAAAGCATATTCACAATTCCAAAATATTATTTTTGTTTTGGCTTGCTTGCTTGAATAGACTTTCTACTAATTAAGGAGAGACTTCATCATATTGGTATTATTCAAGATGATGGATATGCATTTTGTGATACTCATACTGAATCTAGTGATCACCTCTTCTTTCTGTGTGCTTTTAGTTTGCTATTGTGGAGGATTGTCATGGATTTTGTTTGTGCGACTAGCCCACCTCATGATTGGCTTTCTGTGCTTGCTTTGATGGGTAGAGCTTGGAATGGATGTTGCTCAATCAGAGAAATCAAGCTTGCAATTGTAGCAACTTGCATTTTTCACATTTGGGGGGCTAGAAATATATTCATATTTCATAGTAAGAGTGCTTCAGTTGAGGAAGTTGTGCGGAATAATAGGTTTGAGATTACTATACACTGTAGTCAAATTTTAAAGATAAAGGGTGCCAGATTCAATGGAGAATAGAGCAGGAGAATGAAAATATTTCCTGAGTTTGTTTGATAGTTGAAACTATGATCAGTTTCTTGTAAGGTAGTTTTGGTTATTTGCTTGTTAGAGTTCAGTCTCTATTTTTGTTCGATGGTCTTTAAGTGTAAAGGAAGTTATACATTTAAAGCTTTACTTTGGTAATGAGAATTAAACTTATTAAAAAAAGATAATACCAAAGTTCAAATAGAATATCCCTCATTCATACATACATATATATATATATATATATATATATATATATATATATATATATATATACACACACACACACACACACACACACACACACACACACACATATATATATATATATATATATATATATATATATATATAGAAGGCTCCTATAAACTTAAGTTGATAGGAATAGTATACACCAACTTTTATATCCATTGATGTTGCCTTGGGATCCGTGGAAATCAAGAGATGCACAAATCTCAAAGTGGGCTTTATATCTTTCACTGATCCCAAGGCAACATCAATGGATAGAAAAATTGGTGTATGACTATTCCCTATACACTTAAATTTATAGAGCCTTGCTCTCTCTCTCTCTATATATATATATATATATATATATATATATATATATATATATATATATATATATATATATATATATATATATATATATATATATATATATATATATATATATATATATATATCAACTACTTCTTTTAACTAAAGGAGAACAATGAAAAGTCTCGATGAACTGCTCATGGAAAGTCGCTTTTGATTGTCGTTGATTTTGAACCGGCATGCCTTCACGCCTACAACAAAATTCAGAGAATATCGCCTTTTTATAAGGCTTACAATGAAAATCAAAAAAGATTACAACTTTTTAACCCTTTTAGAACAAACGCGGGATCCGTTTATCGGATCCTCGCTTGTGTGGGTTCTTTGCCTGTGCCGGGGACTTGAATCGTCCGTGGACTACCGCGTAATCCCGATCTTAGTGGAGATCCAGATACGAGATCTGCGGATCTAGAGTGCTTATTTCACGAAGGAAATAAGACACCGACGGGATCAACTCACGAAGGAGGTGATCACGAGCGGTGAGATCTACTAGGAGAAATCACACGCCGCCTCGAGACTAAGACGAAGCTTAGCCTAGAGGGTAAATCATAAATCGACCTAGACCCAGAGACCCGAAATGGATTCTCTACCTTCTTTGTGTAGATCCGAGCCGAACGAACTCTTCGAGATTTGGATCTCGTCTCTTTTCTTGATCAACGCTCGAATTTGTGCCGAAGTCTTGATCTTCAGAACTTCAAAAATCCGGATCTGTAGGGCTCTAGCGAATCCTCCAGAATCTCCCCGAATATCCCCCGAATATCCCCCCTAACTGAGGAAGACCCCCCCCCCCTATTTATAGGATGGGGGGGAGGTCGGCCACACAAGTGGCTCGGCCACTTGGCCGAGCCACCTGCTGTTGGCCGAGGTGGCTCGCCATGATGGTCGAGCCACCTCGCCAGTTATCGGTGGCTCGCCATGATGGTCGAGCACTCGCCACTCTGGCCGAGGTAACTTCGGTCGCGTGGCCTTGGTTCGCCGTTTTCGCCGTTTATTTGCTTTTCTCGATCTTACGGGCTTAGGTCCTGCCTATTCTGACTCTTGGTCTTCCCCGGACTTAGATTCCGTCTGTATTTGGTTCCGGACTAACTCTTGGTTTGTTCCGGTTCAACAGCTTCAACCGATCGTCTGCTCAAGTCCTTAAACCGTCTTGTGACGCTGTGGGTTTGCCGTCGGGTTTGCGTCTCAACGATTCGACGTCCGTATTATCCGATGGGTTGTCATTCGCCGACTTCCCGTCACGAGTTGGTTTCGGGGATCTTGTAAGTATTTTTCAACGCCTACATGAACAGTAACTCAATGCTGGACCAATCAGATTGTTTCAAAATTTTACACATCATCTCCCTACTTTCTGTCCAAACTTCCCACACTCCCCACAAACCACTTACAAACCCACGTTCTACTCCATTAAAAACCGCTGAACTTTTGAAAAGAAAACTCCACATTCTCAAAATTCAAAGTTATCCTTAGAAGCGTATAAGACGAAATAACCAATTTGAAATCATGGGAATCCAGCAAAAAAACTGTCTATATCTTCAAACTCATCTACCTTTTCACAAGAAGCATACGAAAACAAAAGGAGTAAACTTTTTACGAGGAGATTATGGTATGTTTTTCTTATTTATTATCTTTCCTTAATAGCATTACGCAACTTTCAATTTTGGTATGATTTCCTCTCATAGTAAAATCTATAATCTTTCTTGCTTTGTTTTTAATTGCTACCGGCATTTTATTAGTCTTGTATAATTTTTGAAGATGCATTTACTTGCGGATAATTGATTTGTAATCTATAATTGATTTTTCTTTGCTCATTCGTGATCCTTTATTTATTATTGAGAATCTTTTTTTGCTTATCAACTACTTCTTTTAACTAAACGTATGAGCAATGGAGTTTTTTGTTCAAATAGGTATGATTTCCTCTTCTTTATTTATTATTGAGAATCAATCTTTATTATCTTTTTTTCCTTGCAAATCCTTTATTTAATATGCCACAATTTTAGTAATTGAACCACGAAAAATTACATGGGGTACATAATATAGTAAACAATTATGACTAATATGAAGAATAAAAGGTGTAGCAAACAATCCAAAAGTAAAATCTGTCAGCATAGAATAATATGACAAATATGAAGAATATTTCAAACAATGGTCCAGGAATTTGACAAAACTACAGGAAAAATATTTACGTCCGAGGAAAATTTTTGTGGTGTGGTGATCAGGGACCAGGGACCTTACTATAAAAATTTTGCAGACATAAGGGGCGGTACTTTGTTGAGCAACACCACTATACTTTCTTCATATTTTATTTTAGGGATCTCTGTCCTCAATCTTCCTTCTTCCATTTTATTTTCTTTTACATAAATGAAATACTTCGTGTTGTTATGCACTTAATACTTCCTTTATTTCTTTTTTAATGTAGGTAGTTATTCTTTGTTATCTTTGCAGAAATTCTTTATTCATTAAACCAACAAATTAAAGCATTTGCAAGGAAAGGATCACGGTATGGTGTTATTTTTTAAATTTATTTCAGCAACATGTTCAAATTAAGTTGTATGTAAATTGTTCTTAGTTTATACACATTAAGCATAGTATCCTTATTCTGTGTTGTCTTTGTGGAAATAACTACATAATCTAAAAAATGTTATGAACCTATACAAAACTGGTTATCTTAGCTTGAAATGAGAATAAAATATAAGTCTCCATATTGCTAACAATGTCATGTTGTTTTCGTAATACCTTTAAATGCTATAAAACTATATATATATTATTTTGGTTAAAAAATGGACATATCCAATTGGTCTAACTGTAATCATTTATGACCAAGTAAGTTTGGTTGATTTCTTGAAATAATATATATACCACTTTCTCACTTTCAACATTCCTCAAAGATGATCCACTACTCATTAATTCCATAGTTTTTTATTAGTAAGTCTACTTATGCCATGACACAAAATTCATTTATGTCATTCAAATATTAGTCATATCAAGAAGTTAACATAAAAAGTAAACTTGATAAAATTCTTAAAGCATCTGAAAACAAAAAAGGACAAAATTAGATGCTAATTATATATGTAAAAACTTCATATAACAATACTTAATGAATAATGAAATAAGGCCTACAAATTTAATTTCATAAAATCAATCATCTTTTAATCCCCAAAACAATAACTAATATGAAGCAATATCAAAATTAAGGTAACACAACAATATTAAAACTCGGACTCGAAATTAAGCATGTCCAACAGAAATGAAGATAATATAAAGGAAAAGTAAATTATAAACATGAAACAATAACTTTAATTAAAGTAAAATTTAAAATATTAGCAAATTGTTGAAATATTTTACTCAAAATGTCGTTGGATATTCTCAGTCATCGTGTTCAAGGCATAGGTGATGAACAGTAAGTTAACCATCACGAAAAGGCTTCAAGATTCTTCAATTAAATCATCATGGAGCTCCTTGAACTCATACATCATCTTCAACATCAGCAAGGATTGTTCAGTTATGTGCGTTTTGCAACTTTATCATTGCCGAGCACCATCAGATTCGGTGGTAGGAAGGAAGTGGAAGAAAGAGAACTTTTTTCTATGACAGAATTGATCTTTGTTAGGAAAAGATGGATTTGGAGAAGACGAAAGAAAAAAAACAAGTGTATGAGCTTCTTAATCACGTGGCATCTTATTCTATCTTGGGCCCAACAGGTGTTTGTTGCTATAATTATTTTTTAAAATGTTTTTAAGTAAATCCCTCAAAATCTTCTCTATTTATAAATTATTCCTACAAAGCTTCTGTATCGTGAATTAGTTCCCAAATATTTGAGTGGTTTGAAATAGATTGACCAAACCTTCATATCTTTTAAATCTTACAAATATTTTAAAATTAGCCCTTTAAATCTCTCAACATGATGCTGAGATTCAGATACTTATGAGAGTTGGGGGTCTTTGAGTAATTATAAATGATTATCCATGTAGGATAGTTACATGACAAAATTAAAAATGTACATGTTCATGAATAAGGCTCCACTAGACTTCAATACGTTCCTCTCTTTTGCTGCTCCATTGATATATGAATCAATTTTCAACTTTGATGCACTCCTTTAGACCCAGTCATTTACTTTGTTATTTAACTTTATAAAGAACTTATCCTAACTTTTTAACAATAAAAATTTCCTTAATCCAAAGCAACATTTGATCAAATATAAAACAAGATTTTAAAAATTATTTCATAAAAATATTAGTGAATAATACCAAGCCGTGCTTTGCACGGGCCTAAATACTAGTATATATAATGAGAAGAAATTGGTGGCACTCTTTAAGTCACCAAACAGCGCCACCTAAGTGCATAAAATAATAACACGGTCGATATTGTTTTAATATTAAATTAGAATTCTTACAAGATGGATATTTTCTATCCATAATTTGAATCCTCATCAAATTAAACCCATCCAAAATTAAAAATTCTAATTATAATCAAATATTTAGTAATCCTAATCAAATCATAATTATCTATAATTAAAAACTTAAATAATCATATTTTTAATTCTCTTGAATTGTCCATAATAAAAATATATTATAATCACATTTTTAATTCTTCTTTCTTTATATATAAATATGTGATTAATGGTTTACTATTAGCCTTACTTTTCAAAAATTGTCACACGGATCTCTTTAATTTTTTAAAGATAAATTTCACTAGATCTTCAATAAACTTGCAAATTTCCTAAAACCTCGATAAATTTTAGAATTTTAGAAAATCACAAAAATATTTTGATTTTTGCACTTAACCCTATAAGGGCATTACCCCATAATTTTACACTGATGAACATTATCCCTCAAGGCCAATATATACCTCTCAAATTATTCTTATTTGTAGATCAACCTATAAAATTTAAAATTATAAGTAACCACTAAAAATATAAAACTTATAAGTAGCCTTTTAATAAATATGAAACTACAAACAACCCTTGAAAAATTTCAAAATAACAAAAGCCACTTTAAATTCTAAAAATTATAAAGAACCCTCTGAAAATCTAAAAATTACAAACCATCCCCTTTATATTTTTTCAAAATCATAGACAACTCCTTAAAACTCCAAAACTATAAACTGATCTCTTAAAATATGAAAATTATAAACAACCCCTCAAAAATCTAAAACTACAAAAGGACTCTAATAAAATCTAAAAGTTGTAAGAAGAGCCTAAAAGTTCAAAAAATACAAAGAACTACTAGAAAATTTTTAGCACACAAATTATTCCCCAAAAATAAAAAGTTAAAATTTAAAAATTAGAAACAACCTCCTAAAAACTAAAACTTACATAAAACCCTAAACAATAATTAACAACCATCATTAGTGGTTTTCTACTAAAAGTTAGTGGGGTAAAGTGAGAAAACTAAAAATTTTCATATCCTTATTTTGTAACGTCCATTGTTAAAAATGCACTAACTCAAGTTATTTACTTGAAGAAGGAGGAATAGTCCAAATGTTAATTTTAAAATTTTAATGGAAGTAATTTAAATTTTTAGAAGCAAAACCATAAAAAAATAAATTCATAGAAAACAAACAAATTAGATATACAAATAAAAATATAACCAAATCAACCCGTGTGAGCAAGTGCATTTAAATTGATTTCAAGCACATAGATCGCAGAAAAAAGGAATTAATGATCTATATGTTTTAAATCTTATATATATATATATATATTGTATGCTAAAATTGCTTATCAAGATCCTAACAAGACTCGTGAACCTGGGTTGATAACCGACGATCCATCCGGACGGCGCGACTCGTAACGCCGCCGACGGATTACCGCGAAAACGCCGTAAAGTGAGTCGGCGAGGCGCATTGTTAGCCGAAACGACGCTGCCGTGGAGAAAACCCGACGACGGCTCAACGGGCGAAGTTGGCTAAACTCAAAACGCCGACGACGGAATCAATCAGACTTAGTCCGTCGATGCAAACGCCGCTCGAGCTCGAAGTTGATCGGATACGACTCAAACACAACGGCGACATCAACGAGAAAACCAAGCCCGAAGACCAAGAATCGACGAGAAACCACACAAAAAACGCGCAGACGACGGTATTCGCCAAATTGGTCGAGGTACTGCCAATCGTCGGTGGTGCTTCCACTATGGTCGGAGCCACCTACCAACTGGCCGAGCCACCTCGCCAACTTGGTCGAGGTACCTCGCCAAAGCCGAGGTGGTGGCTCTACCAAACATGGCCGAAGCCTCCGCCAGGCCGAGGAGGCTCTACCAACATGGTCGGTGCCTCTCCGCCAAGGTCGAGGTACCTCGGCCGCGTCGAGGTACCGCCAGCGAGGTGGCTCTACCAAACATGGCCGAGCCTCCCGCCAGTGGCTCGGCCAACATGGTCGAGCCTCCTACCGTGGTCGGTGGCTCTACCACCGCCGAGCCACCCCTGAGATGTATAAATAGGGGGTCTGGTTGTCGTGGTTGGATTTCGGGATCTTGGACTGGGACTTGGTGATTTTGGGACTTCTCAAGAGCCCTCGAGATCTACGACGACGACGGTTCCAGCAATCGGCGCAGCTCAAGTCCAACGACGCCGATCGCGGAAAGGTAAGCAAACTCGGTCGAACCAGATACCCTCTAGGTTAAGCTTCGCCTTTAACCTCGTGGATAGCCGGATTTCTCCTTGTAGATTCACCCGCTCGCCGATCCTCCTTCGCGGAGGCGATCCCCGCAGCGCATCCTCTCCTTCGTGAGTGTGATCCGCCGCTTCGCGGAAACGAGCCCCACGCCTCAGAATTCCGAACCCGGTTTACACCGTGATCGGATTGCGCGGTGGTCAACGGACTAATAAAAAGTCCCCGACAAAGTAAAGAACCCACGCAAGCCGGTGATCCCTGATAATAGAGATCCTCGTGGTTTGTTCACAAAAGGAAGAGAGTTGTAATTTTCGCTTTCATTGTACGCCTAAAATAAAGGCATTTTCTTTTGTTTGAAATTTTGTTGTAGGCCAACGGCCGTAAACTAATTCAAACGAGCAATGAATAACAAACCAACTTTCTCCTCCAACAAGCCGGGCGACCACAAGAGCCAACGGCTTCAAAGAAGAAGCCGTCAACCGCTGATCCCGGATCCCGGCCATCGAGGAGGTCGAAGTTCGAAGTTCGACCGTAAGAAGTATGAAGAATACCTCTCCTCCTCGCCCGCATCCGCCCCGCAAGTCCAAGATGGTCTCCGCCGCAAGGAAGACCCGATCGGCCCAAAGCGGAGGCGAAAATCCACCACCACCGCCCAAGACCGCAGACAACGGTGGTTCCCCGCCCTAACAACGCCAAACCTTCGTAACCCCCGCCTTTGCAGGGGTCGATTCCGCCAATGGCGCCGGACTTTTCCAAGAGAGCCCGCCAGGCGACGCGCAGGCCGGAAAACAATTAGCCCAGCAAAGAATCAATGGATGGGGTCCGCTATGAGGCGGATCTAAGATCCAAGTTGACTCGAGGTCGAATTCGAGATTGTAGCCGATTCCTACAGCCGGGCGACGGACGAATGGGTCCGAAGCCAACGGAATCGATCCACGCTTCAGAACGATCCGGGCGCCGCTCAGCAAGCAAGCACGGCTTGGTGCAACAAGCCCGCGAAGGAAGAGGGAGGCGGTCAAGAAGTCGCCGACAACTCCGCCTAGCTTGGAAGCCCAAGTCCGCCGAGGCTTCAACTTCGACGTAAACCAACATCCAAGCCTATCTCGCCAGCAAGCCAACTTCCTCGCCCTGCTCAAATCGTAAATTGTGAGCACCTCAACAAAGTGGCGCTTGACACCGGTCACCTCCGCTCAGACCAACTTCGGCCGGTTAACTCGCACCACTACCAGTGCTTACCGCCAAGGATCGCTTAGGTCCGCTAAAGGAATCGCTCACTCCTAATACTGGGGTCGTACTCCACAAAGATAAGAAGAAACCCGCAGTTTACCGCGACCGGCTTCAAATCGAAGTCCGAGAGCCCGTCGAAGATTCACACTCGCTAAGCGGTGTCGCGCGTGACTTATGAAAGGCCTATTTGTTCGTAAGGAGACGCCTCATCCGACGATGACAACGCTATACTGGTGAAGTCGCGGCCAACACACGATAGGTTGCTCCGTATTCATGCCGACGAAGTTGTACTATCGCGGCCGGGTACGAAAATCCCCAAAGAGGAACGCCTGTAATCAAACATGCCTTGCTTGTGCTCAAACCGATCAAGGCATTGTTATCGAGTGCAATTGCGCTAAAACGACTTAAAAGGCGCCGGTTTTGATAGGCTCGCACGAGAATGCCCGAACCCGTTAAGACACTTTCGCAAAAGAGATGGGCCGTGGTGATGAATTGCCGAAAGTGTTACCATCAATATGACCGCCAGAGGGACGCCATTACGCCGCTCGGCATCGCAACGAATGACTCGATTGCGGTCCGAACGTTAGATCACCCAATTATCGCAAGATGCGTAAGGGATTACCCTCGATGATGAAGTGTCGGATGCCGCCCGCAATGGCTTCCGATAATACAATTTCCAAAGATAGGACAACCTTGATGGTATGCTCATGATCGCGGATCAAGTGTCCCAGATGCTTGAAGAGGCCCTAACCAAGCAAAAGGACGCCTTTAAGCTTGAGATGGAACCGCCATGCAGCCAGATGAGAGCAATGCATGACCAATGATCCAGCGATAATGAACCGCTGTGGCGAGCCAAGTCGCCGCAATAATGTCAATTTAACGTGATAGCCATTAACGACAGAGAGGGAGGTCGAACGTAGATGGTCATGCCGCCGCCAGAAAACGCTTAGCGATAACACCGCTGCTCTCCCCAAGTTTACCCGAACGGAGATGTAGGGGAGAACGAGAAAATTAAAGACCTTGAGAGCAAAATCAATACTTTGATTTCCGCCAAGAGGTAAAGAAGACGGTATACCATGTCCTTACCCAAGGGAGTGGGAATCAATCCCAGATCCCACAAAATTCAACCTCATCAACTTTACACCGCTTGACGGAAGGATCGCCCACTCAAGACTTGATCTACTTCAAGTCTCATCTAGGTGTTATCTCCTAACCAGCCCTTGATGGTTCGGTCATTCGCTGGCACCCTTCGTGGAGCCGCCTTCGATTGGTACCGCCTCAAACCGTGGAGCGCAATAGCCGGACGATATGGAGGCCATGTTTTCACCAATTTTTCGACGATGACACCGAGGTATCCATCGGTTCTTTGTTGGACGAGAGACAAAGACGGGAACAAAGGATAACTTCGCCAAGAGGTTCGTAATAAGGCAATGAATTGCCGAGACCGATAACGGAGAAGTTCATTCTCCAAACTTGTCATAGCAACCCGTCATTGGACGTGTTGGAAGCAATGGGAACCTGACTGGGCCCGAGACCCGGCGATTTAAGGAGAGCAAGCCAGCTTTCCCCGGAAGCCAGAGAGGTCACCTGTGGATGCTCCAGCGACGCTTTGTCAAACGTCAACCGGCAACCACAACAAAGCGAAGCCAAATCAAACGCGGCACCGGGCAAAGAATCGCACAGCCTCAATGGCGCCAACAAACTCGAACCAAACCATCCGCTCGAGGTTTCCAAAACTTACTCGCTCAAGGACGGAAGTTCCGCATCTTCAAATACCTTCGAAAACAACAAAACCAGCTTGCCCCCAATTGTAGACCAAGAGGAGGCAAACAAGGTTACGGATCCTAAGCACTGCGGCTTATCACGTATGTACACCATCCTACAAATCGCTACCATCTCAAGGACAAGATTCAGCCTTGATCGATGTTGAGTCATTATTCAAAACCTCTAAAGAGAAGAAGGTGGGAGCAAATGCGCTCTATAAGCTTCGGATCGTTCCTTCGATTGGTTCCAACCGACGGCCAGAAGGTAGGAATGAAGATGGTGAATGAAGATCCTCACCGGCAACGTAAGAAGGGGCTCGCATCAGCACACCTACTCAAGAAACCGAGAAATCCTTTGGGTCCACCCTGACTTGCCGGAAGACGATCAAGGACTACATCCTCTGCCAAAAGGAAGACCAAGGGAAAAGGCAAGCTATGCCATGCCGCCGAATTCCAGAGAAGGATGATGAAAAAGTAGCCACCTTCCACTCTCAAGAGGAGCCCTGTCTTCGCTACTAGAGCGGATACTAATATAGTTACAAATATCCGAGGCTCCAAACCCAAATGCTAAGACACGGCCGGAATGGGTGACCACTCCTCCTCACTCAGGCAGAAAGGACAACGCAGACAACCGCTAAAGAAAAAGCAAACAAGCAAAGGAGAAACAACCAGTCCAGAAGCTCAACTCCTCGGCATTCCGATTCAATCGCCGACAGAGGGATAGACCGAACATCGGCTCTCCATACCGCTTCGACGCCATGGCCCACCGGCGTAACATCCCGCCGTAATAACTCTCACGAAGGTTCGATTGTCAAAGGAAACCCGAAGCTCTACAAGAAGCTCGGCCGATTCTCGAGGTGTTTTCACTCAGACAAGCCATTCTAAGAATCTACACAACAATGCAACTTGGCAACCAAACACCGCATCACTTTTACAAAGGAGGATATGCGACGAGAGATTCCAAGCACGATAGGCCGCTATACTTCACACCGTATATGGCTCTAGTGAAGTTAACCGATCCAAGTCGATCCGGTTCACAGGAGCATCATGCCCTCATGTATCACCTTAGAATCGCCAAGAAGTCAAGGCCAACGGGCACAATGATCTATGGGTTTAACACCAGTCGGTCTACCGCTTGGTAAAATCCGGATAAAGTGCCAAATGGGGATTTAAAGTCCAAGTCACTATGTGATTGACGCAGACTTCCTATAACTTATTGTGGGTCGACCTTGGATCCACGGTAACGCTATAGTCCCATCTACTCTTCATCGTCTCAAATATGTAGACACTAATAATGAGGTCAAGACGGGTCGCGACAAACAAGCTTAAGGGGTAGAGAATTATTTTATCGATTCTCTCCTCTACTGTAATGAGTCCAAATCAATCATCGGCCCAAGGCACTACGTGAAGAAGCCGACACCGGCCGGCTTGATTATAGTGGTGGTTTTGTTTTGAATGACATTGTACCCCTTGTAATCAATCTTGACGATGAAGAATCGCCGATGAACATTGTAATTGGCAAATTGCCGATGAATCAATAAATGACGCATTTAGAGTACCCTTTGTCTTTGAATGATGTAATGACAGTTTATACAACGACTCAATTGCACTTACCAACTCGGTCATCTTGCTTTACACAAAAGCAGCTCCGAGATTCCTTGGGGACAACGCCGCCATCCCACCTAAGATCAAGTAGTGAAAAGACTTGGTTTACTGAAAAGGAGATGCTCCAACGTCAATCATTTCTTAGAAGAAGATGAAGATGACAACGGCCTATCCTCCACACATTCAGATATAGTACGTAAACACCGGGTATCATGAAGAAGTGGGGTACGACTTGACACAAGGAGAAGGTCTATGTTTCTGCAGGTCCTCGAGTCCCTCCTAATGCATATGTCCCAAAAGGGAAGCCGGATAACTACTATGCATTCAGACGGGATTGGGATACTAATCATCCTCGAAGATGAATGCTCATGGTCGATTGATAATAATCCACCCGATGAGGGAGACGACATTCGTCCCATTCTTCGGCTGGGATTCCACACACCGAGAAGCTTTCAAGGCCTTGATGTCGAATAT
The DNA here is from genome assembly GCA_012295165.1 of Asparagus setaceus. NCBI lineage: Eukaryota > Viridiplantae > Streptophyta > Magnoliopsida > Asparagales > Asparagaceae > Asparagus > Asparagus setaceus. Next base: position 25,748,589 of record CM022710.1, read on the forward strand.
GGCTGATGATCGATCGCTACTATTGAGGGTGATGAAGATATGCCAACATGGGAAGACCCATGGATCCATCAACTCAGAGCATTTGGGGATAGATTCAACAAAGACCCCCTACTAAGGACGAGGTAACCTGTGCTAATATGGGTGATGAGGAGCATCCTAAGCTCATAAACATCGTAATACTCTTCCTCGAAGAAAAGGAAGAGTTGATCGCTCTAATCGTGAATATATCGATGTATTTGCCCGAGCTACGAGGACATGCCAGACTCGACCCTAATGTGGCAACACATCGCCAACATCAACGGATGTCAAACCCGTGCAATCGCGAAGACGGTTTCGCCCACAAATCTTACAGCATCGTAGACGAAGTAAAGAAACTCATAGAATCGGATTCATCGAGGAAATTCAACACCGGATTGGGTGGCTAATATAGTCCCGGCCATGAAGAAGAATGGTTCGATTAGGATCCTGGTTTCCACTACGAGACCTAAACGCCGCTGCCCAAAGGATGATTTCCGCCAATCACCGACGCCATAGTTGACAATACGTGTGGATTCGAGAGGATGTCCTTTATGGATGGTTTCTCGGGTTACAATCAAATCAAGATGCACCCCGATGACGCCAAACACACGCCGCTCGTAACGCCACGGTATATTTTGCTACACGGTCATGCCGCTCGGTTTAAAGAACGCCAACATACCAGCCAGCAATGACTAAAATTTTCCAGATCATCTCCGAAAACGGTCAATGCTACCGATGACTTGGTCGCGGAAAAGCCGGACAAAGGAGATCATATCAAAGATCTTAGAACGGTATTCGAGCTCATGCGACTCATCGCCTAAAGATGAACCGCCAAATCCTTCCTTGGGATGTCCAAAGGGTGTTCTCGCTTCATTGCCACCGACAAAGGAATCCACGCCGATCCCGATAAAGTGAAGCCATTCAAGAGTTGCAACCTCCGAGAAATCGAGAGAACTCGGGGTTACAAGGGCGACATGACATCCGACGGTTCATATCGAACCTATCCGGAAGTGTCAACCATTCTCTAAATTGAACAAGAAGGGCGGTCGCTTATTTGGGACGACGCATGTCGAGCCGCTTGAAGAGATCAAATCAGATCTCGCTAAACCTCCGCTCTTGTTGCACCGTACGGAAAACCGCTCCTCGATCTATGTCAACGGATCATTCGTTGCTTTACTCAGCAGACGACGACAAATGGTCACGCAATGGTATTATTCGAGTCGAACATTGGTCGGCGCCGAAGTCTCGATACCCAATGGTCGAGAAGCAAGGTTTGCATTGTGTTCGCGATTCGAAGATGCGACACTATTTAGTCGCGCACGATTTATGTTATTCTAACGTGAACCGTCCGGATATTTATGACCCAAACGGCCAATGAGTTGGCTAATGCAATGGGCCTTGCTCTTGTCCCAATACGACCTGCACTTCAAACAACGAAGTCACCAAAGGGCAAGCATTTGCGATCTCTTTCGCCAACCCGACAACGGATGCGTTGAGCTATATGATGATCTTCCTGATGAAGTCCAGAAGTCAACACTACGCCGCACCAACAAATATGGCGATTGTACTTTGACGGAGCTTCGGCCACTAATGTAGCAAGTACCCCGACGCTTCTAAAATCTCCGCCGAGTCGGAGTTGTCTTGATTTCCCGGAATCATGTCATGCCCCTGCTTATTCACTCATCAACCCTCGCTCCAATAACGAGTCAATACAACGCTACTTACTTACTTAGCTTCGCCAAAGAGCCGGGGTCGAATATCTCGCCGCATGGAGATTCACAACCGATAGTTAAGCAGTCCGGTGACTACGGCGAGGAACTCGACCGTCCCCTATCATCGTAGTTGAAATGGTCGACTCATTCAAGAATTCTTCATCGAATATATCCCACGCCCAAAACGCCACGCAGATGCACCGGGCGGCGTATCGCGTTAGCACAACCTTCCGAGACCGAGCAATTAGTTACGGTCAGACTCACCACTCTTCGCACCAATATATGATGGGGTACAAGAGGACAAAGGGTAGTTACCAAAGAGGTACATGCAACCCAAACCAAGTTAGAGCCCCGATTGGCGCTTTCCTATCGCCGACACGCTTACACGGTATTCTCACGAAGACGGAAGGAGAGAGAGTCAATCCCTAAGAGCTCCTGATTCTTTTACGACACGGAAACCCGTGATGCTATATCGGGTACGATGGTCTTTACCCGATGCCTTTCAAACAAGGAGGCGTAAGAGGTCCTTCGAAGCACACGGGTGAATGTGGGCGCACCACGGTCCCAAGCTCTACGAGCGACCAGAGAATGGGCTACTTTGGCCCACGATGATTAATGACGCAATGAAGCACGCCGAAATGCCACGCCGGTCGATTCACGCCAATTATATGCACTCCGTGAGTACAGATCCTTCGCCACGCCCGCCATTCGAGACATGGGGAATGGACGCTGTAGGTCCCATTTTTCCTCCGTTAAAGGAGAGATTATTCTAGCGATCACCGACTACTTCCAAGTGGGTCAAGCAATCCCACTAAAGGAGGTCAAGGAAGTACCGCCATCGATTCATCAAACACCATGTCATCTATCGACATGGTGTCCCAAGACGGATCGTGCATGACAACGGTCCCCAATTTATCGGAATTCCTTCATCAAGTTTTGCGAAAAATTCAAGATACAAGATGTCTCGACGTTCTATAATCCAAAGAAATAATGGGTTAGCCGGATGCTCAACAAGACGATCATCAAGATTTTGTCAAGCTTGTGAAGAATAACAAGCGCAGACCGACGATAAACTCGAGAAGCACTCGGGCATATCGCACAACGCACGCACGCCAACAGAGCGACCCCTCGCACTGTCCACGCGTGAAGCTTATTCTCCGCTGGAAATCCAGACGCCACTTCGCCTCTTGCAAAGAGATGACGACCAAGAACAACATCAAAAACGCCTCAAGAGCTTGAGATGTTAGATGAGAAGCGCTCGAGGCTCAACAATGCATTGAGTTCTATCAAGCTAGAATGTCGAGGGCTTTCAACAAGAAAGTTCGACAGAGAACCTTTAAGGAGGGAGATCTCGCCCTCGCCGCCAGACTAATCGATAATCCTCACCTCTAAAAAGAAAGGTAAATTCAACCCAATGGGAAGGACCGCTTATAATAGACACGGTCTATTCAACGGTGCATATCGCCTTTATCACACGAATGGCGACCGCAATTAATGCCGATAAATGGGAAGTTTCAAAAATACTATCCTTAGTATATTCAGATAACCCATTTTGATGGGAAATCCTCGAGAATATCTCACTCATTTTCATGAGGATAACCATAAGTTATTGTGTTTTCCTCCAAAATTCTCTCACCGATCAAATTCATTGACTGGTGGGCCCACTAAAATCTTCTTGGTCCAACCACTGCCAAAATCCCCTCGATTCCTTCCACTAACAGAGGTCCACTTTCACTCGTTAGCAATCCTACAAAAGCTAAAGCTATCCGCATCTTCCAAGATTCTAATGGAGATCCCATTCTTAGTTTCTCATCGGGAAATAGAATACATTCTTCCTTTCCCACATTTTACCCGAGATAGAATACATTCTTCCTCTCCGTAAAGAGATAGAATACATTCTTCCTCTCTTGTTTTAGATTCTCGAGTGGAGATCCCACTCTTAGTCTCATCTTTCAAGATTCTCAAAATGGAGATCCCATTTTTAGTCTCCCACCGGAAACAGACAAAAATCCTTCCTTTCCAATATCCGAGATAGGAGACAAGATCCTCCTTCCTCTCCATCAATAAGAGATAGGATACAAAACCTTCTCTCTTATTTCAAATTGTGAGCACCGGAGATAGGACACAAAACCTTCCTCTCCACCGCAAGAGATAGGATACAAAACCTTCTCTCTCTTGTTCATCTTTACCCTGAGATAGAGACAAGATCCTCCTTCCTTCCACCTTCGAAATAGAATACATTCCTTTCCCACCTCAATCAACCTTATGACGGTTCAACTTTCTCGTCAAAAGAAGCCAAGATTCATTCTCGGGTATTTCATCCCAAGCCTAAGAAGGGGATAGCCAACGCCACACGCTGCCGTTTAGTCTTTTCCCATTGAAGAAGACACCGAGTTCGATTCGGGTATTTCATCCCAAACCTAAGAAGGGATGAAGTCGATGCCTAACACGCTACGCCGTTTAGTCTTTCTCCATTGAAGAAGACACCGTGAGTTCGACTGGGGTATTTTGTCCCAAGCCTAAGAAGGATAAAGCCAACGCCTACCACGCTGTCGCGTAGTCTATTCCCGTGACAAAAGACGGCTTCACGATTCAACATCGTGCATTAAGTCTAAGAGAGTCTCATTCTTTAGCACAACGCCACGCGGAGCGGATCCGTGATAATCCGCGACGCTAGCCCAACTCAAACGGTAGTTGGTAAAGGCTAGTCAAACCGTTGAGGGTCGGGCCTATAATAACCTAAAGTCGACGCCTAACACGCTCGCCGGCGTCTTTTTCCGATTGAAGAAGACACCGAGTTCGACTGGGTATTTCATCCCAAGCCTAAGAAGGGATTAAGCCAACGCCTCACACGCGTTGCCGGGCGATCTCTTGCCCGTAAAAGAGTACCAAGCCTATGTATTCAATATCATAGCAACAAGTCTAGAAGAGTTTCATTCTTCCAGCACAACGTCACGTGCGGAACGGATTTGGACAATCCGCACGCTAGCCCAATTCAAACGGTAGTTAAAGGCTAATCAAATCCGCTGACTACCGAGGGTTTGCCAAAAATCCTATAAGTATTATGGTTAATTATTTCTGGCGAAATAAAAGAATCACAATAGAGCACAAAAGAGGACAGAAATATGTTTTGCTTTAACTCAGATACTTTATTGAGGAAAGCTTGTTGAAGTTCCTCCTGAACCTCGCCCCGAAGCCTCGCCGCCATTAAGGGCCTCCGCAGCCTTCTTGATGTCAACCAGCCTTCGCCGAGAGTTCAAATTTCTCGCACGACCGCTGAGTCTTTTCTTTGTTGGCCTTTGTCGCTTCAAGACGATCGCTCTCCTCGCCGCCAGTTCCTGCTCGAGTTTACTATCCTCGCTTCTCCAAGAATGACACAAGACCAAAGTGTCCCACTAAGACGGCTTCAAAGAACAACGGTCTCCAATGATGCACCCGGCTCGCCAGATGTGAACTTCGAGTCCGCATAACGTAAAGCCGCCCCGCCAGCCGCCAGCGAGCCGCCTCTGCTCTCTATATATGAGGAGAGCTCGCTACTTCAAAATCTTGTAGTCTTTGGAGCTTAACCTCTAAATGGTCGAAATCATCGCAAGGTGGCTCAAGTGACTCAATCTTCCGTGATATTCTCCCATGCCCTACTCCAAATAGGATTATGAGTATAAACTAATCCTCGGTTCTTAACGAAGTTCCCGAGAATATTACCATATTCTTAAGGATAACTCGATAACCCTCAATTTCCCTCCGTGGGACCTCAAGGAGGGATAAAATTCGACGAGGCTTATATCGACGGACAACGCTCTTACCTCTGGGACTCCTCCCATCGTATTGCCGATTCATGCATCACCAGGGCCTACCAATCAACAATTGGGAAGAATACCTCCCACCGTGGATGAACACACCGCAACGAAGTAACGCAAGAGCGACGCCAACCAACGCCGTTGCCGACGGGATTCACCGATCAACGGTTCGACTCACAAAAGAATTCCCCATCAACGGAGGAATCTCGAGGGTCAATTGGACGACAATCCACCGACACGAAGTCATCAACAAAAATGAACTCAATTAGCTACTGAATTCCAACAACGGTCCAATAAAGACCGCTGACACCCCCGGGATCCTACAAAGCACCGAGAACCTCGAGAGGATTGGAGGAATCAAACATCGAGCCAACCTCAAAAGAAATTCATCTATCGACTTCGGTCGAGATTTCACAACGGTCGACAAAAAATGCAAGATCGTAATACCTTCAAGCAATCCTACAAAGCACCGGAAAGACCAAGGGAATGGAGAGATCAAACGCCGTGGTCATTCACAAGTCCTATCACGCCATTAAGGAGTGAAGGGGCTCATCATGTCCAAAGCATCCCGCACTCATCAAGAATCGAGACCGAGACGCTTTGGAGGGGTATTCAGGCGCTAAAATTGCTTATCGCATCTCAAGACTCGCAAAACGGTGGGTTGATAACCGACGATCCATCCGACGGCGCTGACTGTAACGCCGACGGATTACGCCGCAAAACGCCGTGAAGTGAGTCGGCGAGGCGACGTGCCAGCCGGAACGACGCCGTCGTGGAGAAAACCCGACGACGAAGCTCAACGAGGCGAAGTTGGCTAAACTCAAAACGCCGACGGAGACGAATCAATCAGACTTAGTCCGCCGATGCAAACGAGCCGCTCGAGCTCAAAGTTGATCGGATACGCATCAAACACAACGGCGACATCACCGAGAAAACCAAGCCCTAAGACCAAGAATCGACGGAGAAACGACACAAAAACGACGCGAGACGACGGGACTCTACCAATTGGCCGAGGTACTCGCCAAAGCCGAGGTGGCTCTACCAACATGGTCGAGCCTCCTGGCCAAGGCCGAGGTACCTCGCCAAAGCCGAGGTGGCTCTACCAAACATGGTCGAGCCTCCTCGCCAAGCGTCGAGGTGGCTCGGCCAACATGGTCGAGCCTCCTGGCCAAGGCCGAGGTACCTCGCCAAAGCCGAGGTGGCTCTACCAAACATGGCCGAGCCTCCTCGCCAGGTCGAGGTGGCTCTACCAACATGGTCGAGCCTCCCACCAGTGGTGAGGTGGCTCTACCACTGGTCGAAGCCCCCTTGAGATGTATAAATAGGGGGTCTTGCCGGTTCGTGGTTGGATTCTGGATCTTGGACTGGGACTTGGTGATTTTGGCGGACTTCAAGAGCCCTCGAGATCTACGACGACGGTTCGGAAAGCACCGGCGAGCTCAAGTCCGCCGACGCCGATCTATAGGCGGAAGGTAAGCAAACTCGGTCGAACTACAGATACCCTCTAGGTTAAGCTTCGTCTTAACCTCGTGGGATAGCTGTGATTTCTCCTTGTAGATCTCACCCGCCCGCGATCCTCTCCTTCGCGGAGTGCGATCCTCGCAGCATCCTCTCCTTCGTGAGTGTGATCCTCAGCGCCGCTTCCTTCGTGAAACGAGCCCCTCTACGCTCAGAGTTCCGAACCCGGTTTACACCGTGATCGGATTGCGCGGTGGTCAACGGACGAATAAAAGTCCCCAAGACAGCAAAGAACCCACGCATGGCGAGGATCCGGATAATAGAGATCCTCGTGTTTGTTCACAAAAGGAAGAGAGTTGTAATTTTCGCTTTCATTGTACCTAAAATAAAGGCATTTTCTTTTGTTTGAAATTTTGTTGTAGGCCAACGGCCGTAAACGAATTCAAACGAGCAATGAATAACAAACCAACTTTCTCCGCGAACATATATATATATATATATGGTGTATCTAAAACTTAGATCATAAAAAGTGTAAAATATATGTCTAAATTAGATTTCAAACACATGGATCACAGGAATTAATGATCTATGTGTTTTAAGTGTCAAATATATCTATTTGGTGTATCTAAAACACATAGATCATAAAAGTGAAATTTGAGATTTTAGTCTATAAAAAGAATATTACGTATAGGATTTTAGTCTGTATGAACCTTTGAGCTTTGTTCAGAGCACATGGAGATTTCTCCTTTATCTCTATGGTTCTGAATTTTGGTTTTTCTTTTGTCTGGGTGAGTCTAAGTCCTCGGTTATGTATAGGATTTTGAGTGTATAGAGAGTATGTACTTATACACTTTTACAGTTTTGGTAAATGAAAAATTTACTTTCTTACCGAAAAAAAAAAAGAATATTACGATCTGAAAATCCTTAACATGTAACATATTCTACTTCTAATACAGTTAGAGTTCCAATTTTGAAAGAGTTTATAAAACTAGTAAATATAGTTTCTGTGTGCATATTTCACGAAACCCAGAAACATCCAAACTAACAAGATTACTCCTCCTCCGTCTTTATATACCCCTGCTACCTCCTGCGTAAACCCTTAAAAAAAAAACCCTCAACTTATTTTTTTTCTGTCTTTCCCCTCTCTGTCTCTGACTTCTCTCTTATCCCCGATGACTGGAAGCAGGGAAAAGCCCTACATGCGGCGAAATCATCTTCATTGTCATCTTCGTCGCCATCGTGATTGGCGGCTTCATCACCCTCTTCGTATGGCTATGTTACCACCCTGATTTCCCCGAACTCTCCGTCTCGAGATTCGAGGTCTCCAACTTCAAGCTCTCCTCCAACTCTCTAACCTCGGACTTCAGCGTCTCCATCGCCGTTCGAAACCCTAACAATAAGTTCAGCATCCGCTACGACGATGTCCATGCCGCCGTCCTCTACAGCACCGGAGGCGCTGGCGACGCCGTCCTTTACAGAAACGACTTCGTGATCGCCACGAAACCGATGTTCCCTTTCTCTCGGAGACCTCGGAACGTCACGCATCTCAGAGCGAGACTGGGGACGACCAGGTTTTACGCAGATGAGGACAGGATTCGTTCGGGGGATGGTGAGGTGAGGTTCGGAGTAAGGGTTTCCTCGACCGTGGGGTTCAAGGCGGGGGCTTGGAACCCGGGGGCTGATTACGACATGAAGGTTTATTGTGATGATGTTCGGGTTGGGTTGAAGAATTCGACGGTGGCCGGATTTGGGTCGATGGTGGGGCCGGCGAGGGGTTGTGGGGTTTGGTACACGTAGCATGCATAATTTTTTATTTTTTTTTTTGGTTCTTTTGTTCTTTTTTTTTTTTATTATTTTAATTAGATGGTAATTAACTGGATTTAAGATCATTGTCATCTTCTTATATGTTTTTTGCTGTTGGATAGAATTATTGGTTAGCTACTAACCTCTTGAATAATATTCCTTGTTAATTAGCACGAGCTTTCAGACTGGTTGGCGAACAAGGAATTAAATTCTAAAACAATGAATATATATATATATATATATATATATATATATATATATATATATATATATATATATATATATATATATATATATATATATATATATATATATATATATATATATATATATATATAATTTAAGTGGAAGCTTTTAAATTTTTACTAGAAGGGTGCTTCTACATTCTTTTGTATGAGAGAGCATGATATATTGAACTTCCATGATTATAAAAAGAGGAAGGAAAAAAAGGGCAAAGAAGTTCGCAAAAATACATTTAAATTCGATTTAAAATACATTGATCATAGATGTGCATGTAACATATTGAGATTTAGGTCTTCAGAAGAATACTTGGTTTCAACTGAATATAAAACTAATCTCAATCCTTACTTATTGCAATATCATGCATATTAGCAATTTGATTGATCAATACGTTTTTTTGGGAAAAAGATTATCAATACAGTTAAATGTACATTTTACTCACATAATATCTATTTAATATCTGAGATGAAGGGAATTATGTTGTAATTGATTTATACCGCAGGTGCTCACAAGAAAAGAGAGAATTCCTTACTATTTCAAGTAATAGGTTTCTTGGGAGAGAACGATTGGATTTTGAGGAGAGAGAATTGGTGTTTAAGTGGGCGATTTTCCAAGATAGAACAATAAAACACCCTCTATATATCCTCTTGAAAGCCTTAAACACATTTTTAAATTCTTTAAAATATCATGTTTAGTTATTAATTGTCACCTTCGTATCTAACTTATTTTTAAATTTTCACCTTTAGCTATAAATTATCAATTTTGGTGCTTAACTTGTTAATTTTACAATAAATTTGTCACTACTTTTTACTTTCATATCGAATTTTTTTTTCACATTTGATTATGAATTATTACTTTTTGTTTAACTTGATTTGAACAAATTTCACATTTACATATAGCTATGTATTGTTGAACAAATGCATCGTAGATGGAATGGAGCGGTACAAAGGATATCTTAGACACAGTGAAGCAGCAATAAAGGGAGGAAGCAGAGTGGTGGGGGCGTTAGCTAGAGATTAAGGAAGCAATAAGTTTATGATTTTCATGAAAATCATGGGTCCATTAAAGAGATGAAAAAAAAAATGAAAAGTTAAAAGAAAAATAGCTTCTGGATTTTCAAGAAAATCATGCTGATTTTTGTGCTGTGGTGGCGGTGATAGCTAGAGAAGATTTGCTTAGCAGAGGAAATGCATTTTCAAAAGCTAAGGGGTTAGAAAATTAGAAATAATTTTCTAAAACAAGATCGGGTTATCTAGGTATTTTTCCCTTGAATTTTCAAAAACTCCATATAATCCTTCAAATCTTTAAATGTCATACACCTCTCACAAATTCTAATAAGTAGTATTTGATATTTTGTAGGTAGAGTTTTATGTCTATTATATGCTTTTAGTTTATAGAATTGTGTTTTGTTAAATCAATAGGTTATTTATTGTATCATGAGAGCTGTAGGGTGATTTGAGTATTTTTTTTAAACGAGGCCATATTGGCAAAGTTTGATTTTCCCCCCGAAATAGATGCATTAATACGATATTAATAGTCTCGAGGGTAAAAGTGTCATTTTTAGTTAGGATGTTAGTCCGAACATTTATAATCCCTTTGAAAATAAAAAAGTAGTCTCGTAGTCCGAATGATATTTCATGTGAAAATAAATGTTAGAGTGGACTAAAATAGTCTTAGGATAATATAGTCCGAGTACTATGTATCCCTAGTCGGCTACAATTCCTCTACAACCCCGGTTGTAGGAAATTTCTACAATCGGGCCCCACTATCTAGCTACAACCAATTAAAATTTGACACATCAAACGTGCTTCTCACCATTAACAGAAAGCCAGTCATGCCGTTTATTTTTTCGGTGTTTACTTTTTTCCTTGATTATTTTTTCCTGTTTGAGTTTTTTCTATAAATTTTTTTTTTCTTCGAGCAGTCGTGGTTGTTTCTATTCCGCGATAATTTTTGTTAAGGTAATTATTTTTCTCAGCAAACTGCATTTTTATTCAGTGATTAGTTTCATAATTATTTATTTCGTATTCTCGGTTATTATAATTTATCAATTCAATAGTGAATGTGAAATATCAATGCAATTTTGAATTTGATGTACATTTTGTCTATTCACTTAGAAACTTATGAACGTCTTTCAAAAGAAAAATAATTCATACAAAGCTCAAAGTAGCATAGACAAGAAAAATAATGTTTTTTTTCCTCATACTTGAACAAGAAAGGTTTTGGGGAGACATAAGTTTGGGGGGTATTTCTTTAGGATTTGAGAGACTCATGAGCATTTCCGAAGAGGGTCTAATATGAAATTATTGAAGATGTGCGGTGAAAACCCATTAATTGCTCGGCGCCCGAGGCCGGAGTAGATGGTTTGCAGCCAGAGTTTGCTTCTCTCCTCACAACATCCAAGAAAAAGAAGCAGCAAATGGGGAGAGAGAGATGGGAAGAAAAAACTAGGAGGTAAGAATTTAAAATATCTTTTTAATCTTTTCTTTTGCCTTTTAATTTTTTAACTCGGCTATGGGGGCGCCATTTTTTCCCATTTAGAAAAATGTATTCATGTATTTTATTTTGTAATTTTTTTCCCATTTTCTAAAGGTTCTTATCTTCTTCCCTTGTGATTTTTCATCCTATTTGAATTTTTCAGTAATTCTTTTTTTTTTTCTTTCTGAATCTCAAAAGTGAGGTTTTGCTGCAAGCTGTGGATTGCTAGTAATTTCTAATTTCTAATTTATTCTCCCAATTTTATTGTTTTCTGAGTTTTTTTTTTTTCCTTTTTTGGCTAAAACCCTAAAACCTAGTAAACCGTGCTTCTCATTTTGGTAGGAAAAAAGAACTCTTTCATGGAGCTATCTAATTCAAAGGCAATTGAAGCCCAGAATACCAAGAAAAGGTATTTTCTTTTTGTAATTTTCCCTAATTTTAAAAGGTTTTCTATCTTCTTCCCTTGTGATTTTCATCCTATTTGAATTTTTCAGTAAGTTATGGTTTATCATCTCAAAGGTGAGGTCTTTGCTGCAAGCTGCAAATTGCTAGTAATTATCTAATTTATTTCCTCAATTTTATTGTTTTCTCTGATTTCTTTTTGGCTAAAACCCTAAACCCTTATCATGCAGATGGGTAAAAAGAACTCTTTCATGGAGCTATCTAATTCAAAGGCAATTGAAGCCCAGAATACCAAGAAAAGGTATTTTCTTTTTGTAATTTTCCCTAATTTTAAAAGGTTTTCTATCTTCTTCCCTTGTGATTTTCATCCTATTTGAATTTTTCAGTAAGTTATGGTTTATCATCTCAAAGGTGAGGTCTTTGCTGCAAGCTGCAAATTGCTAGTAATTATCTAATTTATTTCCTCAATTTTATTGTTTTCTCTGATTTCTTTTTGGCTAAAACCCTAAACCCTTATCATGCAGATGGGTAAAAAAGAACTCTTTGGTGGAACCATCTCATTCAAAGGCAAATGAAGCCCATGATAAGAGCAAAAGATTGAAGACTGGGAGAGAGGGGTCTGATGGATGTCGAAATGTTACGCCATCTTTTGATTTCGAGAAGCACCGGGCATCTTTCGTTCTAAATAAGCATGAGATTTGGGCTATGAGGGATGAGTTTGGGATGCCTCGTCTCTACGCAATTGTAGAGGAAGATGGGGATGTTCACTCAGCTAAGGTTACATTGTTGCGAAACTCTATGGAAAAGTATGTGAAATCTGTTCGTCGTGCCTGGGGTGATTTTGAATACGACTATGAGGAACCCCTGGATGTGCGTTCTTTTTCACACAAGGTTCTGGAATGGAAAAGATATAAACATGGATATACTATATTGCCGACGAAAGGTGATGTCTGGGCCATTAGAGCAGACAATAGTATAAGAACTTGGATTCCTTCCACTCTCAAATATCAGATGGTAGAGGTTCTTGAGAACTATGTCGAGCATGAGGGTGTGAAAATTGTGTATTTGGTTGCTGTTGAAGGAGGAAATGGAAGCCGGTTCAGGAGATATCGTTCTGAATTCTACGTTCAACCTCCATTTGTTTATCAAAGGTTCTCTCACCAGGTTCCTTGTATTAGAGTTTACGTGGAGAAGTCCGTGGATGCTCTCTTGGAGCTAGATCCTTCCTCTTTGCCGCTCTATGTTGATGATTTTCAAACTAGTGTTGAGCCTGAGATCAGCGACAATTATCTATTCTTGAGTCACCTTAATCGGAGGGCAACCGAACGTATACCACATGCCTTTGTTTGGGCTGCATATGACCACGAATGTCGAGTTCCTCAAAAGTATGTTGAAATCATTTACAGGGGATCAGATGAGAAGCTAAGAATGCGTGAGCTGATTCCTATTCTCACTTCCAACAATGAGGAGAGATGGCAAAGAGCTGGGTTACCTATAGCTTGTGGCAAATTTATTGTAGCACCTGTAGAAACTAAGAAACAATTTATTCTCTCTGGTTGCTTTTCTACTTGGAATATGAACTATAAAACTGTCGGAGGTGTCGCCTATATTGATATATATCCCAAGGAAGGTGAAGTATGGGGAATCTACAATGACTATAATCTGGCGACTGTTTGCAAACCTAAAGGACGACCGCTAGATTATCAGATAGTAGAAATTACAGGAAAAACAGCGAAAGATGTAAGGGTAGCACACTTAATCAGAGTTGAGGGATTCAAAGGCCTTTTCGTAAGGAATGATCTCGCAAGTGAAGCAGAGTTCCTGATTCCTATTCATGAATGCTACAGATTCTCACATAGGATACCATCACATAGAGTTCAGCAATTTTGTAGTGAAGAATTTCGTAGGGGAGCTTTTGTGCTGGATCCTTTTCTAGTCCCACAGAAACAAGGTGAGTCCTATTCCTTCAATGATCCGTTTCTCTTAGAAAGATCAGAAGTCCGACCAGGCTGGTCAGCTATCCAGTACATTGTCAATAAACTGAGGAATGGTATTATTAGCCTTTCTAGCCAAGAGAATAGCTGCAAAACTTCAGAAAATTGTATTATAAATGTATCATTAGAACAGGAGGAAAATGTTACTGAGAACTCACAAAAAGAGGAACAGGAACCAAATATTGGCGAGATTTCCCTAGCAAAAGTCCATGCAAATGAAAGGATGGAATGTGAAGTGGTTGAACGTGGCAATGTTCATCATATCAAGTTTCATGATTTTGATGATACTAAGTCAGAAAGGAATCTTAAATTGGGTGAGGTATGGGCATACTTCAAGGGACTAAATGAACTACCTCTCTCTTATGCTCGTATAGATAAGTTACTCAATTCAAGAAAAATGGTAGAGGTGACGCTATTACAACCTCATCCTATGGCTGAGGAGGAGATGCAATGGGTTGATGCAAATTTACCTATGGCATGTGGGACTTTTAGAGCATCTCAATCCACTTGTATTGAGATAACTGTATTGTCGCACAAAGTGATATGTGAGCAACCATCAAAGCTCTTCTTCAGAGTATATCCTAGAAAAGGTGATGTCTGGGCAATTTACGATCACTGGAATTTTAACCGGACATTTTCAGATATTAACAACAACGTCAAATACAAGCTAGTAAAGATTGTGTCAGATTTTTCTCAGGAAGCAGGTGTAACCGTGTTAGCCTTAGTTAGAGTAGAGGGTCATGAGAATCTATTCAAAAGACAGTTGCATGAAGGCTTTTGGCAGTTTATGGCATTTAAAGGAAAAGAGTTGCTAAGGTTTTCACACTGCATCCCTTCTCTTAAAATGACTGGAGACCAAGATGAATCATTTCGGGTCAAGTTCAGTCATAATGGAATATAACCTAAAGAGACAATGACACTGGTCCAGAGCAGAAAAGGTATGAGCATGATATTATTCTTTATGGTTCAAGTGTTTCATTTTCGTTTTTCTTACTACATTTTTTTTGTTATATGTCTGTGCATGTCCCTCCCTTTTAGGTTGGAGTTAGTTTGAAGGTATATGTTTGAATATTTTCCATTCAGAGTGACCTGCCAATTACATTGGCTATCTACACTTTGTTGATACTAGTCATGATTTTAAGAAGATGCATTTCAGTTTTGATTAAATGTGTACAATGACTTTTTTCCTCACTTAAATTTCATGATATTAACATGAGGGAGCTGCCAGCGAAACCACCGCCCCCGTGCTTTCCCCTTGGCGGCTTCACCGCCTTCCGACACTTCTTTTCCTTTATATCATATGTCATTTCATAAAATTTTATCTCGCAATCAACATCATCCCCTTCAATATAGTCGGCTAACGCAAAGACCAAGCTTTCGAAACTTCTCTCTCTCATAGGTTCTGCAATAATGCTTGTGTTCCGATTTCAGGCTCATTAGACTAGTTATGGTTGTCTTTTTCTGGGTGGGTCTTCATGAACAGGGCCATGCTACAACCTTAGCCTACAATCTTCGAAAATCAAGCTAGGATTTGGATACACACTGCCTGCCCTCCAATCTACTTTATCTTCTTCACCTTCTTGAAGTAGGAACCGAAACGAAGAAAACAGGAAATAAAAAGCAAAATATGGTTTGTTCTAAAATTGTTAGGTTTTGATCAGCTTCTTATCTACTGCTACTGATTTACTTTATTTTAATTTACTGTTTGTTTTCATATCTGAGACTTGTTGTCTCTCTTTATATGTGTGTTCCTATTATATTTCTTCATGTCTGAGATCCTATCATTTCTCTATGTTTGAGACCTTACTGTCGGTCTCCATGTTTGAGACTCTTGTATGTGTCTCTATGTTTGAGATGCTATTGCCTGCCTTTATGTCTAAGGTTATATGTGTCATACATTACACGGACAGGGGTACGGGTACAGGACACCACAATTTGTAAGGGTAGGTTATGTGAATATGAGTATCTATACAAGTATATACACTGAAAATAATTTACATGAGGTCAATATTGTTTTTCATTCACATGTTACGAGAGATTATACGTCTCGTACATTACGCGGACATGGGTACGGGTACAAGACACGAGAATTTGTAAGGGTAGGGTACGTGAATATAAGTATCTATACAACATACATGTGTGTATATTACTGAAATTAATAATTTACATTAGATCAATATTGTTTGTCATTCACATGTTATGAGGATTAAAATTCCTATTACATTGTCATGTTTCTTTTATTATGTAGATTGTAAATTAGAAAAGTGCTCATTTTTTAATCTGATGATACCCAAAGAACCTTTAAGTAACAGTTCTAGACCTTGGTACGGATTGAAACGAACCCGACGCCGACCCCAACCGGCATTCGACGAGTTTAAATAAGTGTGTGAAGTGGATAATTGTGCAATAAGCTTATGACAAGTGCTATAAGTTAAAACATGTAGTACATAATTGAGTACGCATCAGTTAGTGTATGCATGTATTCAAAGAGTGTCCATGGATGTCTCGGTGTTTGGTCCGGGTATAAGAGTGTCCATTACGGGTACGACTTCATGATAGAAATATTATCCTGCATAGCATGTTTTCATGATCGTTTCCCTATTGTTTGTCTTCATGTCTGACACAATATGATCTGTCATGTTTAGGCCTCTAACTGTTTCCATGTCTGCTTTAATTCTCAGTTCCAGTGACTTGACATATTAAGAGAATTAATTCATTACTGGCTTCACATCAGCTATGCTGCTTATAGCTAAGATCCTTTATCAGTTGTGCTCTTCCTCTAGTAAGCCAATATTCTAGTAACTATGCATGCAGTTAAAACTATTCCATTCCTTGGAGCTTACAGAACGGTAAGGTGCTTAAATTGATGAACCAAAATTAGAAAGGCGAAGGGCGCAGGCTGGTGCAAGCCTAAAAGCAAGGTTGTTGAGGTTTGAATGTCTCCACGACTTTCAATTTTTTAATTAATTTATGAATGATAAAAGAATGATAAAAGAACTTTAAAAACTTAAGAATAGATGTTCTCTATTAGAGTCAACTGTAAAGATATTCAGCTGCCTGAAAGTTAAAACGTGAATTTATAGTAGTGTATAGGTTTGACATGAGGAACCACACAAAAGCACTGTTGAACCCCAAAAGGAAAGCTCATCACCAGATCGCAAATTCCTACAAGGTATATGTCATAGACTCATTACTCACATACCAAAACACGAATTCCTTCATGAAATTAGAAAGTTTTAAATTTCAACTGCAACTTAAGTTCGTGAGGTTTTAAAGTCATTGAACTTCTATATTCAAAAGCATAAGTTCTGCTCTATAAGCATGGATAACCAAAATCCATTTTTATTCAACAGGCAAGTCTATTAAAATTCAACAATTACAGAAGTAGGTTTGGGCATGGGCCTGGTCGACCCGCGGGTTGACCCGACCTAGCTTGCCATGGGTCATGACTTGGCCCGGCCCGTAGTGGGTCGGGCCCGACCCGGCCCATGATATACCCTGGTCACGGGCCGGGTTGGGTCCAGCTCCAGACCCGGGGTCAGAGAAGTAGGCCCGGTCCATGCCCGCCCCGGCCCATTATATATTTTTTGGTTAAACTAGATGTTCCTTTAGCCCTTTAGGTCTGCAGCTAGCTGTCAACAAAGCCAAAAGACTAGGTTTTGGCTCGTGGGTCTTTTGGCTTATTGAGAAACAAAGCAGCGATCTTTAAGCTCGATGTTGTCTACTTGGAAGGATTAAAAAAATTTAATACAAGTTTAAATTACTAAAAAATAATGTAGAAATAATTTTATAATTGTAAATACAAGTTTAATATAATTAAAAAGGTAAAAAAATAGGAAAAAAAGTTGAACGAAAAACCCATAGGTCGACCCACGGGACCCACGGGCCTTGGGCCGAGTCAGACTCGGCCTGCACCTAGGCGGGTCGTGGGCAAGGCTGGGTCCAGTCCTAGACCCGGGATCAGAGAAGTAGGCTCGATCCACTGTGACGTAGGGCGGGCCCAATCCACTCGACCTGTTGGGCGGGCCTACCCGACTGCCTTGAATCGGCCGCCGTGTCACAGACTTGAACCGGCCCGACCCACGCCTAACCATATATAGAAGCTTGTAGTCCCTTATGTAGGTGTCACTACAACAAAAATTGTAAATTACGATACATTTTTGTCTTTACGCGACACATTTTTGTTCGCACAAATAGAGCGCGGCACATACCAAAAGTGTGGTTAGAGCATATGTGGAGAGCATATTTCTACACATGTGAGAATGTGTCACAAAACTCACGGCACATTCATATGTCAAGAGTGCTGACACATAAATGTCAGAAAACTCATGACACATATATGTGTCAAAAATGGTGATACATAGTTGTGTCTAGACCATAGAAATATAAAGAGTATTATCATTCAACACTATAACTTTCTAGAAGGTCACGCATCCTAGTATTATTCTCACAAAAGCACACTTAACTATGGAGTTTTTTAGCTTATACACTATCATTAATGTTTAATCATCATCATAAATAAAATCTAAGATTTATTATTTAAGCCCATTATAAATCCTCTCACAATCCATGTTGGACTATTAGCATTTTTCAATTATATTTAATTGTATATCTAACAACACAAATATGTGTCGTGAGTTTCTACACTTTTTATTTGTGTCACTATTGTTTAATCCTTTGCAAATAAAATGACACTTTTATATGTGTCATAAAATAAGAGTGGACACATACAACTTTTGTTGTAGTGTGTTCTTGCATGCAAGAGTGACCACCTATGTATTTCCAGATTTGGTGAAACATGAATCACTAATCAACATCAATTTTAGCCTCTTTTTAGAGAAAGGAAAATGAAAATAAAATAAAGATAGTAAATTAAGATTTTATTTGGGCGGCATGGGGAAACCTTTCCTAAAACTTATCTTTTCTTTTGATGGAAATCTTTCCTAAAAGAAAGATAGTAATTGCTAATTCTAATGTAGTTACTGTGTTGAAACCATGGATAGATTTAATTGTGAATTGTTGCCCGTGGCTACTGAGGAGGCAGTGGGCATATTCTTCGTTTCACAGTCTCCTAAGCAATGCACCACTACTTACTATTATCTGATAGCTGACATAACATGGGATTTGATGCCTATAGTTTTGTGGGGAACTTCGCTAGAAATTTTAAGAAATTGTTTGGGACATTTGCTTGAAACCCCTCATACTATGATTGAATAGTGGACTAGGAAATTTCAAATTAACACATTCATGTCAGAATGAGTAATCCTCGAAACCTCCTTCCCAAGTTTGTTGCTTCCTACCTTTAGACCCATAGATTAATTTTGTCGCCTTCTCTTTTTGTGACCTATGTTGCATGGGACTGTTTGAAATTAATAATCATGCCTATGTCTCACATAGGGATGTGTCTGGCATTTTTGAAATGTATACTCAAATATAGCTAAACTTTTGTGCACATTTCAAAAACTGAGCATTAACTTTCATGAGTTTTTCAGGAGACTATCCTTAAAACAATTGCTATTAAAAAAAATCCTAACCCTTTAGTATTAAATTGCCAACCATTACCAGTGTTAGTTTATATTGTCACATGACATGCATGTGACTAATTTTGAGAAAAGCAACTTTTGTCATATGTTTGCTGAGAGAATTAGAGGAGATGAAGAGATTGGATATTTTGCCAGCAGTTTTCTTTTTTTACTGCAGCTAGCAAGCCTTTTTTGCAGACAATTATTTTTTGAAAGACCGTTGTGGTAAGTTTAGAATTGCCGTTAATGTCGTTAGGGGTTTATTGAAAATACTCATAGTTCATGATAATAAATCAAACAAAAATAGTTTAGATAGATTTCTGAAAACCGAAGAAAGTTCGTGTCACTTTTTTGAAAGTTTCCGTTTTGTATTTAGAACATATCTCAGGCACTGGTTAACCATATGCCCCACAAAATATGTTTCAGATTTATACTTCTTCTATATATAGACCTTAATTTAGCCGAAAAGATTTCCAAACTGTTGACTCATATAAACATTGAAATGGTTAGCTACATTTTTGACCAAAAAAGTGAGATATATTAAACTACTTTATAGAAATTTTTTGAGCCAGGGTTTTTCATTTCTGCAAAGCCATGAAAATGTATAATAGGTTAAGGTTTTAGCATACGTGTAATAACTGTATGTTATTATGTTGTTGGTCATACTATTATAGATGTATCAGGATCTACGCATGAGGTGTCATGGTCATGTTACCATGTATGTATCATTGCCATGTTGCTGTCCTGTATTTTATAAGATTCTTTGTGCTGTGTGTCTGCATTATGTTGTTCCCGTGTCCATGCTTCTCAGGCTGCTATTAGGGTCTATTGTTTTTGGATTTAACTAGGGATATTCATGAGCAGGGTAATTCCTGATTCACTGGAGAATATTTTTGAAATGCTTGGTTAGGGATGACATATGATGCACTAGCAGCGTGTAGATACTATCTCTATGTCTATTGAAAAAGCGGTCTTATCTGTACTTGTATTGTATTTTTCTATTAATGTAATTTGTTTGTGTAACTTTTAAATTCTCATTACTCTTCTCTTGACGATCAATTTGTCTTTTGATTGCAGGATATAAACAGTTGATTCAAGCAAAGTTTGCAGAGGCCACTGACTTATGTTTATAATGCCGTAGTTTCTTTTTCAGGTGTACATATTTTTCTCCTTTGTTTGGTGAAAGTCCGATGGTATTTGATTAGTATTGAGTGTAGAAGATAGGTTTTGGGCTGCAACTTAAATTCTCTCGTGTATGCATGTATTTTGGAGTTAATATTGGAAAGTAAATTCAGATCTCAGTTATTACTGTGTTGGAACAACTGCACTGTGATCTGCTGGCTGTATCAAGAAGAAAAATTCTTCTTCAACACTACTTTAGTACTCTCTCTCTCTTCGATGAGGTATCGATTCTTGTATGAGATCCTATGTCTTATTCTTTTAGATTTTGTTCTGTCCTTTAAAATTGTTTATGAGCATATGAACTTCAGAGTAAAACCCTCCAAAGTTTTGAGGCGTTTTGTGAAATTTACCCTTAAATGTTACAATTATTTTATAACCAAATAAGGTGGAGAGAAACTCTTTAAGTTTAATTCTTTCTTAGGTCCGGATGCCACTGTCCAATAGACAGGTTCAAACAGTGGAAGAAAGAGAGGAAACTGTCTTCTTTTTTTTTTAATTAAATAAATTAATTATTTAAGTTCGTGGAAAGCAAAGGAGTACGATTACCTCTACTTTATATGTAGGCTAAATTGCATTTAAATACCACAAAATTTTTTTTCCACTCTATCAGTTATATATCAACATTTGCATTTTGTGGCAGAAAAATACTATAAGTTGTTTACAAAAAAAAAAAACCGACACATTAGTATCATTGATCATGCAAACGTGAAGTTTTCAACTGAATGATTCCATGAGACTTAACATTTTAATTTTATAACTTTCTAACCATTGATATTTATTAAAGTTATCTTTAAATATGTTCCAACTCTATTTTAAAGTAGAATTAAGATGAATTTCAAAACTAGTTTTGGTTGATTTAATTTTAAATTTAACAAATATTAATATTTAAAAGGCTCTAAAATTAGCATGTTAAGTATCATAGAAAAATATTCAGGTCAAAAATTTTATGTTTCCATGATCAGTGGTACTAACACATGACAAAGTTTTAACAAGTTATGGTATTTTTCGCCACAAAATAGAACTTGTGGTATATAAGTGTATTTGAGTGCAATTTAGCTTTAAATCTATTCATATTATCATTGATTTCTAAGATGTTAAAATATTTTTTTTATGTACAAGTTTACTATGTAATGCATGCATGGCGTGCACAGGAGAACTAGTTACTAAGGGGTACCAATTTTGAAGTTATTTTAGAATTAATCCCTCCTAGTAAGAGAAGTAACAACTAAAGAGATTAATTTGTAATAACTTATGAGAATCACGTGATCAAATAGCAATTTCAATAACTTGATGGACTAATTTCCAAAAATAACTTTAGAAGCGGGGAACCTAATAGAGATTTCGATGACTGAAGGGACTAATTTCAGAGTATGATTAATTTGGAAGAGAGGAGGAGGGAAAAAAAGAAATCACTAACGTCAAGAGCTTGTTGAAATGAAAAAGAGGCGGGAAAATTTAAAAGCTCTGAAGTCCGAAACGCCCCTTTCCATTTTTAGAAAAAGGCAACTTTTTTTAATGAATAATGATCAATAATTTTTCCTCCATTTTCTCAGAAAATTTCCCTTTACTTCCCCTCGTGAGTTCCCTCAAAGTGCGTTCTTGCTGCATGTTGCGGATGGCTGGTAATTTCCTAATTTATTTCCCCTTTTTCTTTTGTGTTTCATGAGATTTTCTTGGCTAAAACCCTAATAAACCCATATTCTAGTTTAGGTGAGGGAAAAAAAAAAGATGAATTCTTCATGGAAACGTCTAATTTAAACGCAAATGAAGCGCCTAAGAGCAAAAGATTAAAGATTGAGAGGTCTTGTTCTAATGAATGTGGGAACGTTACGTCATCTTTTGATTTTGAGAAGCACCGGGCGTCTTTCGTCCTCAAAGAGTGCGAGTTTTGGGCGGTCAGGGACGAGTTCGGGATGCCTCGCCGCTACGTACAGGTTATGGAAGATGGGGATATCCACTCGGTCAAGGTCCGGTTTATGAGAAACCATCAAGAAAGGTATGGGCGTGGTGGTTTTCTTCGTGCCTGGGGGAAATTAGGGCGTGAGAAACATGAACCCCTCGACATACCTTGTTTCTCGCACAAGGTCGTGCAGGTGGAAAAATACTTCGATTATGATGTATTGCCAAGGAAAGGGGAGGTTTGGGCCATCAGAGCAAACAATGCTGATACATTTTTTAGGACCCCAACCTTGATCAAATATCAGTTGATAGAGATTCTTGAGGACTATGAATATTATAAGGGCATGACGATTGTGTATTTGGTTTCTGTCAGAGGAGGAAATGGTAGACAATTCAGGAGATACAAGTCTGCATTCCATATGCGACCAAAATCTGTTCGAGAAGTGATTTCTCACCAGGTTCCCAGTACTAGAGTGTTTGGGCAGAAGCCCGTGGATGATTTGCTGGAGTTAGATCCCTCCTCTTTGCCGCTCTATGTAGATGATTTTGAAACCAACTTTGAGCATGAGATCAATGACAACCACCTTTTCTTGAGACAACTTGATCAAAGGGTCAGTTACGATTCAGGTTATGGCATTGATATTTGGGCTGCATATGATCATGAATGTCGAGCTCCTCAAAAGTATGTTTATTGCTCTTCTAACAGAGTAATGCAGGAGCTGGTTCCTATTCTCACTTATGACAGTGATAAGTGTTGGGCGCGCGGACCGCGGAACCGTCGAGAGAAACCACCACAAACGATAGCAAAAAACACAATAAAGGAGTAAAGACACGAGATTTACGTGGTCCGGCAAGTTGCCTACGCCCACGGGTAAGGAGGGGATTTTCACTAATAGAAAGAGAGAATACAAATTAGGATTACAAGTTCTCACAAAGAAACCCTAAAACAAACCTCTCAATCTCAAAAGATCTCCTCTCCAAAGATGCACAAAACCCTCTCAAAGCCGCTCCAAAACGTGCTTTATTACTACCAAATAATCGGGTTTAGGGTTATATATAAACTCTAAACGAACCGTTTAAAACCAAAACCCGCTTTTGATCTGCCGATTAGTCGACTACTACTTCAGATTAGTCGACTACTCATCAGAGATTAGTCGCTACAACACGATTAGTCGATCTCGGACCAAAAAACACCTTTTCGTCGTCGCAGATTAGTCGACTACTACCGCAGATTAGTCGACTACTCGTTCCCAAAAAACTCGTCCGGCCGCGATTAGTCGACTACAATACCTAGTAGTCGACCATCGAACTCAAAACTCTTGTGCATGTTTTGTGCATGTTCTACAATTCTCCACCTCGCACATCATTTGATTCACCTCAAATTTTGGACCGAACCAAGAACACCAAGAACATCTAGAGATCACCATTAGCCAATCCAGCCAATCCAAAGCGTCACTACACCGCGACGCTTCACGCATCTCCAGGGATCAAGCTCACCGTAGTTCACCTCAAATCATCTCCACCTTACCCATTACCAAGGGCCATGCCCTCTTGGGCAAATCAACAAGAGCCGATATGAAGCAAGTCTAAGCAATGCTTAAACTTACTACCTGTGACCACCTTGGTTAACATGTCCGGGATTCTCATTCGTGTGCACCTTCATGAGAGAAATATCACCTTCCTCTATGACATCCCGCACAAAATGATACTCGACATCGATATGCTGGTAATGCGAGCATGATGAACTGATTCTTCGCCAAGTGAATTGCACTGATCGTCACACCACAAGTTCACGTTTTCTGCCAATCCCCAAATCGTCTAGAAGACCCCATAACCACAATGCTTCCTTTCACTCGCCATGGCCATGTACTCTACCAGTAGAAAGTGCCATCAGAGCTCGCAACATCGATCGCCAACTAACCGGAGCCCCATGTATCTTAAATACATAACCAGAGTAGATCGCCGTCTATCTAGATCGCCCGATAATCGAGTCCACAAACCCGCAATCGACATGTTTCTCCACCAAAACACGCACCAGATCAATCGTACCCTTTAAGTACACGAGGACCCACTTCACCTTCCCTGCCTTTCCCTGATTCGCCATGAATCTATCACCACACTAACTACCAGGAAATATCTGCGGTAACACCATTGCATACATTAAACCGCCAACTCAGACTAGCATAACACGCCCATGTGTGCCTTCTTCCTAGGTGTAGTGGAGATTGATTACCGTGAAGCCTAAAGTGTGGAGCCAATGGAGTCACCACCGACTTAGCACTTTGCATCCCGAACCTCAGCGATCACCCGCTCTATGTAGCCCTTCTCGACTCAAGAACAATCGCGCGATCTCGGCTCTCTTCTAATCTCCATACCCATTTTCCTATAAAGACCCATGTCCTTCATCTCGAACTCTTCACCAAGTTGAGATTTCAACCTATCTATCTCCACCACGCTCTTAGAAGCAATAAGCATGTCATCCACATATAAAGAAGATAGATAAAATTACCTCCATGAAGCTTCGAATGTAAACACAACAATCATGATCGCCGGAAAACCCATGCTTCGGCATGAAGGAGTCAAATCGCTTGTACCATCGCCGGAGATTGCTTTAATCCATACAGTGACTTCCTCAAACGACACACATGATTCTCCTTATCCTCAACCTTGTAGCCCTCAGGTTGATGCATGTAGATCTCTTCATCCAAGTCTCCGTGCAAGAAGGCTGTTTTAACATCGAGTTGATCCAGCTCAAAATCACCATGAGCAACAATACTCAATAGCACCCGAATAGAAGTATGTTTCACCACCGGAGAAAATATCTCATTGTAATCCACACCCTCTTTCTGTGCAAAACCCTTAGCCACTAGCCTCGCCTTGTATCTTACACCACCGAAGCTCGAAAGATCTTCCTTTCTTTTATACACCCACTTACAACCAATAGCTTTTCTTCCTACGCAATGGGACCACCTCCCATGTTTGGTTCTTCGAAGAGATTCCATCTCTTCCTCCATCGCAACCAACCAACTCTCACTATCCTTGTCTCAAATATCTTCCTTGAAGGAGACCGGCTCGTCCTCCTCCACAGAGTCGTATTCAACCATATTAGCACGCCCATAGTGCTTTGGGGTTGATCAGCCCCCAGCCGATGCACAGCATGCTTTCGCTTTGGCCTAGTGGAAGCCAAATTATCCACGAGCCGTTGTTGTAGTGCCTGTATTTTCTGCTGAACCTCCTCCCGCTCAAGCTCATCATCTACGACTTCCCACTTGAGCACGATTAGAACCTAGTTGGTCTTTAGGTTCTATTTCAATAACACGAGACTTAGAAGTCTCACGGTCATAACACCATCATCCTTGGGCCCTAGCAATCATGGATTTCTCATCAAAGGTAACATCCTGGCGATCACGAACTTTGAATCTTCCGTACACCAAAGGCGATAGCCCTTCGCCCTTGCATATCCCAAGAATATTGCCTTCTTGGCCTCGCGTCAAACTTTCCCTCGTTGGCGTGATAGTAGGCGGTACATCCGAAAATTCGAGCCTATCATAATCGCATGCTCCCGACCACACCCTATA
The DNA here is from genome assembly GCA_012295165.1 of Asparagus setaceus. Taxonomy (NCBI): domain Eukaryota; kingdom Viridiplantae; phylum Streptophyta; class Magnoliopsida; order Asparagales; family Asparagaceae; genus Asparagus; species Asparagus setaceus. The sequence goes on from CM022710.1 coordinate 25,774,672, forward strand.
GGGTGTATCACCATCAATGTCGAATGTGGTGAGCGGTTCACAATGTAACAAGCTGTAGCCACCGCTTCGCCCACCATTCGTTGCCCAATCACGCATAAGATCGCATACTCCTTTGCCTTTTCGGCGGTGTTGGTTCGATCTCTCCGCGACCCCATTCTCACGTGGTACTGATCGCCCAAGGTCGAACAATTCTCCTCGATCACAGAACTCCTTGAAAGCACCATCGTATACTGCATGCCGTTATCGGATCTCGGCGTCTTCAATTTCTTTCTGTCTGTTCTCAACCATTGTTCTCCACTTCTTGAATGTCTCGAACACCTCATTCTTGTGCTTGAGAAAGTAAATCCAAGCATACCTAGAATAATCATCTATAAGCGAGACATAATACACGGAACCACCCTTGGAAGTTGTCCGAGCGGACCCCAAACATCCGTGTGCACATAATCTAGTATCCCTCTGCTCTTAGACTTCTTTGTTGAAACTTGACCTGTGTGACTTTCCATACACACAATCCTCGCAAAAATCCATGCTAGGTTCCTTGATTCTTCAATGACCCTCTTTACCAAGCGAACTAGACCCTTCTCGACATATGCCCAAGCCGCTTATGCCATAACCGCGTGTGCTCACATGGGTCTCCACCACTTCGCCAGTTCAACGGCGCATCTCTGTCACCGTCGTGCACGAGAGTATATAGATTACCGTGGCGAACACCCTTCATCACTACTAAGGAACCACGAACAACCTTCTTCACTCCGTTTTGTCACAATCCGCAACCACCGAGTCCAAAGCACCAAGCGAGATAAGATTCTTCCGCAAGTCGGGAACATGCCTCACATCCGTCAAGGTTCGAACCACTCCATCATGCATCTTGATTTTGATATTACCTAGCCCCACTGTTTTACAAGCATGGTTATTCCCCATCAATACAGTTCCACCATCAATGCCTCGTAGGTAGTAAACCACTTCCTATTTGGACACATATGGTAAGAGCAACGAATCAAGTATCCACTTCCGGAGATCTCCTCGCCACCCGTGGCGACATAGCATTCCTTATCGCTCCCTTCCTCTGAAGCGTGGCTTCGCTTCTTCCTTGCCCTCTCTCCTCTCGGTCTTGTTGTTGTTCTTCTTTCCACCTACTCTCTTATTTGGACGGTCGACTTTGAAATGTCCGGCTTCACCGCGACTTGAAACATCCTTTTCCGCAAGAGGTCTTGATTTAGATCTAGACTTTCCTCCTTGCCTTTTCCTCGCTCATTGCTCCTTCCTCTTGCAAACAATCCTGCGCTTGTTCCTGTTACCGCCGGTGGCCATGTCACTAGTTGCGATCTTCGAAGATCGTCCGCTAGAAGTGCCGTTCTAGTCTCATCCATCTTGATTTTCTCCCACAAGCCTCGGTGTTTGCACGAGGTTCTCATAAGACTTGGCAGAGACAGTAGTAGAAGCGCTGATCCTCGTCTCCTACTTTAACATCTATGTCTTTCAAATCGATATGATCCTATCAAACTTGTTGATGTGTTCCCGGATTGATGAGCCCTCCTCCATCTTGCAAGTATACAATTTGGATTTTAAGTAGATCCGGTTAGTTAGACTCTTAGTCATGAAGGTACCCTCTAACTTCTTCCACGCAGCCGTTTCCTCTCCATCTACCAAAGCTACATCCCTCTCGAGGCATAGGATAATCGACCGTGCTTCCAGATCCAACTCCTCCCAATCCTCATCGGACATATCCTTGTTCTTCTTCTCCTTTCCATCCAAAGTCTTGTGCAATTTTTGCGAAATTAGAAAGTTTTCATCGCATCCTCCAATAAGAAAAATCGTTCTTCCCATTGAACTTTTCAATCTCGAATTTTCCCACTTTGGTGATTCTTGGTTGGCGCCATCCTCTGTTTGTCTTCGTGAATCCGCTTCTCGGGAATCACCGAACACCCCTCAAATTAGAAATTACACCACTTCCAATCGAACAATAGCTCTGATACCAATTGTTGGGCGCGGACCGCGGAACCGTCGAGAGAAACCACCACAAACGATAGCAAAAAACACAATAAAGGAGTAAAGACACGAGATTTACGTGGTTCGGCAAGTTGCCTACGTCCACGGGGTAAGGAGGGGGGATTTTCACTAATAGAAAGAGAGAATACAAATTAGGATTACAAGTTCTCACAAAGAAACCCTAAAAACAAACCTCTCAATCTCTCAAAAGATCTCCTCTCCAAAGATGCACAAAACCCTCTCAAAGGCTGCTCCAAAACGTGCTTTATTACTACCAAATAATCAGGTTTAGGGTTATATATAAACTCTAAACGAACCGGGTTTAAAACCAAAACCCGCTGACCGCTGATTAGTCGACTACTACTTCAGATTAGTCGACTACTCACTGTAGATTAGTCGACTACAACACAGATTAGTCGACTACTCAGACCCAACGCAGAAACACACCTTTCTGTCGTCTGCAGATTAGTCGACTACTACTGCAGATTAGTCGACTACTCATCAGATTAGTCGACTACAACACGCATTAGTCGACTACTACCGCAGATTAGTCGACTACAATACCTAGTAGTCGACTACTGAACCTGAAAACTGTCTTGTGCATGTTTTTGTGCATGTTCTACAAGAAGAAATGGCAAGAAGCCGGGTTGCCTATAGCCTGCGGGAAATTTATTGTAGCACCTGTACAAACTGAGAGACGATTTATCCTCTCTCATCGCCTTTGTACTTGGCAGAGGAACTATAAATTTGTCAAAGGGGTTTACCATATTGATATGTATCCCAAGAAAGGGGAGGTTTGGGGGATTTGCAAAGACAGAAATCTGGTAATGGCTTGCAATTCTAGAGGAGCAGTAAATTATCAGATTGTAGTGGTTACAGGAACAACAGAAAAAGATGTAAAAGTAGCACACTTAATCAGAGTTGAGGGATTCCAAGGCCTTTTCAAGAAAAGGAGCGATCTTGCTAGTGCAGTAGTGATTCCTGTAAATGAATTCTACAGGTTCTCACACAACATACCATCTTATAGATTTGATGAAAAATGCAGTGAAGAATTTCTCAGGGGAGTTTTTGTTCTGGATCCTTTTCTGTTGCCACAGAAACATGGCAAGTCCTATTCCTTCAATGATCCTTTTCTTTTGGAAAGACCAAAAGTCCGATCAAATTGGTCAGCTATCCAGTACTTTGTCAACAAACAGAGGAATGCTATTAACCTGTCTAGCCAAGAATATAACTGTGAAGAATCAGAAAATTGCATTCTAAGCTTATCAGTAGAACAAGAGGAAATTGGTGTAGAGGATTCACAAGAAGGGGAGCAAAACATTGGCGAGATTACCGCAGCAAATGGCCATGCGAGTGAAAGGATGGAATGTCAACCAATTGCACATGATATTGTTCATCATATCAAGTTTCATGACTTTGATGACACTAAGTCAGAAAGGAATTTTAAATTGGGTGAGATATGGGCATTCTTCAATGGAGTAAATGGACTCCCTCGCTCTTATGCTCGTATAGATAAGTTTCTCAATTCAGAAAGAATGTTAGACGTGACATTATTACAACCTCATCCTGTGGCTCACGAGGAGATGCAGTGGGTTGAAGCAAATTTACCTATGGCATGTGGGACTTTTAGAGCATCTCAATCTACTTGTATTGAGAACAAGTTACTGTCACACAGACTGATATGTGTTGATGAACAACCATCAAAGCTCTTCTTCAGAGTATATCCGAGAAAAGGTGAAGTCTGGGCTATTTACAGGCACTGGAGTATTAACTGGACAATTTCTGACATGAGTAATAGCGACCAATATAAGATGGTCGAGATTGTGTCAGATTTTACTCAGGAAGCAGGTGTAACCGTTGCATCTTTAGTTCAAGCAGAGGCTCATGAGAATGAATTCAGAAGGCAGCTACATGAAGGCTTTTGGTTGTTTATGGCATTTAAAGGGAAAGAGTTGCTAAGGTTTTCACACTGCATCCCTTCTCTTAAAATTACTGGAGACCAAGGTGGGTGCACTTCTGAAGGATCATTTTGGGTAAAGTTCTGTCATAATGGAGTATAAGCTAATGAGTCCAAGGAGAACAGTGACACAAGGTGAAGATAACAAAGGTATGCGCATGAAATTTTATTATTATTATTATTATTGGCTCTTAATGCTGCTACCTTTCTTTTTTTCACACTATGTTTTACATGCTATATATCTGTGCATGATATCTTTTTCTATTAGTTTGCAGCTAGTTTTAACTCACCATCCCAAGCATTGCCGAAAATACTCTCAATAGTTTGTATGTATATGCTTGAATAAATTCATTGGCTATGTCCAGAATCTACATTTAGTTGATACCTGCGATGATTTTAACAAGATGCATTCAGTTTTTATTAAATATGTATAATGACTTATTTTCCTCATTTAGAATTATGGATGATGTTTTTCCTTTTCCTTTTGCAATATGTATGTTTGATAAAATATAAATACTTTTCTACATCAAAATATCGTCTCTCTTATCTATTATTGAGCTATACATCTTATCTATTATAATAATATATTATACTATACAATATTATAATTACTATAATATTATTAACTTTTAATAAATAAATTGTAATAAATTAATAATTATAAAATATTATATAATAGTAACATATTTAATTAATGAAACAAGAATATAATAATATTATTATTATTATTATTGGCTCTTAATGCTGCTACCTTTCTCTTTTTCACACTATGTTTTACATGCTATATATCTGTGCATGATATCTTTTTCTATTAGTTTGCAGCTAGTTTTAACTCACCATCCCAAGCATTGCCGAAAATACTCTCAATAGTTTGTATGTATATGCTTGAATAAATTCATTGGCTATGTCCAGAATCTACATTTAGTTGATACCTGCGATGATTTTAACAAGATGCATTCAGTTTTTATTAAATATGTATAATGACTTATTTTCCTCATTTAGAATTATGGATGATGTTTTTCCTTTTCCTTTTGCAATATGTATGTTTGATAAAATATAAATACTTTTCTACATCAAAATATCGTCTCTCTTATCTATTATTGAGCTATACATCTTATCTATTATAATAATATATTATACTATACAATATTATAATTACTATAATATTATTAACTTTTAATAAATAAATTGTAATAAATTAATAATTATAAAATATTATATAATAGTAACATATTTAATTAATGAAACAAGAATATAATAATATTATTATAATAATATATTGTATAGTAAAAGTAATATAATATATAAAATATATTAATATATTATATAATAAATAATATAATATATTATAAAGTTAAATAATTTTAATACTAAAATAATTTATTGCTAACAAAGGTTAATGTAAAAATAATATATTCATAATATAATAATATTTATTTATATCATAAATTATTAATATATTATTAAAGTATTATTAATAAACTCTAACATATTAGAATCTATGATATATTATATAATATTAAAATATTTTAAATATATTAATTTATTAATAATATACTAGTAATAACATAATATTAACATTATTAATAATATTATATTATATTAATAACAGTATAAATATTATATTAATAATAAAATAATAATATTTTAAAAATATTATATAATATATAACTATAACAAATTGATATACCAAAATAATTAAATATATTATTATTTGAAAATAATATGTAATAATTATAATATAATGTAACACTATAAAGTACAATATAATATTATAATACATTTTACAATATTATATTCTATTATCTTTAATAGTTATAATACTATAATAATGTAAATTAAATATTATAACATTTTATTTATAATGTATTTTATTATAATTAATATATAATATATTAATAATATGTTTAATATTAATATTGTAACGAGTCAAACTAGTGTTGACCAAAAATACTTAACACGGTGTTTTGAAAACACTTTAAGGGGAAAACACAACACCATGGTGTTTTTGTACAAAAACACAAGAAGGAATTCGAGTTAATGATTGTGGATTTCAAAAGTATGTTCATGGATCTCAAGTCCATTGATGAGCTTGAGTTCATGTTCGTGGATCTTGAGCATATTAATGTAGCTATTTGGTTTGGATCTTTAGCGATGGATCGGAGAATGAGTCCATGGTCAGGGATCTTGCATTTGTTGCCATGATTCAAGTCATGAACAATGATGGGAAGGGGAAAAATAGTTAAAAGAACATAGGATAGAATTAAAGTACATAAAGAAAACTGTTTGTTTTTGTCACGCGTTTGGGGAAAGAATTGGATAAGACAGACATTGTACATTTACAAAATTAAAAAAAAAGTTCACTTTTTTACTGTAATGGAGGTCTTTTTTGTAAATAATCTTTTTTGAAAGGCCAGAAGGGTAATTCAGAAGTGTCATAAACATTGCTAGGGCATTCTTCTGAAAAATAAAAATAAACATTCATCTTTCGTTGTAATAAATTGAGGAACCATAGTTTAGGATTTTTTAGTTTTTATTTTTTATTTTATTTTATTTTTGACAAGCTCTGTGAAAGTTCGTGGTAGTTACTTTAAATTTACCCTTTTTATTTAGAACATATGTTGGATATATCATACCTCAAAAAATGTTTAAGGATCATTGTCAAAAAAGTTGTCAGATTATTGACTCATGTAAACTGCCAAATGCTTAGATGATTTTCAACATAAGATGAGTTATGTTGAACTGCGCTGTAGGAAAATTATGAGCCAAGGCCTGTGTTCTTTGCAAGCCATGAAAATGTATAATAAGTTTTACCATTAATGTAGTAATTGTATGTTATAATATTATTGTGAATAAATTTAAAAAAAGTTATAATATAATTGGTTTTGTTATTCAAAACATGTCCAGATCTTTGGATGAGTTGACAAGTTTATGTATGCATTACCATGTCCCTTACATCCTACACTTTGTGAAATTCTCGTCATGTCTGTATCATATTCTCCTATCCATGCTTTTTAGGATGCTGTTGAACATCTATAGTTCATTGACTTTTATATCATCTTATCGTTTTTTTCTTTTTGGAATCCTGTGTTTCATTTTTTCTTTATATATTTCAGGCTGGACAGGTGGTTCATGGGTGAATTCAATGACATGTCGATATGTGCATTGTGATTTGTGTGTGTGTGTACGTGCACATGACCAAATACTAGCACATGGCCAACTACTAGCACATGACCAACAACCATGTGTAAAATACAAAGCATAAAAACTACTATGCCAAATTAAAAACCTAGCTAGATGCTTAACGGACCCAACTATAAATACAGATGGTACCTTGGCTTAAAAGTATTAATCTAACTAAAGTTATAAGGTTTTACTATTTTCCTAGTATGGCAAAAGTAAAATAAAGAAACGAAAATCATCAAATTCAGTTATCTCAAATAAGGATTACAGTAAAGATCTACCCGACAAACCGAACCAATTAAAGGTGCAGCGCATGAATTCTGATGCAACTCCATATTTAACCGACGCCACTTAATCTTACCTCGTTAACTATTTTTGTTCTTTTGAAGATCAATGCTAAAAATTGTTAATATTAGAAAAATAAGATGAGAAACACGTAAATTCAGTTTTTTCCTTTCTAATAATAGCATATATTCGGTTAATAGATCCGTCAACAGCTGTTTCCATAACTAGACAACTGATCCTTTCATCTTTCTCTTCAATATAAATGCTAATCCTCTCATTCTTTCTTTTCAATTCCAATTCCAATTCATTGCATCTTTCTTCTTCTTTTGTTGAGCAAAAGAATTATTCTCCGATGTGAAAATGGCTCAAAACACAGCAATGAACAATAGTATGTTGAATTCGACAACTCTAGTGTAGAGCTAGATTGCTTCACCCCTCATATGATCATCACCAATGGAATATGGCTCGTGATGATCCCTTACGATACTCTCTCCTCTTTTCCTTATCCAACTCCTTATAATAACTCTGACCAGTCGCTCTCCATGTTATCTTGAAGCCCTTCGGCCAGCCTATGGTCCTCGCTGAGATTCTGGTATGTTGATATAAACAAGTATCAAAGTTTCTTATTTCAATATAAAATTTTGATAGATGCTGATTTTAACTTTTACAAATGCAGGCAGGGATGGTGCTGGGACCATCTTTTGTAGGAAAATTATGAGCCAAGGCCTGTGTTCTTTGCAAGCCATGAAAATGTATAATAAGTTTTACCATTAATGTAGTAATTGTATGTTATAATATTATTGTGAATAAATTTAAAAAGTTATAATATAATTGGTTTTGTTATTCAAAACATGTCCAGATCTTTGGATGAGTTGACAAGTTTATGTATGCATTACCATGTCCCTTACATCCTACACTTTGTGAAATTCTCGTCATGTCTGTATCATATTCTCCTATCCATGCTTTTTAGGATGCTGTTGAACATCTATAGTTCATTGACTTTTTATATCATCTTATCGTTTTTTTTTCTTTTTTTGGAATCCTGTGTTTCATTTTTTTCTTTATATATTTCAGGCTGGACAGGTGGTTCATGGGTGAATTCAATGACATGTCGATATGTGCATTGTGATTTGTGTGTGTGTGTACGTGCACATGACCAAATACTAGCACATGGCCAACTACTAGCACATGACCAACAACCATGTGTAAAATACAAAGCATAAAAACTACTATGCCAAATTAAAAACCTAGCTAGATGCTTAACGGACCCAACTATAAATACAGATGGTACCTTGGCTTAAAAGTATTAATCTAACTAAAGTTATAAGGTTTTACTATTTTCCTAGTATGGCAAAAGTAAAATAAAGAAACGAAAATCATCAAATTCAGTTATCTCAAATAAGGATTACAGTAAAGATCTACCCGACAAACCGAACCAATTAAAGGTGCAGCGCATGAATTCTGATGCAACTCCATATTTAACCGACGCCACTTAATCTTACCTCGTTAACTATTTTTGTTCTTTTGAAGATCAATGCTAAAAATTGTTAATATTAGAAAAAATAAGATGAGAAACACGTAAATTCAGTTTTTTTTCCTTTCTAATAATAGCATATATTCGGTTAATAGATCCGTCAACAGCTGTTTCCATAACTAGACAACTGATCCTTTCATCTTTCTCTTCAATATAAATGCTAATCCTCTCATTCTTTCTTTTCAATTCCAATTCCAATTCATTGCATCTTTCTTCTTCTTTTGTTGAGCAAAAGAATTATTCTCCGTGTGAAAATGGCTCAAAACACAGCAATGAACAATAGTATGTTGAATTCGACAACTCCTAGTGTAGAGCTAGATTGCTTCACCCCTCATATGATCATCACCAATGGAATATGGCTCGGCGATGATCCCTTACGATACTCTCTCCCTCTTTTCCTTATCCAACTCCTTATAATAACTCTGACCAGTCGCGCTCTCCATGTTATCTTGAAGCCCTTCGGCCAGCCTATGGTCCTCGCTGAGATTCTGGTATGTTGATATAAACAAGTATCAAAGTTTCTTATTTCAATATAAAATTTTGATAGATGCTGATTTTTAACTTTTACAAATGCAGGCAGGGATGGTGCTGGGACCATCTTTTGTGGGCAAATTCTTTCAGGGCTTTCAAGCTCATTTCTTTCCGCCAAGAAGCATCAGTATACTGTCATCGATGGGTAGTTGTGGCCTACTTTGCTCTGTGTTCATGGTTGGAGTTGAGATGGACATAAATGTGCTAAGACAAATGAAGAAGAAAGTAATGGCTATTGGAACAATTAGCATCGCATTTCCTTTTGCGATCACCTTGACTGCTGCCTACCTCTTTCGTGACTATTTCCTTGAAGAAAAAAAGAACAATGCCTTTTATATCTATCTCGCTCTGGCTCGATCAATCACTCAATTTCCTGTGCTCGCTCGAGTCCTTAGAGATCTCAAGCTTCTGAACACAGAGGTCGGTCGAGTTTCCATGTTGTCCTCTGTCGTCAACGATCTGTTCTCTTGGGCGTTGCTTGCCCTTGTTGCTGTATTCTCAGGAACTATGAGAGCCGATAAAGGGATTGGTGGCTTGCCATTCCTCTACATCTTTCTGTCGAGCCTAGGCTTCTTTATCATCTGCGTTGTCTTGGTGCGACCTGTATTAAAATGGCTCGTGGACAGGACGCCAGAAGGAGAGCCTATGAGCGATATAGACGTCGGCATGATCATCATGGGGTTGATGGTATCTGCATACATTACTGATTTCATTGGCATTCATGGTGTTTTCGGGGCGTTCATTTATGGCTTGATCTTTCCACATGGAACCCATGGCACTGCACTGGTTGAGAGATTGGAGACTTTTGTTACAGGATTACTGTTACCAATATACTTTAGTGCTAGCGGGTTCAAGACTGACTTATCAACGATCGAGCACTCTGATATTATTGCCATTCTCATCTTTATCTTCATCCTCTCGAGCATCGCCAAAGTGGTTACCACTACAATGACATCTTCGTACTTTAATATTCCCTTGTCTGAAGGTCTCTCCCTTGGTTTCCTCATGAACTCCCCAGGACTTGCAGAAATAATCCTCCTCAATGTCGCCAGGGATAAAGATGTATGTATACATGCTACAATTGTTTCCATAAGAACGAAGTATTTTGTATTTTATTTTCTTTCTAAAGATCAATGTCTGGTATGATTTGTCACAGATCATCGCCCAAAGCGTTGCAATTGTCGTGGTGATGTCCGTCCTGATGGCGGCATTGATGATGCCGTTGGTGTCAGCATCATATAAGCCATTGAAGAATATCATCGAGTACAAAGGCGATCTCTTATGGCGTGAAGCCCAATGACGAGCTCGAATGATTGCTTGTGCCTACTCAACAACAACGCCGCTTCTTTGATCAGCCTCCTCGACATGTCTAACCCTACAAAAGATCTCATTGCGGTAAAAGTCGGGATGATTGTCATTGATTTGAATTTGTTTCTGACTTCTTTTGCCTACAACAAAATTCAAAAGAAATTGCCTTTTATTTTAAAGTACAATGAAAATCAAAAAGATTGCGACTTCTTCCTAAACAAACACGAGGATCTCGTTATGTCGAGGTCCTAAGCGCGTGGGTTCTTTGCTGTCTTAGGGGACTTTTGTGTCCGTGGACCACAGCGCAATTCGATCAAGTAGAGACCGGGTTACGGAACTACAGATGTAAGGGGCTCGTTTCACGAAGGAAGCGAAGCGCTGAGGGATCACACTCACGAAGGAGAGGATCGCTGGCGGTGAGATCTACTAGGAGAAATCCAGCTATCCACGAGATTAAGGCGAAGCTTAATCTAGAGGGTATCTGTAGTTCGACCGAATTGGTTACCTTTGCTTATAGATCGGCGTGTTGGACTTGAGCTCGCCGGTGCTTTCGGAACCGTCGCCCGATTACTCGTAGATCTCGCAAGAATTCTTGAAGTCCGAGCTCTTCCAAATCACCAAAATCCAAGCCTCAGGAAGCCTTGAAATTCCCCAAATCCAAGACCTTCAAAATCCGACCTCCCCATGAAGACCCCCTATTTATACAAATCGGCGGAAATGGCTCGACCGCCCGTGAAACACTCATGGTAGGCACCTCGACCAAGTTGGTAGGGTGGCTCGACAAAGTGGCCGAGCCTCCTCGACGGCTTGGTAGGGGCACCTCGACAAGTTGGTAGGGTGGCTCGACAAAGTGAAACGACCACCCTCGACCACTTGGTAGAGTTGTCGCCTCGCCTTCTTTTTCGTTGTTTTCGCGTCGTTCCCGCGTCGTTTTCCGGCGTTTTTTGTCTCTCAGACTTGGGTTCCGTCTGTATTTGATTCCGGAACTAATTCTTGGTTCGTTCCGGTTCAACGGTCCCGAAATCCGATCATCCGTTCAAGTCCGGCTTAAGCGTGCTTGTGGCAGCAATGAGTTTGCCGTCGGGTTCACGTCTCAACCGTTCGACGTCCGTATCATTCGATGGGTCGTCACTCGCCGACTCCTCGTCACGAGTTGGTTTCGGGGACCTTGTGAGCATTTTTCAACGCCTACAGATACCCCCTCCAAAGCGTCTCAGTCTCGATTCTTGATGAGTCTGGGATGCTTTGGAACGATGATTCCGGCCTTCGATTGGTGAGGGTCCCAAAAGATAGCTTCAAGTCTTTGATTCTTCGGATCATCGGTTCTTTGTAGGATTTACGATAAGATCCGCGGTCTTTGCATTTATTGTCGACCGCTTGTTATCTTGATTGGTGGCGGGTGAGTTTTGTTTGTAACTTCGTGTGGTTGGTGGTTGTCGACTAACCATCGGACTTTTGGACTTCTCCATATGTCGTGAACTCCTTTGTTGGCGACACATTGGTTTGAAAGTACATGGAATTTCATAACCCTTATTCGGCTAATTCCTTCATCATCCGTGTGTTGTTGGTTTAACTTCTGTGGGAGGATATGATTATCCGATGTCAACATGACTTTCACTCCTCATCGTTATCCCTCTCTTGGAGATTATGGTGGGAGGATATTGAGGGTTCCGAGTTATCCTTAAGAATATGGATTTATTCTCGGGAACTCCTCGTTGAAATTTTGGAAATAGTTTATACTCGTAATCCTAGTTGGGTAGGATTAGGCGTTGATCGGCGTCGATGCAATCCTTCGATCGAGTTATCCTAAGAATATTTTTGTGAAAATATTCTTCGGGGCTCTCGATAAATTAGGAAGCGGTTTATACTGTAATCCTAGTTGGGTAGGATTAGGCGTTGATCGGCGTCGATGCAATCCTTCGATCGAGTTATCCTAAGAATATTTTTGTGAAAATATTCTTCAGAACTTCGATAAATTAGGAAGCGGTTTATACTCGTAATCCTAGTTGGGTAGGATTAGGCGTTGATGTCGATGCAATCGCCGATCGAGTTATCCCTAAGAATATTTTTGTGAAAATATTCTTCGAACTCTCGATAAATTAGGAAGCGGTTTATACTCGTAATCCTAGTTGGAGTAGGATTAGGCGGCAGCGTTGATGTCGATGCAATCCATGCGATCGAGTTATCCCTAAGAATATTTTTGTGAAAATATTCAGGCTCTCGATAAATTAGGAAGCGGTTTATACTGTAATCCTAGTTGGAGTAGGATTAGGCGTTGATCGGCGTCGATGCAATCATACGATCGAGTTATCCTAAGAATATTTTTGTGAAAATATTCTTCGGAACTTCTCGATAAATTAGGAAGCGGTTTATACTCGTAATCCTAGTTGGAGTAGGATTAGGCGGCGTTGATCGGCGTCGATGCAATCATACGATCGAGCTCTTCCAAATCACCAAAATCCAAGCCTCAGGAAGCCTTGAAATTCCCCAAATCCAAGACCTTCAAAATCAGACCTCCCCATGAAGAAGACCCCCTATTTATACAAATGCTTTCGACCGCTTGGCAACCACCTCGGCTCCCGCTGGCGAGGCACCTCGACGGTTGGCGAGGTGGCTCGACAAAGTGGCCGAGCCTCCGCAGGCAGGAGCACCTCGGTTGGTAGGTGTCGATGGCGAGCCACCTCGGCCACTGGCGGGTGCTCGCCTTGCTTTTCGTTGTTTTCGGCGTGGTTCCGCGTCGTTTTCCGGCTTTTTGTCTCGGACTTGGGTTCCGTCGTATTTGATTCGAACTAATTCTTGGTTCGTTCGGTTCAACGGTCCCGAAATCCGATCATCCGTTCAAGTCGGCTTAAGCGTGCTTGTGGCAGCAATGAGTTTGCCGTCGGGTTCACGTCTCAACCGTTCGGCGTCCGTATCATTCGATGGGTGCGTCACTTTCGCCGACTCCTCGTCACGAGTTGGTTTCGGGGACCTTGTGAGCATTTTCAGCGCCTCAGATACCCCTCCAAAGCGTCTCGGTCGATTCTTGATGAGTGCGGGATGCTTTGGACCTGATAGTTCCGACCTTGATCGGTGAGGGTCCCAAAAGATAGCTTCAAGTCTTTGATTCTTCGGATCATCGGTTCTTTGTAGGATTTACGATAAGATCACGGTCTTTGCATTTATTGTCGACCGCTTGTTATCTTGATTGGTGGCGGGTGAGTTTTGTTTGTAACTTCGTGTCGGTTGGTCGTTGTCGACTAACCATCGAGACTTTTGGACTTCTCCATATGTCGTGAACTCCTTTGTTGGCGACACAGGTATTAATCGAGTACATGGAATTTCATAACCCTTATTCGGCTAATTCCTTCATCATCCGTGTGTTGTTGGTTTAACTACGCGGAGGATATGATTATCCGATGTCAACATGACTTTCACTCCTCATCGTTATCCCTCTCTTGGAGATTATGGTGGGAGGATATTGAGGGTTGCCGAGTTATCCTTAAGAATATGGATTTATTCTCGGGAACTCCTCGTTGAAATTTTGGAAATAGTTTATACTCGTAATCCTAGTTGGAGTAGGATTAGGCGACGTTGATGCGTCGATGCAATCATACGATCGAGTTATCCCTAAGAATATTTTTGTGAAAATATTCTTCGGGGCTCTCGATAAATTAGGAAGCGGTTTATACTCGTAATCCTAGTTGGAGTAGGATTAGGCGACGCGTTGATCGGTCGATGCAATCCTTCGATCGAGTTATCCCTAAGAATATTTTTGTGAAAATATTCTTGAAACTTCTCGATAAATTAGGAAGCGATTTATACTCGTAATCCTAGTTGGGTAGGATTAGGCGGCGTTGATCGGCGTCGATGCAATCCGCCGATCGAGTTATCCTAAGAATATTTTTGTGAAAATATTCTTAGAACTTCTCGATAAATTAGGAAGCGGTTTATACCGTAATCCTAGTTGGGTAGGATTAGGCGACGCGTTGATGCGTCGATGCAATCCTTGATCGAATTATCCCTAAGAATATTTTTGTGAAAATATTCTTAGAACTCGATAAATTAGGAAACAGTTTATACTCGTAATCCTAGTTGGGTAGGATTAGGCGGCGTTGATCGTCGATGCAATCCGCCGCGATCGAGTTATCCCTAAGAATATTTTTGTGAAAATATTCTTAGGGAACTCGATAAATTGGAAGCGGTTTATACTCGTAATCCTAGTTGGGTAGGATTAGGCGTTGATGTCGATGCAATCCGCACGATCGAGTTATCCTAAGAATATTTTTGTGAAAATATTCTTCCGAACTTCGATAAATTGGGAAGCGGTTTATACTCGTAATCCTAGTTGGGTAGGATTAGGCGGCAGCGTTGATGCGTCGATGCAATCCGCGATCGAGTTATCCTAAGAATATTTTTGTGAAAATATTCTTAGGAACTTCTCGATAAATTGGGAAACAGTTTATACTCGTAATCCTAGTTGGAGTAGGGGTCAATCAACGGACTGATTTGGCATTATTTTGGCATCCAATTAGGGTTCTAATTAGGACTCCTAATTAGGGGCTGATTAGAGTCCTAATTGGAATTGATTTGGGCCCCAATTAGAATTCCTACTTCTTGCCAAATAAGAGTCCTTGTTCAAGAGGATTGGGTTCATATGGGATTGTTATAAATACCCATACTCCTCCTCCTTGATGACCTGACGGCCCCCCTTCTGTGGTTTGCTCTTGTTTTCATCTTGCTTCTCGCCGTCTTTTCATCTTGATCAACAAGGTATGCATCTGAGGGTTTTGTAAATTCTTTTTCTTCTTTTCTTCTCTTTTTTTTTGTGCGTGCGGTGGCGGACCGAGGACGAGGAGACGCGATGTGAGATTGTGGATGGCCCGACCCGGCACGGGCGCCAGCGGCAATGGCCAGAAGCGCCAGCCGCCCGTAGCGTCGCAGCGTATTGTACTTATTTGGTAGCGCCAGCGCCCATGGCCGAGCAATGCTAATCGCCAGCGCCATATGTATTCAGGCACTACCGTATACGAAGTATGCGCCAGTGGAGTCTTCAATCGCGCCAGCCGCCGCCGGCTATTGATATTTGGTCGCTATTGTGGCTGTAGGCGTCGTATTTAATCTTGGTGGCGGCACTGCCGGCGTCATGGCCCAGTCTTATTTAGTGGCCTTGCCGTATGGCGCGCTCGTCGGGTTCGGCATCGGATTGTGTAGCCTTTTGACACTTTATTTGCTGATTTTTCTAGCCATGTATCGACTTTTGTTGTATTTTTGCGGCTTCGATGTCGTCCGGGAAGATCCGCAGCGTTCGAGTCGATCAACTGCCTGCGGCGTGAATGCCGCCTCCTTCTTTCGGTGGTGTGCGCCCGTCATCATATTCATTACATATATCGTTGTATCCGCCGTTCTCCTTAAGTGGCGATTGGGAAGAGCGAGATTCTCCTTCGTGAGGATTGAGGCTTCAAATTGTGCGTTAGTTATGACCCTTCGTTCTCGTGACGATGGGGAGGGAATTCTCCTTCGTGAGGATTGAGGCTTCCTCACCCGTCTTTAGCGGGGCGATTTCATACCGTACCCTTGCCGTAGAAGCGGGATATATATTGTGGCTTTGTTTACGACTATATTTATCGTTCTCAGGTATTCGATACGGATGAAATCGTCGTGCAAATCATAAGGTGTGACTCAATCTCGGGGTTTTAGAAGAGTTCTCGCCTTATCTTTGTTTCCTTTTCAAGATATTCCTCCTAAATGATCTGTTAACCCTTTGTTCTCTTGTGGTAGGTGGATGCTCGATGACTATTAGATCATTTGAAGGCTCCAAATGTCAAGTCTCGATTCTTAAGGTCATCAGGAAGACCTCTTTCCACGCAGAGAGCCGAACAGCGGCCCGAACACCCATGAGGAAGAAACATGAAGCTGAGCCTACCATCATAATTTGGGATGGCGAGTTTGAGGATCGTTTCCCTCATCGCTCCACCGCCTCCCTTGCGACCTTGGCCAGGGATTTCCGACCCAGCCGAGTATAGAGCGGGTGGAGGAGTTAATCTTGGCGGACCACTTCCACGAATTCAACCTATTGCGAGAGTGCCGGGCCAAAAATCGCGTTCGACTCGGTTACGTGATGGGTCTCCTTGGTTTGTTGGAGAATGGTTTGAAGCGGACGATCTATTATCGAGGTTAGATGGCGACTTTTATGGTCTTACGCCCATTCATATTGAGTATCTTGGAGAAATCAGCGTGTTGGTGGCCCTCGGCTAGCTAATCGTTGTGAGCAAAAGCTCACTAGTGCTCTTGCATCCGTGTGGAGGATTTAGCCTTTTGAATCATCGCGATGGTGATCGACTTCGTCGGCGAAGCTTCGGATCAAGGCTTCGTGTGACGCGTTTTAGCGAGAAAATATCGAGCAAGAGATCATATTTTCAAACTCATATGGCGACAACGTCGATTGCGGCGTAAGATAAACTTGTACCACACCATGAGCGTCGAGGATCGGGGTGTTCAAGGGGAAAGCGTTGAAGGATTTCAGCGTGAGTGCACGAGTCGGATGTCAGCGAGCGTGAAAGCAAGTCGGCGATGCGTCGGGAACATCGCGGGCGCTATTGCCTTGAACTCTGAAGGAACTTGAGAAGGAAGCCAAGGCTCGGGTTCGGCGATCGAGGAGGAAAAATTAGCGCCCGTGGTGACCTTGCTTCCTTCACATTCTTGGATTGCGCCCGATGAAGTCGATGTCTTTGCGAGACTTTTACGTCCTCTTTGTTCGGCCAGTCGTTCACGATTTTTATTTAGATGTATTATCATAACTTTGCTTGAATCAATTGTCGACAATTGTAGCTCCTTCTATATTTGCTTCAAATGAATAAGATTTATTCCCTTCATTGCTTATTATGATTCTTTTATTTAGTGCGAAATAATTAACCATAATACTTATAGGTTTTGGCAAACCCTCGACCATCAGCGGGTTTGATTAGCCTTCCAACCACCATTTGAGTTGGGCTGGCGTGCGGATTATCGAGGATCCGTTCGCGTGGCGTTGTGCTAAAGAATGAAACTCTTCTAGACTTGTTGCTATGATATCGAATACATGGGCCGTACTCTTTTACGGGCAAGAGACCACGCGTGTTACCGTGAACTTCGTCCCTTCTTAGGCCGGGATGAAATACCCGAATCGAACTCGGTGTCTTCTTCAATCGGAAAAAGACTAAACCGGCAGCAGCGTGGCGTTGGCTTTATCGTTCTCGGTATTCGATCGGATGAAATCGTCGTGCAAATCATAAGGTCGTGACTCAATCTCGGGGTTTCGAGAAGAGTTCTCTTATCTTGTTTCCTTTTCAAGATATTCCTCCTAAATGATCTGTTAACCCTTTGTTCTCTTGTGGTAGGTGGATGCTCCGATGACTATTCGTCTATTTGGGCTCCAAATGTCAAGTCTCGATTCTTAAGGTCATCAGGAAGACCTCTTTCCACAGAAGCGAACGCATGTGGCGAACACCCGTGAGGAAGAAACCAAACTGAGCCTACCATCATAATTTGGGATGGCGAGTTTGAGGGATCGTTTCCCTCATCCGCTCCACCGCCTCCCTTGCGACCTTGGCGGCAGTTTCCGACCCCGAGTATAGGGCGGGTGGAGGCCAGTTAATCTTGGCGGACCACTTCCAATTCAACCTATTGCGAGAGATTGCCCGGGCCAAAAATCTGCCGTTCGACTCGGTTACGTGATGGGTCTCCTTCAATTTGGAGAATGGTTTGAAGCAGGCGATCTCTATTATCGAGGTTAGATGGCGACTTTTATGGTCTTACGCCCATTCATATTGAGTATCTTGGAGGAAATTCGGCGTGTTGGTGGCCCTCGGCTAGCTAATCGTTGTGAGCAAAGCTCACTAGGCGGCTAACTCTTGCATACCGTGTGGAGGATTTAGCCTTTTGAATCATGCGATGAGGTGATACGACTTCGTCGGCGAGCTCGGATCAAGGCTTCGTGAGCAGCGTTTTCGCGAGGAAAATATCGAGCAAGAGATCATATTTTCAAACTCATATGGCGACAACGTCGATTGCGGCGTAAGATAAACTTGTACCACACCATGTCGAGCGTCACGGGGATCGGGGCTGTTCAAGGAGAAGACGTTGAAGGATTTCGCAGCGTGAGTGCACGAGTCCGAGATGTCAGCGAGCGTGAAAGCAAGTCCTCGGCGTCGCGTCGGAACATCGCGGTACTATTGCCGAACTGAAGAAGGAACTTGAAGGAAGCCAGGCTCGGGTTCGGCGATCCGGAGGAAAAATTAGCCGCTGTCAAGGCTGACCTTGCTTCCTTCACATTACTGGATTGCGCCAATGAAGTCTGATGTGCTGCGAGACTTTTCTGTCCTCTTTGTTCAGCCAGGTCGTTACGATTTTTATTTAGATGTATTATCATAACTTTGCTTGAATCAATTGTCTCGACAATTGTAGCTCCTTCTATATTTGCTTCAAATGAATAAGATTTATTCCCTTCATTGCTTATTATGATTCTTTTATTTCGTCCGAAATAATTAACCATAATACTTATAGGATTTTTGGCAAACCCTCAGCCATCAACGGGTTTGATTAGCCTTTACCAACCACCATTTGAGTTGGGCTGGCGTCGCGGATTATCGGGATCCGTTCCGCGCGTGGCGTTGTGCTAAAGAATGAAACTCTTCTAGACTTGTTGCTATGATATCGAATACATAGGCCATTGCTCTTTACGGGCAAGAGACCACCCGTGCGTGTTACCGTGACTCGCCCCTTCTTAGGCTTCGGACGAAATACCCCGAATCGAACTCGGTGTCTTCTTCAATCGGAAAAAGACTAAACCCGACCTGCGTGTGGCGTTGGCTTTATCCCTTCTTAGGCGGGATAAAATACCCGAATCGAACTCGGTGTCTTCTTCAATCGGAGAAAGACTAAACCGAAACAGCGGCGTGTGGCGTTGACTTTAGGGTTATTGGCCAACGACCTTCAGCGGGTTTGATGAGCCTTTACCAACTACCGTTTGAGTTGGGCTAGCATGTAGATTGTCTAAATCCGTTCTACACACAACGTTGTGCTAAAGAATGAAACTCTCTTAGACTTAATGCTACGATGTTGAATCACGTGAAGCCGTCTTTTTCACGGAAGACTAACAAACAGCGTGTGAAGCGTTGGCTTTATCCCTTCTTAGGCGGATAAAATGCCCAAGTCGAAATCGGTGTCTTCTTCAATGGAAAAAGACTAAACCGAGCTGCGTGTGGCGTTGGCTTTATCCCTTCTTAGGCTTGGGATAAAATGCCGAATCGAACTCGGTGTCTTCTTCAATGGAGAAAGACTAAACCGGCAGCGTGTGGCGTTGGCTTTATCCCTTCTTAGGCTTGGGATAAAATGCCCCGAATCGAACTCGGTGTCTTCTTCAATCGGAGAAAGACTAAACGACAGCAGCGTGTGAAGTTGGCTTTATCCCTTCTTAGGCCGGGATAAAATGCCCCAAGATGAACCTTGGTGTCCTCTTTTGATGGGAGAATGGCCGAACCGGCTTAGCGTGGTGGCTATCCCTTCTTAGGCCGGGATAAAATGCCCCAAGATGAATCTTGGTGTCTTCTTTGAATGGGAGAATGACTGAACCGGATGAAGATTTGATTGAGGTGGGAAAGGAAGAATGTGTTCTATTTCGGGATGAGGCTAACAGCCAGATTCCCTTCTTAGGAATCGGAAAAGACTGGTGACCTTCCCGGACTACGATCTGGCGCATACCTTGATGAAGCTACCTAAGATAAGAGGGGAACTAAGAGTGGGATCTCTACTCAGAAACCGAAAAGACTTCAGGCGACCTTGATCGGACAACTGATGCGAAAATCCCGCCTTATACCTTGATCGGCGCTACCTAGGATGAAGATGGAACTAAGAGTGGGATCTCCACTCGAAGCCGAAAAGACTCGAGGCGACCTTGATCCGGACAACACAGTGCGAAAATCGGCATACCTTCCGGTCGGCTACCTAAGATGAAGATGGAACTAAGAGTGGGATCTCCACTCAGAACCGAAAGACTCGGGTGACCTTGATCGGACAACTGAGTGCGAAAATCGGCGCATACCTTCAATGGCTACCTAAGATGAAGATGGAACTAAGAGTGGGATCTCCACTCAGAACCGAAAAGACTTCGAGGCGACCTTCATCGGACAACACTGATACGAAAATCGGCATACCTTGATCGCTACCTAAGATGAAGATGGAACTAAGAGTGGGATCTCCACTCAGAACGAAAAGACTCGGGTGACCTTGATCGGACAACACGGTGCGAAAATCCGGCGCATACCTTCAATGGCGCCTACCTAAGATGAAGATGGAACTAAGAGTGGGATCTCCACTCAGAACGAAAAGACTCGAGGTGACCTTCGGTGGACAACACGAGTCGAAAATCGTATACCTTGTCGAGCTACCTAAGATGAAGATGGAACTAAGAGTGGGATCTCCACTCAGAAGCGAAAAGACTTCGGTGACCTTGATCGGACAATACATAGGCTTCTGCTTTTTACCGCAAGAGACCACCTAAGAACGCTGTTACACGAGACTCGCCCTTCTTAGGCTTCGGACTAAATACCCTGCATCAACTCGTGTCTTCTTCAATCTAAAGACTAAACCGCAACGGCATGTAGGCGCTGGCTTTATCCCTTCTTAGGCCGGATAAAATACCCTTAATCGAACCTCGTGTCTTCTTCAATCAGAAAGACTAAACCGCAACGCTGTGAGGCGCTGACTTTAGGGTTATTGGCCAACCCCGCCCTTCAACGGGTTTGATGAGCCTTTACCAACTACCGCTTGAGTTGGCTAGCATGTAGATTGTCTAAACCGCTCTACACACAACGTTGTGCTAAAAGAATGAAACTCTCTTAGACTTAATGCTACATGTTGAATACGTAGGCTTCGCTTTTTCACGGAAGACTAACCCGCAACGCTGCAGGAGGCGCTGCTTTATCCCTTCTTAGGCTTCGGATAAAATGCCCTGAATCAAACTGTGTCTTCTTCAATCGGAAAAAGACTAAACCGCAACGCTGCGGGAGGCGCTGGCTTTATCCCTTCTTAGGCTTCGGATAAAATGCCCTTAATCAACTCGTGTCTTCTTCAATCGGAGAAAGACTAAACCGCAACGCTGCGGTGAGGCGCTGGCTTTATCCCTTCTTAGGCTTCGGATAAAATGCCCTTAATCAACTCGTGTCTTCTTCAATCGGAGAAAGACTAAACCGCAACGCTGTGAGGCGCTGGCTTTATCCCTTCTAGGCTTCGGGATAAAATGCCCCAAGATGAACCTTGGTGTCTCTTTGACCGAGAATGACTAAACCGCAACGCAGGTGAGGCGCTGGCTTTATCCCTTCTTAGGCTTCGATAAAATGCCCCAAGATGAATTTGGTGTCTTTGACCGAGAATGACTGAACCGGATGAAGATTGATTGAGGTGGGAAAGGAAGAATGTGTTCTATTTCCCGGATGAGCTAACGCCAGATTCCTTACCGTAGGAATCTGGAAGACTCGTGTGACCTTCACCGGACTACACCGATCTGAAAATCTCAAGATACCTTCAATGGCTACCTAAGATAAGAGGGGAACTAAGAGTGGGATCTCTACTCCGAACCTAAAAGACTCAAAGCACCTTCACCGGACAACCTGTCCGAAAATCCCTACAAGATACCTTCACCGCTACCTAGGATGAAGATGGAACTAAGAGTGATCTCCACCGAGAACCTAAAGACTCAGCACCTTCACCGGACAACCTGGTTCGAAAATCCAAGATACCTTCATGGCGCTACCTAAGATGAAGATGGAACTAAGAGTGGGATTCCACTGAACCTAAAAGACTCTGTGACCTTCACCGACAACCCGGTTCAAAATCCCTACAAGATACCTTCAATCGCTACCTAAGATGAAGATGGAACTAAGAGTGGATCTCCACTCAGAACCAAAGACTCAGCGACTTCTTCCGGACAAACCGGTCTGAAAATCCCCAAGATACCTTCACCGGCGCTACCTAAGATGAAGATGGAACTAAGAGTGGGATCTCCACTCCGAGAACCGAAAAGACTCGTGACCTTCACGGACAACCCGGTCTCGAAAATCCCTACAAGATACCTTCAATCGGCTACCTAAGATGAAGATGGAACTAAGAGAGGATCTCCACCGAGAACCGAAAAGACTGTGACCTTCACGGACAACCTGGTCCGAAAATCCCTACAAGATACCTTCAATGGGCGCTACCTAAGATGAAGATGGAACTAAGAGAGGATCTCCACCGAGAACCTAAAAGACTCGTGACCTTCACCGACAACCCGGTTCAAAATCCCAAGATACCTTCAATCGGCTACCTAAGATGAAGATGGAACTAAGAGTGGGATCTCCACCGAACCGAAAAGACTCGTGACCTTCACGGACAACCCGGTCTCAAAATCCCTACAAGATACCTTCAATCGCGCTACCTAAGATGAAGATGGAACCCTTCCGCTTGACACGAAGGATTTTACGCTTGGAGAGGAAGGATTTTATATTCTCCAACAAGTGAAAGGAATTTTGAGTGGGCCTCTTGTTCATAGAAGGAATCAAGAGGGATTTTGGTAATGTACCGTAGTAATTTGTAGACCCACCCCAAGGAATTTGATCGGTGGGAAATTGTGATGGAGGATAAATCTAGGGTTATCCTCGCGAAAGGCGGTGAGACATCCCACGAGGAACTTCCGTCGAACGGGTTATCCCAAGATACTATGGGTAGTATTTCTTCAGAACTTCCCATTTATCTAAGATAATTGCCGGCCGCCATTTTGGGTAATTAGGCGATATGCACCATTGAGTAAACCGCTTCTATTACAAACGGCCTCCCATTTAGGTTCAATTTACCTTTCTTCTTGGAAGTGAGGATTATCTACCGCCGAAAGCAATGAGGACCAAATCTCCTTCTAAAGGTTCTCTCGTCGAACTTTCTTGTTGAAAGCCTTCACATCCTAGCTTGGTAGAACTCAATGCATTGTTGAGCCTCCGCGCTGCCATCTAACATCTCAAGCTCTTCGAGACGCTGATGTTGTTCTTCGGCCGCCATCTCTGCTGAAAGGGCTGGCGCGGCGACGGATCTGAATTTCAATGGGAGAACCGCCACACCCCAGACCGTAGAGTACGGGTCGCCCCTAGCATGCGGCGTATCGCAGCGACACGCCCGTGAGTGCTTCTCCGAAGTTTATCATCCCGCCCGCTTGTTACTTTTCACAAGCTTTGATGTAATTTTGATAATCGCCTTGTTGAATGCCTCGCTAATCCATTTGGTACCGGATTATAGGTCGCCGACGCAGACGCCTTGTATCTTGAATTTCTCGCAAAACCCGATGAAGGAATTGCCGATGAACGGGGACCGCTGTCATGCACGATCCGTTTGGGACACCATGTCGATAGATGACATGGTGTTTGATAAACTTGATGACGTGCATCGCTTTTACTTCTTTTAGCGGATTGCTTCACCACTTGGAGAAGTAGTGGATCGCTAGAATAAACCGACGCCTTTGACAGACGGAGGAAAAATGGGACCTACAATGTCCATTCCCCATGTCTCGAATGGCCGATGTGTCAAGGATGCGCTGTTCATGGCCGATGCATATAATTCGCGGAATTTGACACGCTGGCATTTCCGAAATGCATCGATCCATTAACCATTGTTGGCCAAAAGTAGCCCATTCTCCTCGATTCGATCAGAGTTTGGGACCAGTCCGGTGTGCACCACATTCACCTCGTGGTGCTTCCCCGGCGACCTCTTCTCGCCTCCTTGTTTGAAAGGCATCGGAGTAAAGACCATCGCACTTCCTACATATAACGCCCGGTCTCGTGTCGTAGAATCTTTGCTCTTCCACGACCGACTCTCTTCCTTTACGCCTTCCTCGTAGAATACCATGTAAGACGAATCGATGATAGGAAAGCCAATCTCGGCTCCAACTTGGTTTGGGTTGTATACTTTTGGTAACTACCCCTTTATCTTGTGCCTCATCGTATAATGGCGAGTTGGTGAGTCCCGACGTGACTAGTTGCTCGGTCTCTAAGGTTGTGCTAACGATACGCCTAATGCCGCCAGCAGATCCGCTGCAAGCGCTTTGAGGCGCTGGATATATTCGATGAAAAACTCTTCAATGAGTCCGCTATTTCAAATGCCTATCCGATGGAGATCCCGGTTCCACTTCGTAGTCACCACGAACCGCTTAACTATCATTGCGAATCACCATACGCTTCGAGATATTCGACCCCAGCTCGGCGGCTAAGTCCGATAAGTAGCGCCATGTTCGGCTACGCTATTGGAACAGGTTCGTGAGTGAATAAGCACGGGCATGACATGATTCCGGAAATCAAGACAACTCCGACTCGGTGGAGATTTTAGAACATCAGGAATTTTCGCCATTGGTGGCCGAAGCTCCATCAAAATACAATCGCCATATTTGTTGGTGCGGCGTAGTGTTGACTTCACGAACTTCAGGAAGATCATCATATAGCTCAAGCGCATCCGTTGTCGGTTGCGACCAAGAGATCACAAATAGCTTGTCCTTTGGTGACTTACGTTGTTTGAAATACAAGTCATATTGAGACAAGAGCAAGGCCCATTTAAGCTAGCGCCAACTCATCGAGGCGGTGGGTCATAAATATCGGATCAGTTCGTTAGAATAACATAAATCGTCTGTCAGGCTAAATAGTGCGCATTTTGAATCGCGAACACTAATGCAAACGCGCTTCCGACCATTGGGTATCGAGACTCGGCCGACTAATGTTGGCTCGGGTAATACGCATTACGTGACCGCCGTTGTCGTCTTCTTGCGAGTAAAGCTTAACGAGTGATCCGTTGCCTTGGCGTAGATCAAAATGGTTTTCCGGCCGCGGTGCAACAAACGGGGAGGTTTAGCGAGATCGACTTGATCTCTTGAATGCCTTGGCGTCGTCCCAAATATGACCGCCCTTCTTGTTCAACTTAGAGAGCGGTTGGCACTTCGGATAGGTTCGATATGAACCGTCGGATGTCATGTCGTCCTTGTAACCCAGTTCTCTCAGATTTCGGAGGTTGCAATTCTTGAATCGCCTTCACTTTGTCGGGATCGGCGTGGATTCCTTTGTTGGTGGCGGCGAAGCCAAGGAACTGCGGACATCCCAAGGAAGGACTTGGCGGGATTCATCTTTAGGCGATGAGTTCGCATGAGTTCGAATACCGCTCTAAGATCTTTGATGTGATCTCCTTTGTCACGCTTTTACCACCAAATCGCCGACGAGCATTCGACCGCTTTCTCCAAGATGATCCCGAAAATCTCCGCCATTGCTCGGCCGGTACGTACCGCAGATTTTTGAGGCCCGGCATGACCGTAGCAATATATGCCGATGGGCGCTCAACGCCGTGTTTACGCCATCGGTACATCTTGATCTCGATTATACCCTCAAAAGCCATCCATAAAGGACATCCTCGAATCCACATGTATTGTCAACTATGACGCCGGTGATCAAGAGGGAAATCATCCTTGGGCAAGCCAAGAGGTCTCAGAAGTCATACGCATCCTAATCGAACCATTCTTCTTCATGACCGACTATATTCGCCACCCATCCGGATGTTGAATTTCCTCGACTAATCCCATTCTATGAGTTTCTTCACTTCGCCAACAATTGCCTCCAATATTTGTGGATCTAAACCGCCTTTGCCGCTGTTTGACAGTTTGACATCCGCTTTGATGTTGAGGCGATGTGTTGCCACATTAGGGTCGAGTCCCGCATGTCCTCGTGAACTCCGTGCTAATACATCGATATACTCCCCGATTAGGGCAATCAACTCTTCCTTTTCTTCCAAGGGAGAGTATTGTGATGTTTATGAGTTTGGGATGCTCTTCATCACCCATATTAACTCGACTACTCATCCTTAGTGGGGGTTCTCTTTGTTCAACCTATCCCCAAACCGCTTCCAGTTGATGGATCCATGGGTCTTCCCATGTTGGCATATCTTCATCACCCTCAATAGTAGCAGGATCGATCGGCCATATTCGACATCAAAGCCTTGAAAGCTTCTCCAGGCCGGTGTCGTAATCCCAAGTCAAGAGTCGACGATGTCCGCTCTCACCGGGTGGATTATTATCAATCGCCACAGCATTCATCTTCTCGAGGAGGATTCAGATCCCAATCCCTTCTAAATGCATAGTAATTATCCGCTTCCTCTTGGGACATATGCCGCTTAGGAGGGGTTCGAGGGCTCGTCCAAACATAGACCTTCCCTCGTGTCAAGTCATACCCCATCTTTTCATGATACCCGTGTTTCGACTATATCTCGAATGTGTGGAGGATAGGCCCATTGTCATCTTCACCTTCTTCAAAGAAACGATTCGCTGGAACCGTGATCTCCTTTTCCGTAAACCAAGTCTTTTCACTACTTGATCTTCGGATGACAAGTGTTGTCCCAAAGGAATCCCTAATCGCTTTTGTGTGAAGTAAGATGATCGAGTTGGTGTGCAACTCGATCATTGTATAACTCGCTATCACATCATTCAAAGATAAAGGATACTCTAAATCGCCATTTATTGATTCATCGGCAATTTGCCAACATAATGTTCATCCGACGCATTCTTCATCGCCAAGATTGATTACAAGGGTACAATGTCATTTAAAACAAAACCTCCACTATAACCAAGCCCGCTTTCGTACGCCTTCTTCACCGCTGTCCGCATCTTTGGGCCGATGATTCGCTGACTCATTACCGTGAGGAGAGAATCGCTGAAATAATTCTCCATCCCCTTAAACGGTTGTTTGTCCGCACCACCGCCTTGACTCATTATTCGTGTCTACATATTTGAGACACCGATGAAGAGTAGAGGACTATAACGCTATTGTGGATCCAAGGCCACCCAACAATAAGTTATAGGAAGTCTCTCACAATCACATAGCGTGACTTCGACTTTAAGTCTCCCATTTGGCACTTTATCCGATTTTACCAAGTGGCCGACCACCGGTGTTAAACCCGATTATCAGGTTCGCTGACGCCACCATCGCGTGGATTCCAAGGTGATACATGAGCGCTAGGGCATGCTCACAATGAACCCGGATCGACTTGGATCCTGCTAACTTCACTAGAGCCAATATACCCGTGAAGTATAGCGCCTATCGCTTGAATTCCTCGCTCGATATCCTCCTTTGTAAAGGTGATGCGGGAAGTGCTTAGTCGCTAGATTGTTGGGCCGACTTTCCGACTCTCGCCTAATCTGGGAGGAAGACTTCGAATCGCGAGGGCTTCTTGAAGAGCTTCGCCTCTTTGATAAGCGCAGCAGCTCATAGAGAGTGATCCTTGCGGGATATTACAATTGTGCTATTACATCAAAGCGTATGGAGAGTTCGTTCTGGCTTATCTCTTCCAATCGGGCGACTCAATCGAGACCGCCGAGTTGAACTTCATGCGGCCGCTTTGTCAGTAGCTTCTTTGGCGCCTACCGCCGCTATGCTTTCTCCGGCGAGTGAGGGGATTTGTTGGTACCCCCACCGAGAGCCGCCTGGCATTAGGGTCGGGACTTCCTGATACTTGTATTTGTACTGCGGTCCACCGTGGCGCTGGCACGTGTTCCTCTTCTGACAAATTGGAATGTTACTTCATCGTCTCCTCCTAATTATGGAAGTAGCATGACATGCCTTTCCTTCCGCTTTTTCTTCAAGAAGAGGCTACCCATTGCTCGCCTTCCAAGAAGTTCGGTGGACCCACAAGACTTCGCCATTCGGGTCAGATACGATACAAGTCCTTTCTCGGCGTTGTTTGTGCGGTCGCCATTCACCGCTTTCACGCAACTTTGACCACCGGTTCAGTTCAAACCATGTCAACGGCACCGACCAAACTTATGGATACCGTGATTCGCCCGACCTTCTTTTCTTTGGACGGCTTCATAGTAATGACCCTACATCAATTAAAGCCCGGATTTTGTCCTTAAGGTCAAACAGATTTAGGTGATGAACCGCCTATGGTACGCACAGATCTTGGGTCATTCAGGTTCATCGCCTCTCTTGATTCTCAATCGAGGGAGCTTGATCTTGTTATTTTCCACAAGATATTTGAAGAGACCGGAATCTCGCCGTCCCTAAAGGAATAGGACTTCGGAATCTCGCTCTAAGACCTTCGCTTTTGTGGCCTGTGTTGCCACGCTGATCAGGCTCGCGGCGGGCCACGTTGCTGCCGCCGTTGAGTTGAACGCTTGTTCGCGAACCGCCTTTGGCTTGTTTCTTTCCCTTTGCCACGTGGGACAAAGTTACGCCGGAGCTTCCGTTGTCTACCACCTCTCTCGCTTTTTCCTTTTGAGGAATCTCGGCTTGCTCTCCACGAACCTTCAAGTCCTTCCGTTATCGATGGTCTTTGTACCCATTGCTTCAAGCACATCTATTGATAAGTTCTGTGGCGGAGTTTGGAGGATGAACTCCTCGTTATTGGATCCGTGGTTCATTGCCTTGTTCGAATCGTTTAACAAAGATGTCCACGGTTTCTCCGTCTTTGCTTCGTCGAGCAGCGTCCGATCGATACCTCGGTATCGTCATCAAAGAAATGGTAAGGAAGCTAGACTCCATGTCGTCCCAGGTGTGAATGCTCCACGGCGAGGCGGCGGTACCATTCGGCGGCCCGAAGGGTGCCGGAATACGCAGAACATCGGGGGTTCGTTGCGAAATAACTTCCGAGTGTGACTTGAAATAAATCAAGTCTGCGTCGGGGAACCCTTCCGTCAAATGGTGTGAAGTTTATTAAGTTAAACTTTGTGCAGGATTGATTCCCACTCCCTGGTATGGGCAAGGAATACCCGTCTTCTTTACTTCTTGGCGGAAATCAATGAGTTGATTTTGCTCTCCAAGTCTTTGATCTTCTCGCTCTCACGAGCAGCGTCGCGTGGTTCGGGGGTTATCATCTTCGGTGCTTCCTCGATCCGAATCGCTATCATCTTCATCGGCGTTGGGCGTGACTCGATTCACCTTGATGTTTTGTCGGGGCTTGGATCGGTGGTTGCGTGCATTTCTCTCATCGTGCATGGCCAACTCCATCTCTAATTTGAAGTTTTCCGTTGTTTATTCAGCGCTTCATCTAGCATTTTGGCCACTTGATGCATGCTGATCATAAAGCGTTTCTTAGGGGCTCCCCGCTAGATACGGTATGATCGGATGCGATTGCGAGCCAATATCGCGCATCATCCTCGCGGGTAACCCGAAGCTTATCGTTATGCGGACCGTCGGATAGTCGGGACATAAGCGAGTTAGCGTTGCGATCTTGTGGGAATAGCCGTGACGATGATTCTTTCTGGTCATATTATTAGTGACCTCGGCAGCTCACCCTCTCGGAAGGTCATCCTTTTACGGAATCGCCTTGACCTAGGTCTCGGCATCTCCGTGGTGAGTCTCTGGAAGGCCGACACCCTTTACGAGCTTCTTGATGGCAATTGCATTAGAGCATCGTCTTAATGAGCTTGGAGCACAAGCATGGTGTGTCAATTTGGGGAATTCTTTGAGATTTTCGTACCCTTACCGCGGTAGTACGGCTCATCGGTTGTGTATGCGGGCGACTGCCATATGTCGGTTTGATCTCTCGGGTATAACATCCTCATCATCGGATGAAGCGTCTCCTTAGAGGGCGGATCAACCCATCGAAACTTCGAAAGTGACTTCGCCTAGACTTTCGCCGATGTGAGTCGCGAAGTCTCGTGAGACTCGGACTTGATTTTCGATCCGATAGGGGAGGCTGTAGGAATCTTCTTGTCCTTGTTGGAGCAGGTGCGACCTCACATGAGGAGTGACCCGTGATTCTCTCGAGGACCAAGGCGATCCTTGATAGTCGGTTTGGTAGTGGTGGCGAGTTGGCTCCACCAGCGATTGAATCTGACGCTGACTTTGGTCGTCTATCTTAGACCTTGGCGTTGGAGCTGCTTTTGTATCCTTCGGTTTAGGTGCCGAGGCGAGTGTGGACAACGAGGTTGGGGCACCATTAGACTTGGGCCTCCAAACTGGCGATGCGTTGGTGGCTTCTTTACCACCTCCTTCTTCAACGCCGAGCTGCTTTGCAAAGCTTCGTGCTGCGCAAAGTGCGCGGCGCTTCGGATGCGCTCACGAAGTGTGGGCGGTTCCGTTTGACGGATCCACTTTCGTTGGTTGGCGTTTGGATGGACCCGATCACTTCGCGAAGCCTGCGGTAAGCCTAGATCTTAGATCCGCTTAGCGGACCCCATCTGGATTGCATGGCCTTGGCAAGCTGCGCTTTGCTGCTTCGCCTTTGGCGGCTTCGCTTAGGCGCCGGCGCATCGTCGGCGTTCATCTCGGCACCATCTGGACTTGCGCCGAAGGGATTTCATTGCTGCGGCGGCGAGGTTGGACTTCGCCGTCACGGGGCTCTACATCGAGGCCCATCGGGTTCTCCTTGCGTGAAACCTTCTTGGGCGGCGAGGCGGATCGGAGGAGGGTGAGGGCGGTACTCCTCGAACTTCTCTGGTCGAACGAACTTCGACCTCTTCTTCCAGGGATAGGGATCCGCGGTTGCGTACGACGACCTCCGATCGAGGCGGTGGCTCCCTAATGGTCGCCCGGCTTGTTCGCGGTAAAAGTCGGGATGATTGTCATTGATTTGAATTTGTTTACGGCTTCTTTTGCCTACAACAAAATTCAAAAGAAATTGCCTTTTATTTTAAAGTACAATGAAAATCAAAAAGATTGCGACTTCTTCCTAAACAAACACGAGGATCTCGTTATGTCGGGTCCCGCTGCGTGGAGTTCTTTGCTGTGCGGGGACTTTTGTGTCCGTGGACCACAGCGCAATTCGATCAAGTAGAGACCGGGTTGGAACTACAGATGTAAGGGGCTCGTTTCACGAAGCAAGCGCTGAGGGATCACACTCACGAAGGAGGATCGCTGGCGGGTGAGATCTACTAGGAGAAATCACAGCTATCCACGAGATTAAGCGAAGCTTAATCTAGAGGGTATCTGTAGTTCGACCGAATTGGTTACCTTTGCTTATAGATCGGCGTGTTGGACTTGAGCTGCATGGTGCTTTCGGAACGTCGCCGATTACTCGTAGATCTCGCAAGAATTCTTCGAAGTCCGAGCTCTTCCAAATCACCAAAATCCAAGCCTCAGGAGCCTTGAAATTCCCCAAATCCAAGACCTTCAAAATCCGACCTCCCCATGAAGACCCCTATTTATACAAATCGGCGGAAAATGTTCGGCCGCGGTAGAGCCACCTCGGCCGCTTGGCAGGCACCTCGACAAGTTGGCGAGGTGGCTCGACCGTGGCGGCCTCCCGGCAGCTTGGCACCTCGGCACAAGTTGGTAGGTGGCTCGACAAAGTGGCCGAGCCACCTACCACTTGGCCGAGGTGTCATCGCCTTGCTTTTTCGTTGTTTCGGCGTCGTTCGCGTCGTTTTCGGCTTTTTGTCTCTCGGACTTGGGTTCCGTCGCGTATTTGATTCGAACTAATTCTTGGTTCGTTCGGTTCAACGGTCCCGAAATCCGATCATCCGTTCAAGTCGGCTTAAGCCGTGCTTGTGGCAGCTTAATGAGTTGCCGTCGGGTTCGTCTCAACCGTTCGACGTCCGTATCATTCGATGGGTCGTCACTCGCCGACTCCTCGTCACGAGTTGGTTTCGGGGACCTTGTGAGCATTTTTCAACGCCTACAATCTCCAATAGCTGTTGCCTCTCTTCATCTCATTGAGCTCACAGGCAGAGAGTCTGCCGTGCTTATTTCTCACAACACTGACTCTAACTCCTCCATTGCTGGTGGCGTCAACATGAAAAACAATGAGGCTCAAGCGAAAGAAATTATCTCTACCTTCGAGACCTATGAGCAGCATGCAGGGGGCATCTCCAATCAAGCCCATATGGCCATCTCTCCCTACTCCATGATGCGCGATAACATCACACCCTTAATTTCTCGATCATTATCTTACCTTTCGACAATCTTCAGACATTCGATGATGCAGCCAATCTTTCCATCCGTAATGTCAACCAGAATGTCCTCGATTAGCGCCCTGCTCCGTTGCTATCCAAATCGGGCCGTGGCACGGCAGCGATGGAAACAGGACAAGCCATCTCTTGCCAAGCGACATATCGTCCTTCTGTTTTGGTGGCCCTGATGACCTGGCGCTTTCCTATCGTTGAGGATGGCGGAGAACCCTGCTATCACCCTCACCGTGATGAGGTTTGTCCCTGGTGAACAAGTTGCTGGAGAAGCAACAAGCGTCTCACCATCACTGTTTTCATACGGTGATATGAATGAACTATTACAACATTCAAGCATCATCGACATAGGTAATTCTGAGGTCGATGAAAGTCGATTTCTGATGAAGAGTATGTAAGTGAGTTCGGATGAAAAACTTGGGCAATGAGTCGATCGAGTATGTGGAGATTGTAGTGAATAGTAGCGAGTGTCGACAATCAGGTCGATGGATGCGTACATGTGATTTGTACATCGTGGGGAGGTCACGAGCGTCCCGTTAGCTACTGAGGACTAATGGAGTGGATGGAGTGTCGGAGCTTGGGCGATAGGAGACTTGCTTGCATCGACGGATATCGGTGAGGGTTGTCGGTGTTGGTGGTGCAACAATATAATGAGAAATTCACATGATGTTGAATGCTAGATATATTAAGCTATTGTGTTAGAATGTAAAATAATAGTTTCATCTAACTGTAACAGTACCAAATTGAAATGTCATTTGTCCGGCAAGATTGTAGGGGTTTGATGCAAAGTATCTCCATTGTTGTGCAAGTTATCAGATTTCATTAATGATTTAGAATTGTTTTATCTAGTATTCAAATTGCTATAATATATGCAAAGAGTGATAACAATCCTGTGCATGTATCCAGATATTTTATCTGATCAACTTTCTAAAATTAGTTTGAACAGACCAGAAGAAAATTGGTGTGTAATCCCTAGATCAGTTAATCTCTTGCCACATTAGAGTTCACTATATATAGTTCTTGATCTGAAGTTCATTTGTTCAGCTTGCACACAGAAGATGCATGAATTATACAACAAAGGTTAGCCCAAAAAAAAAAAAAAAAAAAAAAGAAAAAGAAAAGAAACCGCATTAGACACCCTTGAAAGTTTTTGGGTCCTTGATTGCAGCTGTTCATACTTCATAGAACAATAATGTTTTTTATTCTAGCTAGCACTTAACATATCATCTTGAAATTTCCTATCAACATCTTCTGGTGATTATCCAAAGGCAAGGTCCTCATCTACCGAGACTTTATTAGTAGCCAACACGTCTCAACCCTGTCCATAAACTTAAATTAGCATTATGATATAGTGAAAAATTAATTAAAACCTGTAATAAGAACAATAAAATGTGGTACGAATTTTAAATCCACATACAATTTTTATTTACATAAAAGAAATATTAATATACCTGAGTTTTGGTGCAACTACTTCTGTAATGATCATATTAAAAACAGTTTTGACATCACCACTGGTTTCTTTTACTTATGTTCTGCCATCTCAAACCATCTTGGATTCCTCAGCCTTTTGTCGGTTGACCTCGAGAAACCTTAGGGCTTGTTTGGCAACTCATCCACTAACTTGCATGAGGACACTAACTTGGATAATGACTTATATTGTGTTTGGCAAAAACTTGTACAAGATTGAACTCGTTTTTTAATTAAGTTAAAAAAAAAAAGGAGGTCCTTATCTAGGTTATCTTTGGACCACTCTCACATTGGTTCAATCCTAGCCCAGTTAAGGCCTTAACCGGATTAGTGTGAAGTTTCCAAACATACACTTAGTCTTTGTTGGTCCAATATGATCATGGATGGTGATTTGTGGTGTACCCATTTCACCCGATGATTTGGGTGTAACACATTCACCCATACTTGCATTTTCACATTATTCAACTTGTTTGGATTTTTTATTCTCGATTTGCATCAATAAGTCTTAAATAATCTCATCAAACTCATATGAATTTCCTCAGAGTTGCTTGCAAATTTCTTTCGGCATTTTGTATGTCTTTTCTCTAAGTTCTCATGAATTTAAAATAGAGATCTCCGTATTTATTGTTTTTTCTTGCGATTACATGACCATTCTTCTTAAAGATATGGTGTCTTGGGTCCATCTTTCGGTTTTATAAACTGAGCCTGATTGCGAGAGGAAGACGAGCAACGGGTTATTTTGCTTTCGGCAGCACAGAGCATGAGTTGAGGGAAGAGAAGAAGTCTAAGAGGTTAATTTGTTTTTCGGGGGAGGGGATGAACCATTTGGGTATCATTAGAGGGAGTGAAATTTATTTCTTATATGAAAATTACTTTAATCATAGATCCCCAGTTGAGGTTCTAGATTTATGCCAGCTAGAGTATTATAACATGGCTTCATCTTTACCCGATTGATAATTTCATGATTTGCTAGAAATCCAATTTTCTTCTGAACCCACCTTTGGGTAAGATGCGTGACTTCAATTTGGGCCTTAAGAATTGCTTGCTTATAAGACTATCATGGGTTCCGTCATACAGGCTTAGGGCGAAAAAGTATATGAAGCATCTTTAATTAGCATAAAATATATTTGTATCATGTATTTTGATTTTCTATATTTAGCACAATTTATCTGTCTTCGGATGGCTTATATATATAGGGTCAAAAGTAGGGTTGGGCACTGGGCCGGGTCCGCCCGCGAGCCCACTCGCTCGGCTCGCTTTTGGGCTCGGCTCGACCGGCCTGCGGCGCGGGCCAGGTCCAACTTCGGCCCTTCTGATGGCGGGCGTGGTAGCTGGAGTTGACCTTTGTAATAAGCGGGACGGGTCCAACTCGGCCCTAAACCCAATGGCGGGTTTGACTATCCGTTGGCTCGCTTACCCTAAAAAATATTATCAATTAGGATAAATTACACTGTACTCCCATGAACTTTTAGTCGCATTTAAACCCCCATGTACTTCAAATTCACACTAAACTTCCAATAACTTTTGTAGAAAACCCACAACATATTAGCAGGACGTGCGGCTTTCTTTGAGGAGGAAGACGAAGAGAATACAGAAGATTAAACTCTATTACAAGTTGACGTATGTTCTCTATTTTTATTTGCTTAAAGTTTGTTGTAATTTATTTCTATATTTTTAAAATAGTGGAACAATTAGTTGCCGCTCGTGGAGTAGGACTTGCTCCGAACCACGTAAAATCTCTGTGTTTGCAATGTTTCTCTCTGTCATTCTACACAAATATATAGTTTTACTTAATAAAATTATTTTTTATTTCTATAATGGTTGCATTGTTAGTTAATTACATATAATTTTTAAGTGTTAAACAATGCTTAAAAACTATTTAAAAAACTAAAAACCATTTACAAAATTTTAAAAAATAAAAAAATAAAATATGGTGGGTCGATGGCTCAAGACGCGGTCATGACCCTGCCTTAATCTTATCTCGCGAGCGGGCTGGGCCGAGGTCTAAACCCGTGAACAAGCAATACAACACGGCACGCTTGTCTCGCTGTGGGTCGTGGGCCTTCTCGGCGCGCCGCCAGGCCCGCGGGACGAGCCAGCTCGTCCCGTTGCCCACCCCTAGTCAAAAGCTAAGGATCTCTATTGAGTCGAATCGGTGGAGCTTTAAATTGCTCATGAACTCATGTAGACTCAGTTATATTTCTGAGCTTCGAATTTTATCCAAGTTTATCCTATAACTGTAGTTATGAAACATAAATGCTTTATAATAAAAAGAATTAAACAACTAAACATCCTTAGTTAGACCTATAATATTTTTGGATTTGGTGAGAAAATGAACCCAAAATCATTGCCACATGCATGCTCTTTTACTTGGCAATATTTGGCCTTCAATTCAAGCATATGGCATATCCATTTCAAGTTTCCTAAGCAACCACACATTCCTTATGTACAGGACTTGTCCATAATATGAGAATGCCTTTGTGCCTGATGTAGAACTATTTATGTATGAATTGGGTATTTGTTTGCTGTTTTAGTTTTGCTAATGAAGGTATATAAAATGCTCCCAAACAAAAGAAAACCAGTCAACGGCATGGCATCCCTCCCAACACGTATTACTAGTCTTTTTTTTTTTTTTTTTGGGAAATTCACCCTCTCTCTCTGTCCCTCCCCCGCCGCCGGACCATCACCCACCGCCGGAGCCTCTCCCGCCATCGCCGGACAACTTTTGTGGGTAAAATTTCAAAATTTTTCTATTTTTAAACTGTTTTAAGCTTATTTACTATTATAGACCAAAGTTTTACTTATTAACTATTTTTAAATTTAAATAGTTAATTTTAATTAATTTAGTTTAATTAATTAGTTTAATTAGTTGAATTAAGTTAGTTTTAGTTAATTTTAATTTAATCTTGTTCAATTTTAGTTCATTAAGTTAGTTTAATTTAGACTATTCGTTTTTTTCCTTCTTGAGCATTAGACTTTTGAGTTTGCAATGTTATTTACTATTATGATGACTTGTTATGTTGGACATGATGATGTTTCTTAGTATTTGGTTACTAATTTGGCTATTTAGTATTTATGCATGGTTGATTATGGATCTAAGATTGTTATTTATGTTTTCTTTGCGATTTTATATGAACTTAATACATATTTTTGTGAATTATTATAAATTAAATAAATTAAAAATAGTAAACTTTAGCCTAGGTGCTATGGCCCGGCTCGAACGCCTAGTCCGCCTAATGCCTTCTATAACATTGCTTATCACTAAAATCCTTTCCATATCGTTTGTCTCTCTGCTTAGGGCTGTCCAATTAGGCCTTGGGCCGACCCCAGCCAAGCCCGCCGGCCGGCCGCCTCTGAATCTCGCCAAGCCGGCCATGGCCTGGTCCGCCGTCATTGGCGCTCAGACCGGACGCCCGGCCCGCCGTAATAGGCCAGGGCAGGGACGTCTTGACCGCGGACTCGACTAGCATGATGGGTCGGGCCGAATGGCCCTACCTGTCAATCAAACAAATATCGGGTTGTTGATCACGGGCCAAAATAGTCACAAATGTGACCGTTTTATCGGGTCGACGGGTCGCCCGTCCCAACGGTTACAATGTGACCGTGGTGAAAGCAAAATGCGGATCGGCCCGGACTCCGGTCCAAGAGCCATAACGGCCATTTTGGCCGTTTTGACCAAAATACCCCCAAAAACGGTTAAAAAAGGGACAAAATTTGAGGGTATTTTGGTCATTTGGCTAGGGGGCTGGTTCTATAAATAGAGGGGGTTTTCATTTATTTTTCTCATCCAAAACTCATCTACTTCTCTCTAATACTCTCTAATTCTCGCTTTTACTCTCTAATCCTACAATCAAATGGCTTCCTCCTCCGATTATGAAGCGCAAATGCCAACTCCCGATGTTGAAACGAGCTCTAATACTCCTACTACAGGAGCTACGACTACTCCTCCTATCGATGTTGATCCCGACTCCGGTGACGACGATTCCGCGCCTAGAGCTCCTAAAAGGCCGAGATCCGATGTGTGGAACTTCTTCGAGAACATAGACGTCACCAGGGATCAACACGGTAGGCTTCTCACCCATAACGCTAAGTGTGCGTTGTGCGGCCATATTTTCCAAGCTCATCATAAAAGCGGCACCAACCACCTCAAACGCCATTTGGAAAAGCACAACAGAGGTCAGACAACGCCTCAAGGTGATATCCGACAATCTTTACTCTCCCAATCCTCATCCTCCGGTAGTCTCGGTAGTTGGAACTATGATGAATTTGAAGATATGATTACAAATGATTTTTATCCCGCATTTAAAAAATGTTCTCGTCAATCTTGTCAACGTGATATTTTGAAATATTATCACGAGGAACAAGCAAAAATAATTTCTTATTTTCAAAGTTTAAATTGTAAATTTTTTTAACCTCTGATATTTAAACATCTAGAGCACAAACTGGTTATTTATGTATCACAAAGACATCGGATTGATGATAGTTGGCAAATGTTTAAAAGCAGTTATTTCTTTTATTGCATTTGAAGATTCACACACTAGTATTAATATTGCAAATTTAATAATAGAAGAACTTTCAAAATTAGAAATTTCGAAAAATATTTTCTCTTTCACTAGATAATGCAAGTAATAATAATGTAGTGAGATCATATCGGATCATCTTTGTTATTGCCATGTCATGGTGATATTTTTCATATTAGATGTATGGGTTTAATAAAATTAAACCCATGATAGAAAAGGTTAGGGATGTAACTTGTGCTCTTAATGCTTCGAACAAAGACTTAAAATATGGAAATAATTGTGTAAAAGAAAAATTTGAAACCCGTTAATTTCAAAAGATGTTGATCATATGTGGAATTCTATCTATGCAATGTTAGAGTGTCCAATTAGGCCTTGGGCCGGACGGCCGAGGCCAAGCGGCGGGGCGGGCTTGCTCGGAAATCCCGCGGCCGGGTTCGCGGGCACTGGTCGGTACGCCATTGGCGCGCTACCGCCGGACCGGACCCGGCGGAAAATAGGCGGGCTAGGCGGACCGTAGCCGGACTTCGGGTAGCATGATGGGTCGGGGCGGATGGCCCGGATTGGTCAAACAGTCACATTGGCGGAGTTGGTTGGTAGGCGGCAAAATAGTCACAAATGTGACCGTTTTTACCGGGTCGACCGGGCCCGGCCCGGTCCCAACGGTTACAAATGTGACCGTTGGCCGAGCAGCCCAGATCGGCCCGGACCCGGCCCGGTCCGCAGGCCATAACGGCCATTTTGGCCGTTTTGACCAAAATACCCCCAAAAACGGTTAAAAAAGGGACAAAATTTGAGGGTATTTTGGTCATTTGGCTAGGGGGCTGGTTCTATAAATAGAGGGGGTTTTCATTTATTTTTCTCATCCAAAACTCATCTACTTCTCTCTAATACTCTCTAATTCTCGCTTTTACTCTCTAATCCTACAATCAAATGGCTTCCTCCTCCGATTATGAAGCGCAAATGCCAACTCCGATGTTGAAGCGAGCTCTAATACTCCTACGGGGAGCTACGACTACTCCTCTATCGATGTTGATCCCGACTCGGTGGCGATTCCTTAGAGCTCCTAAAAGGCGAGAGATCCGATGTGTGGAACTTCCGAGAACATAGGCGTCACCGGGGATCAACGGTAACTTCTCACCCATAACGCTAAGTGTGCGTTGTGCGGCCATATTTTCCAAGCTCATCATAAAGCGGCACCAACCACCTCAAACGCCATTTGGAAAAGCACAACGAGGGTCGAAAGCCTCAAGGTGATATCCGACAATCTTTACTCTCCCAATCCTCATCCTCCGGTAGTCTCGGTAGTTGGAACTATGATGAATTTGAAGATATGATTACAAATGATTTTTATCCGCATTTAAAAATGTTCTCGTCAATCTTGTCAAGCGTGATATTTTGAAATATTATCACGAGGAACAAGCAAAAATAATTTCTTATTTTCAAAGTTTAAATTGTAAATTTTTTAACCTCGATATTTAAACATCTAGAGCACAAGTTATTATGTATCCATGACACCTTGGATTGATGATAGTTGGCAAATGTTTAAAGCAGTTATTTCTTTTATTGCATTTGAAGATTCACACACTAGTATTAATATTGCAAATTTAATAATAGAAGAACTTTCAAAATTAGAAATTTCAAAAAATATTTTCTCTTTCACTAGATAATGCAAGTAATAATAATGTAGTAGATCATATCGGATCATCTTTGTTATTGCCATGTCATGGTGATATTTTTCATATTAGATGTATGGGTTTAATAAAATTAAACCCATGATAGAAAAGGTTAGGGATGTAACTTGTGCTCTTAATGCTTGAACAAAGACTTAAAATATGGAAATAATTGTGTAAAAGAAAAAATTTGAAACCAGTTAATTTCAAAAGATGTTGATCATATGTGGAATTCTATCTATGCAATGTTAAATGTAGTAATAGAATATAAAGAAATTATAAATGATTTTATTGCTTTCTATACTTCTAGTTCTAGCTCGTAGTATGTATGGAATAACGAGGATGAATGGTCAGTTATATATAATGTAAAAGAGATGCTACAAGTTTTTATGATGCTACTATGCTATTATCCGTTGTTATTATCCAACTATTATTCAAGCTACTTTACAAGTTTTAAATATTCAAACTTTTTTAATAATTATCGTTATGGATACTTATTTTGGAGATATGATTTTTCAAATGGAAAGTAAATTTAATAAGTATTTTAGGCCTATTCCTATTATTTTTAATTTGGGGGTTCTTATTGATCCATGTTTGGAGGATGTTGGCCTTCGAAATTTGTTAAATTTTTTGTGTGGTTACATGATAATAGACACTGATGATGGTCAAGCTATTACTACTCTTACTCATCATAATACTGTTAGAACTTATTTTCAAAGATTATATGATGAGTATACAGCTAGATATGGTGTAGCTACACATCAGCCTATAGCTTCTGCTTCTACAAGTTCAAGTCGGGGCAAAGGTAAGGGTTTTGATAGGGAATTATTGATAGCTCAGCTAACTGGTGGATCTGGATCTGGATCTGCATCATCAATGGAAGTTTTTGAAATTGATCAATATTTAACTGCATCTTTAGTTAAAAGTCAAAATAATAGTTTTGATATTTTGCAATGGTGGAGAGTATATGGAACAGTTTCATATCTTATACTTTTCATCATTGCTCGTGATTTACTAACAGTGCAGGTTTCTACGGTAGCTTCGGAATCCGCCTTCAGTACATCAGGACGTTTGATCGACGACCACAAGACATCGCTGGATTTGTCTACTGTACAGGCGGTAATGTGCCTACAAGATCGGTGGAGATACGCGAAGAGAACT
This sequence comes from Asparagus setaceus, assembly GCA_012295165.1. Taxonomy (NCBI): domain Eukaryota; kingdom Viridiplantae; phylum Streptophyta; class Magnoliopsida; order Asparagales; family Asparagaceae; genus Asparagus; species Asparagus setaceus. The sequence continues at coordinate 25,816,187 of CM022710.1, forward strand.
CAAGGCATCGATCGGATGGCTAGCATTAAAGAAAAACTTCAAGATTTGGGAATAAGAGATAGAGATAAAGAGTAATTAATTTGAAATTTTTATTTTTTAGGTGAAAATTTGTGATAAATTATTTTGGAAAGAATTGCAAATGATAGTGATATAGATCAGTAGGTGCCAACCTAGTTGAGATGTATTCATCTATTGTGATGCGATAAATTCCAAAATAAATTTGTAATTGTTAGTGATTAGCGATTATTAATAAAGAATTTATTTTTATCATTTTAATTTCTATATTTTTTGATTTTGTAAATTATATAATTACAAGTGATTAATAATATGATTGATTTTTTATCAAAATTTTGCCTAATTAATTATTATTTACTCTTGAATTTTTTGTAACAAAAAAAAATAAAATTGTAATTAAAAAAAAAAAGAAAATAGCCGGGTTGGCCGGTTGCCGACCCCTCGGGCCGGACCGGACCGGAGAGCCGGTCGGGCCCGGTTGCCCAGCCCGGACCTGGTTTTCCGGGCCGGCCCATTTGGACAGCCCTATTTCTGCTCAAACAATGCTCTAGTAAGTATTCGTTGTTGTTGGAACTCTTCAATCCTTTGGAACTTACAGAATGGCGTGGTGCCCATGATAAATGCCATTCAAAGATATACAGGATTTGTTTCAATGGAAAGTTGAGGGTGAAGGGCGCAGTGCTAAGCGTTACACACCGATGAGGCAAGGCATAAGCCTTAAGAATAATTTCCCTATCTGAATAACCATAGTACGACCACATTCCTTTTATTCAACAGTCAAATCCAATACAATTTGGCAATTATGCAAGGTGTTCTTGCATGCAAGCATAACCACCCGTGCGTCCCCCAATCTGGAAAATGAATTACTCTAGTCATCATCAACTTTCACATCTCTCTTTAAAGTAAGGAAAAGAAAGAAAAAGAAAACTAACAACAAATTTGGGCGCCTGTTGGTTGTTTTTTCCCGGTAAGAAAGTAGATATTTCCATTACCAAACTGTAACAAAATGAAATTACAAACTCTCTATACACTCAAAGTCCTTGACCTATCTCAAGACTCAAAACACTCAAAGTCCTTGAAGCTAACTCAGGACTCAAAATCTCAAAAAAGAAAAACCAAAACAAAACATGAACACAAAAGGAATCACTCAGTTCAATCCTATGCAGTCAAACTCTATGTAAACTAATGAGGATCACTTTCTACAGCCATAAAAAATAGGGTATATAGCCATTGCCTTGCACCAAGTCCTATTAGCAGGAGTATCCTTCATCTTTACAACTTTGGAGCATTGAATTTTAACTTCAAACAGAATTTGCTGGTAGATATCTTCAATGTGAGGATGCTTCCCTTGAAAAATTAGCATGTTCCTAGCTCTCCAAATGTGATAAACACAAGCAGCAAGCGCAGATCTTTTGATTCCCCTGATACTTTTGCTCCCCTTCCAGGCTGAAACTGCCCATGGTAGAATCTCCTGCCAGCTACAGGGGGGGTTAGTAACCTGCACAAAAGCCATCACAAGTTCCCGCAATTGTAAGCTGAATCTGCACTGAAAGAACAGATGGTCTTTGGACACATGAGTTATCCTCTAGCACCCCTATATGTTGTAGTCTAGATCTTGTAGGCAATCTATCATGACATGCCAACCAAATAGCAAAGCAATGTTTAGGGATAGAGTATCTGTTCCACACAGCATGAGCCCAATGTACTCTCTCAATATCACCAAGGAGCACTCGATAGGTGGCAGAGGAACTGAATTCTGGACTAGGACCAGCCCACTTTAAAAAACCGCTGCTGAAAGATAGGCACATGAAAGCTTCCTGACGAAGCTTAAGAATTTTCTTAAACATCCAAGAGAAATGGGGTTTAGAGTCAATATCCCACAAAGAACTCCCTCTAAGATAAAAGCCATGCACCCATCTCACCCAGAGGGAGTCCTTTTTGAGAATAAGAGACCAGAGGTTGTTCATAATCAAACATTTATTAAGAGAGGACAAGTGTTGTAGACCAAGCCCCCCACCAGTTTTAGGTTTGCATACCTTGTTCCAGGCTATTTTAGCTTTGACATGTTGCCCGTAGGATCCAGTCCAAAGAAATCTCTGCATAATTGCTCCACATTATGTATGACCTTCTTAGGCAAGAGGAAAATGCTTCCCCAATAGGAGTGCATACTATAAATGACAGATTTAATAAGTTAGAGTCTACTAGCAAATGAAAGATATCTGGCAGTCCAACTCTTTATTTTTGAGAGGATTTTCTCAATCAATAAAGCACAATCAGCAGAGGAGGGCCCTTTGGATGAGAGGGGAATGCCTAAATACTTGACAGGGAGAGCCTCTTCAGAAAAACCGAGATGTTGCAAGATCAAACTCCTGCTAATATTGGACACCCCTCCAAAGAACACTTGACTTTTAGATAGATTAGCACAAAGCCCAGAGACTTGGGAGAAATGAGATAGTTTCAATATGGAACTCATATACCCTTAACAAAATGGCATCATATCATCAGCAAAGCACAAGTGAGTGATCTTATTAACCCTACATTTAGGATGAAAATGGAACTCTCTCACTTCCCCCAAGCCTGATTGTAGGCGTTGAAAATTGCCTATAAGTCCCCGAACGTAGCTCGTGATGACGAGAATAATCGACAAGTCATCCGATGAAGTAATGGCAAATCGTTGACGACACAACAAGTGAACGCAGCCAAACGCCTCAAGACGCTTCTACGCAGAAGTTTCGGCGGTCCCGCTTAGCCTAAGAGGGCGGGGGTCATAAGGCTGCCCCTTATGGTCCGGCATACCGAAATTTTTGAAAAGAGCTCTCCTTTCCGAGCTGCCACCGATTCGAACCTTGGTGAACTGATACGCCATAAGTGCGAAAGTGAAGGGATAAACCCAACTTTGAAGCCTCAAATTAAGCTCGAAACCAGCAGAGAGAAGCCACGAACGCCGGTCAAAACCGACATTCCAGAGGTGTCTCGCCTGAGCGACTCAAAGGCGCTCGCCTGAAGCGCCTAGAGGTGTCTCACCACGACACTCCATAGGTGTCTCGCCACCGAGACCTCCAGAGGTGTCTCACCGAAAGAGACATCTCCAGAGGTGTCTCTGAGCGAGACACACCCAAAGGTGTCTCGCCACCGAGACTCCAGAGGTGTCTCACTGCAGACACTTCCGAGGTGTCTCGCCGAAAGACACCCAGAGGTGTCCCTACCGGCGCAGACACCAACGAACGGGCCGCCTTTACCGCGATCCGCCGCCGCCTATATATTGGACGGCTAGGGTTTCATTTTCGTGGCCTCAGAGATAAAACAGAGGAGATAGCCAACTCTTGTGTGTGCCTAGAGTTAGAGAATTTCCAAGGGAGAGGAGATCAAGATCTAGACTTGCACGGGAGATTTAGCACTGAGATCCAAAGTTTTCGTGATCCGCATCTACAATAGCAACCATCCTTGGATCAAGCTTGGCCTTGATCCGAAGAAGAGTAACGAGTTCGCTGGCCGATCTCGCTCACTACGCTGATTAGTTCCTTGGCGCATTAATCTCTCAGATTCGCTTAGATCTCGATCCGATCGATCTAAGAATTCCCACGCAAAGGAGGGATTTTAGATCTAGATCCGCATCCGCATCTCATTCGATCAACACTTGGGAAAGGAATCGCGCGGTGGTCCACGGAATACATCCCCGCATAGGCAAAGAATCCTGACGCAGCTTGGTGACCCCGTAAAATAGAGATCCTCGGTTTGTTTAGGGTTAAAGTTGTAATTTTTGATTTTCATTGTAAGCCTTATAAAAGGCAATCTTTTCCTCAATTTCGCTGTGTTTAATGGTTTGTAACGGATTCAAGCAATGACAATCATCCCGACTTTTCCCCGAGAACAAGCCGGCGACCACGCTGGGAGCCACCGTCTTGCATCCGAGATCGCTGTGCCGCAGCCCACGATTCCATCCCGGATCGAAGAGGTCGAGTACGACCACCAGAGAAATTTGAGGCCTATCTCCGCCTCATCCAACTCTTTTCCCCAAGAAGGCAAGAAGCCCTCCGCCGCAAGGAGGACTCACAAGGCGCCACCGACCGGCTAACGCCCCGCCGCCAACAACAATGACGGCAATAACTCCCCGCCATCCAAAGGCGCCAGATTCGATCTCCTCCTCCGCCAATGAGGAAAAGTCCGAAGGCGATGTGACTCTCAAAGAGAGCCCGCCAACGCCGACAACGCTTTATGCTGCACACGCAGCTAGAATCCATGGACGGTGTCCCATACAAGCCGGATAATGGTCCCAACAGAGGCACGAGCCCCGTAAGATCGAAGATAGGTGGTAACTCCTCTAAGCCGCCGACCGAAGAATGGAACCACGCCAACGAGATCGCTTCCACCCCCGGGCGGATCCAAAACGCTATGCCCAAAGCGCTTGTGCACGCATTGCTCGATACGCGCTATTATTCGCAAGGTGCGTGAGTCAAAATTAACGGAATCGCTCAATCGCCAACATGGGTCCCGGTCGACATCAACATCGGCTCAAGACTCTCGCCGCGAACATTCTTCACCGAGGCTGAAGCCGCTTCACGCCAGAGCAGCTTTAAGCCTTCGCTTAGCCAGTAAGAATCGCTCGCCAACAGACAGCGGTTTTCGCTTCACAGTAACCGTCTTTCGCTACCGACAAGATTGCGCCTCGCCAACAACAGGCCCTCCATGCCTTAGCGCATCATGGCTTTTTCCGCCTTTCCGCTTCCCGCTGAGGTATCAACCGTTAAGTCCGGAACCGACAACTTCGCTGTTTTGTCGCCTGGTCCACAACCGTGAAATAAAGGCAAGGTACCGAAACATTTGGATTACCCACCAGAGAGTCCCCGAGCAAGCCGAACATCTCGTGCTCTAGAATTCCAATTGCATCTCGCTTGAGCATCCCACAAGGGGTCCACGAAATCGGCCGAGAAGAAAAAAAGGCGCCAGAACTTTCAAAGGCTTCGGACGCCAACCCAACCTCGATGGAGACGCCGCATCCGATGATGACGTTATACCCGAGATTATGTCGCCAAGACGGTAGGTTGTTCCCGCACTCATGCGACAAGTTGTACTATCGTGCCGGGGAAGGAAGAAGTTTCAGACAGAGCTCCGTAAACCGCATCCTCTTGCATTTGTACTAAATTGATCAAGGCAAGGTTTCTGAGTGTAAATGCCGCCATAAAATCCTGAAAGGGTGTCACTTCCAAAGATCGAGCACCAACGAATCGCCAAGACTCCTGGCCAGGCATTCGAAGAAGACATGCACTCGCCAAGGCAAGGATGAGCCGCTTGAGGTCACCATCAATATGACCAACAAGGCAACGCCGCCACGCAGATTCCGTGAGCTCCCAACGCGTGATTCTGGCTAAGGGCCTACTATCGACGGCCTAACTATCACGACTCGCAACGAGGGATCCCTTCAAGGCACAACCGAACGAAGAGTACCTTCGAAGATGAAGTATCGGATGACGGCTCGGCAATGGCATCCGATAACACCGCCTCTAGTGAAGGTCATACGTGAAGCACTCATGATTAGTGCACTGAGGTGGCTAAGCTACTTGAAGAAGCCTTGGCAAAACAAAGACAACTTCAAACTCGAGATGGACATGCCATGCATGAGAGAAATGCATGAATGACCAGATGCAAGCGATGATTAATCGCTGTGGTGAGGGCATCGCCGCAACAACGCCAATTTGACGGATAGCCACACGATGAAGAGCAAGACCTTAACACCGGCGAGCGTAACGCCAATGAAGACACCATGGTCCCACCTCAAAATCAACGGACAGTAAATGCAAGTGAAAATGACAAGATCAAGGATCCGAGAGCAAGGTCAACTCGCCATCTCGGCCAAGAAGTGAAGAAGACGGGATTCCGTGTCTTACCCGAGAGTGGGAGTCAATCTCTATCCGCTAAGTTTAATTTAATAAACTTCACGCCGCTCGATGGGAGAGGGTCCCCACTCAACATCTTATCTACTTCAAGAGCCATTTGAGAGTCATCTGAACAGCCCTTGATGGTCTCGGTCGTCGGCACCAAGCAGGGCGGCCTTCGATTGGTATCGCGCCTCAAAGCGGCAGCATCAACAACCGGGAGACATGGAATCTATGTTCCCGGGCGAACTTCTTCGATGACGCACACGTAGGTTTCACGGCATGCTATGGGACGAGAAGCGTATGATGGAGAAACCGTGGATAATTTTGTCAAACGGTTCAACAAGGCGATGAACTGCCGTGACCCAATCACGGAGGAATTCATCCTCAAGACTCGCCAAAGATAACCTCTCGCTGACGGGATCGCGGGCGATGGGCACCGCACCGCCTAAAACCCGGAAAGACTTGAAAGTCCGAGGGAAGAGGTCGAAGCTCAAAGGGAGAAGGCAGAGCGAGGTCAGAAAGCGCCAAATCCACGAACCAAAATTTTGTCCCCCGAACAAGGGGAAGGCCAATGAAGAATGTTGATGCGATCAAACTTTCCGCAAGCCACAATAAGAACAAGAAGCAAAGAAATGGACCCCATCGCGAACAACTAAACCGAGGGCCCACGCCGTGTTTCCCAAGACGATTCTTTCAGGACTAAGAGGTGCCTCGATCTTCGGCACTTGCTAGACAACAACAAGATCCAACCGCCGCCGATCCAACCAGAGGAAGCTCAAAGGACGACAGACCCTGGCATCGCCTATCAGGGCGATACACCACCGACCAAGTCATGCTACCAACAAGGACAAGATCCAAGCTTTGATTGAAGTGGGGTGATCACTCCAAAACCAAATAAGGGAAAGCGGGCAAACGCCGACGCCCATAAGCTTTGGGATTGCCTACAACCCGTTCCGCCGAAACCGTGGTCAAAGGAATGAAGACGGTGAATGACGATCCCCACAAGCACGAGAGAAGGGTTAGTGCCGCGACACACCAAATGGCTAACCCTATGGGTCCACCCGACTTACTTAAAGACGATCACACGCCTTCGCCTAAAAAGAAGTCCAAGGAAAGGGCAAATCTTGCAATGCTACCTCCGTTCTACTCGACTCGACGAAGCAAATTCCTACATGTTCTTTGTCGGAGGAGGAACAGGAAGCCTTTGTCACCAGGAGTGGGCGTGAGTACGCTTACAAATACCCCGATGACTCCAACCTTAATGCTAAAACGTTAACGGAGCTTGGGGTAGTAGCAATTCCCACGGTTCCCGCCACTCCTAAGGAGGACGCCACCAGAACAAAAGGGAAACAACCTGCAAATCCTGAGGTGCAACCCCCGAAGCAGTCCCGGTTTAATCGCCCGATTAGAAGGGATAGACCGGGGAACACAAGCTCTCCCTACCGCTTCGATGTGATGGCACAATTGGCCAACATCCCGGCAAGAATAACTTTATACGAGCTATTGAGGTTGTCCAAGGAAACCCGCCGGTTGCCATTTAAGCTGCACTCGTGAGGTCTTCCTAACCCACATTAAATCAAGTCCGAGGAGCCGAGTCATCAGCCCGAATGCAATGTGGCTCCAAGCATATTCCCCGCATCACGCTCTCTAAGGAGGATATGCGCACGAAGACGCCAAGCATGACAGCCGCTTACTTACGTGGTACATTGGTTCCAAATAAGTCAACCGATCCAAGTTGATCCCGTTCCACAGGAGCATCATGCCTTTGCGCCGATGTATAGCCCGGGATTCCTCGCCGCCAGCTCGCCGACGGGCATCGTGATATACGGATTTAATACCGCCGGTCTCGCCACTTGGTAAAATCCGCATTAAGTCGTGATGGGGACTTAAAGTCCGAAGTCACCCGCTACGCCACGCTAAACTTCCTATAACTTGTTGTTGGGTCGCCTTGGATCCATAACCATGTTATAGTCCCTCTACCCTCCATCGTCCAAATACGCCGACACTAATAACGAGGTTAAGACGGTGGTCGCGACAAACAACCGCTTAAAGGACCGAGAATTATTTCACCGACTCTCCTTTACTGTAATGAGTCCGACATCAATCATCGCCCATGGCACGGACAGCGGTGAGGACGATACCGCCGGGCTTGACTATAAAGGTGGTTTTGTTCTAAATGACATTGTACCCTTAGTAGTCAATCTTGACGAAGAGGATCTTCCGATGAAAGTTGTAATTGGCAACGCCGTCAAGAAGAAATAAAAGATGATTTAGAGTACTGCTGTGTTTGAATGATGTAATGAAAAGTTATATAATGACCAATTGCATATGCCAATTCGGTCATCCCGTAATACGTAAGCACCTTCGAGACTTCATCCAAGACGACTTTCGGCCCAAGGAAGGGAGGCCGCAAGAAGGACTTAGTCTACTGGAGGGGAGTTAACTCCCACGCCAACTACTCGCAGACGGGTCCGGCGAAGATAAACCAAACTTCATCTTTCCGTATATAGCCCAAAGCAGCACCTCATGAAGAAGTGGGGAATGACTTTATGCTGGGAGAAGGACTTTATTTTGGGCGGGGATCTCCGTTCCACCCAAGGCTGCATATGTACCGAAGGGAAAACCCGATAATTATTACGGATTTAAAAGGGGATTGGGATACGCATCCTCTTCAGAAGATGAGTGTTGTTGGTTGATCAATAACCAACCACCCAACCTAGACGACCAGTACTATCCGGCCTACCGCTCGACTCGACGCCAAGACGCAAGATGTTCGTGGGTTGATGTCCAACATGGCTACAAAGGGACCCCACTACACCGAAGAAGACGAAGAATTGCCAACATGGGAAGACCCATGGGTTCATCACCTCAACATGCAAGATGGGGACCTTTGAGCAGGGAGCCCGATCAAGACGCAGGTAGTCCATCAACATGGGTAATGAAGCACACCCTAAACTTATAAATATTAGCAATGCCCCGTGAGGAAAAGAAAAGGTTGATCACTTTGTCGAGAGTATATCGATACAGCTACTGAGCGAGGACATGCCTGGCTCGACCCCAATGTGGCAATGCACCACCGACATTAAAGTGGATGCCAAACTCGCCAAACAAAGAATGAGACGGTTTCGCCCACGATTATGGAGGCAATTGTTGCGAAGTAAAGAAGCTCATAGCCTCGGTTTTATCCGGAGGTTCAACATCCGGATTGGGTGGCTAATATTGTTCTGCTAAAAAGAACGGACGATCGTAATTTCGCCAACTACAGAGATCCGGCAGGCCCAAAGATCGACTTCCCACTTCCAATCACCGGCGTGATCGCCGATAATACATGTGGATTTGAGCTAATGTCCTTCATGGATGGGTTCTCGGTTACAACCAAATCAAGATGCATCCGATGACGAAAGCACACGGCTGCTCGAACTCCTCTAGGCATCTTCATATACGTCATGCCATTCGGATCGAAGAATGCCGGGCCACTTACCAGCCACAAGAATGACAAAGATCTTTCGTGATCATCTTCGAAGACGGTCGAATGTTACGCCGATGACTTGGTTGTGAAAAGTCGCGGACAAAGATGACCATATCCGACTTGAGGACATTCGACCTCATGCGAGCTCATCAATTAAAGATGAACCCCACCAAGTCTTTCCTCATGTCCAAAGGCAATTCTCGGTTTGTTGTTACCAACAAAGGTATCCACATTGACCCCGACAAAATAAAGGCAATCAATGAATTGCAACCCCAAAGAATCTAAGGGAACTCGAGGATTACAGGGCGACATGACATCCGGCGCCATTTCCAACCTCTCCGAAAATGTCACCATTCTCTGCTTCGAACAAAAGGGGTGTCCTTTGTCCGATGACGCCACAAGGCATTCAAGATATCAAAACATATCCGACGAATCCTCCCAGACTCGCGTAATCAAGCTCGGGTAAACCGCTCTTGATTTATATCAAAGCGACGAACCATTCGCTGAGTGCTTTACTTGCGCAAGACGACGCACCACGGTCACGAGCAGCGGTTTATTATCTAAGCCGAACCTGGTGGGTGCGGAATCTCGCTACCCAATGACCGAAAGAGTGTCTCGCTACCGGTCTTTGGCGATTCGTAAAATGCGACACTACTTAGTTGGGCAAACGATCTACGCCATTTCTAACGAACTCGCTCGGTGTTCATGACGCAGCCAAACCTCTATGAATTGGCTACCGCGAAATGGGCTTTACTTTTGTCCCAAGATGACTTGCACTTCGCGCCAGGTCAATTAAGGGACAAGCCATCTGCGATTTGCGCACCAACCCAACAAAGGATAATACTGAACTATTTGATGATTTACGGATGAGACCCACAGGTTAACACAACTCGCACCAACAGTGTGGCATTTATATTTTGATGGAGCGCCCCGAAGCAATAACGGGCGAAGCCCGGATAAATTTAAGATCTCCGCCGAGTCGGAGTAGTCTTAGTTTCCCGTGGAAGCATGTCATGCCTCGCTTATTCATCGACCGAGCCCTGCCTAACAATGTCAGCAGTACAACGCCTCATTGGACTTAGCTTCGCTAAAGAGCGGGGTAGAGTATCTCAAGCCTTCGGGATTCCCAACTCATTGTCAAACACGATCGGGGACTATGAGGTCGAACCCGATTTAATCCCATACCATCGTCGCTATCGAAGTTAGCGGACTCGCTTGAAGGATTCTTCATCGAGTACATTCCGCTTCCGCATCGCGATGCATGCATCGGGCGATTAGCAAGCAGTTGGCGCAACCTCCCGAGATCGAGCAAATGGTCACTTGAGGACCCACCGCTTATTCATTCCTATTTATGACAGACGTAAAATGACGAAAGGGTAGTCACTAAGGAAGTGTATGCAACCCAAGTCGGACTTGAGCCCCGATTGGCGCCCCTATTATTGACTACGCCTTGCACGCATCCGTAAGATATGAAGGAGCTGAATCAGTCCGTCAAGAGCCAAGGTTCTTCTACAATACGGAACCCTGCATCGGCGGTATAACGGTTTGCTACCCGCGCCTTCAAACAAAGAGGCAGAGAAGTTCTCCAAGCAACACGGAGGAGAATGCGCGCACAGCCCAGTCCTAAGCTCTATGATCGGATCGAGGATGGGGTACTACCGCCTACTATGGTCAATGATGCGATCGCATATGCTCGAAATGTCACGCTGCCAAATACACGCAAACTACCGCATCAACCTCCGAGCAACTTCACCGCCACCACATTGGCCATTCGAGACATGGGGCATGGATGTGGTAGGCCCAATCTTCCTCCGGCCACCAGGTGATCGGTTTATCCCGGCGATCACCGACATCTAAGTGGGCGAGGCGATTCCTCAAGGAGGTAAAAGCCAGAATGTAATTCGGTTCATCAAGCACCACGCCATCTATCGACACGGTACCAAGGCGGATCGCACATGATAACGGTCCCCGCCCATTAGCAATGCCTTCATTCGGTTTTGTGAGAAATTAAGATCCGTGACGCCTCCTCAATCGCTGCATAACCTCACGAAACGGATTGGCTGAGGCCTTCAACAAAACGATCATTAAGATTCTCAAGAAGCCGTGAAAAATAACAAACGCGACCGATGATAAACTCGAGAAGCACTCGGGCGACGCACGACGATTCGCACACCGACCGGGCTGCCCCCTCTCTGGTATATGGTGTGAAGGCCCGCCTTGGAAGTTCAGATTCCATCCCTCCGTGATTGCTCTCGCAACCGAGATGACGACAGAGGATCACAAGCGCCTCCAAGAACTCGAGATGCTAGATGAAAAGCTGGAAGCTCAACAAAGACATTGAGTTTTACCAAGCAAGGATGTCCGTGGCCTTCAACAAGAAATTCGACAAAGGAGCTTCAAGGAGGGAGACTTGGTCCGCCGCCGACGACCGATAATTCTCGACTCCAAGAGGAAGGGTAAGTTTGAACCCAATGGGAAGGGCCGCTGTGATTGAAACGGTCTATTCCATGGCGATATCGCCTTATCACCAGAAGGTGATAGGCAATTAATGCCGACATGGAAGTTCCCAAGAAGTACTATCCTTAGTACCTTCAGATAACCCGCCTGGAGGGAAGTTCTTCAGAAATATTTTCCTGAGATAACCCTAATCCTTTCCTCCATTCTCCCACCGATCAAACTCATTGACGGTGGGTCCACAAAATTTTCTCCGGTCCCTCCACTGAAATTCCCCCTTGACTTCTTTCAAGCAAGGGGTCCATAAATTTTTGATCCTCTATCAAAATCTCTTGATTCCTTTCAATGAACAAGAGGTCCACTTTCAAATTCGGAGATCACTTTCGATGAACAAAACCTCCATCGCTTCCATTTTAGTCACCCTCCCATGGCGGTAGTACTAAAATCGAACACCTCGATAAACGAGACCTTCAGATCGTGGTGAATCCTATAAAAGTGATAACTACCTGTGATCTCCTCGATTCTCGAGTGGAGATCCCACTCTTAGTTTCACCTAAAGAGATTCTCAAGGGAGATCCCACTTTTAGTTTCCTCTTCTGAGATAGGATATAAAATCCTTCCTCTCCATTTCTGAGATAGAATATAAAATTCTTCCTCTCCATCTTCCTGAGATCACTTTCTCGATGAACGTAGCCTCCATCGCTTCCATTTCAGTCACGCCTCCCATGGCGGTAGTACTAAATTGGAACACTCTCGATAGATCTAGACCTTCAGATCGTGGCTAATCCTATAAAAGTGAAAACTACCTGATCCTTTGATTCTGAGTGGAGATCCCACTCTAGTTTCACCTTAAGAGATTCTCTGGAGATCCCACTTTTAGTTTCTTGGAGATAGGATATAAAATCCTTCCTCTCCATCTTCCTGAGATAGAATATAAAATTCTTCCTCTCCAAAACTAAGAAACAGGATATAAAATCCTTCTTTTCTTATGTTCACTTGGGGTTCTCTCTACCTATTAAAAGGAGACCTCGAAATAGAATATAAAATTCTTTCTTTCCAAAGACTTGGAGACAGGATATAAAATCCTTCCTCTCCGACATCGGGAAACGAATATAAAATTCTTCCTTTCCCACAATCAATTCCATTCACCACCGATCCTGTCACCATTCTCCTGACAAAGAAGACACCAAGATTCATCTTGGGGCATTTTATCCCAAGCCTAAGAAGGGATAAAGCCAACGCCAAGACGCTGCCGGTTTAGTCTTTTTCCGATTGAAGAAGACACGAGCTTGATTCCGGGTATTTTATCCCAAGCCTAAGAAGGGATGAAGCTAACGCCTACCACGCTGCTCGGGTGGTCTCTTGCCCGTAAAGAGTAATGGCTTCACGATTCAACATCGTAGCATTAAGTCTAAGAGAGTCTCATTCTTTAGCACAACGCCATGTGCGGAACGGATCCGTGATAATCCGCATGCTAGCCCGGTTCAAACGGTGATCGGTAAAGGCCAATCAAATCCGCTGAAGGTCGGGTCAATAACCCCAAAGTCACCGCCAACACGCGCTTAGTCTTTTACCCGTGAAAAGTGACAAAGTCTATGTATTCAAAGTCATAGCACCAAGTCTAAAAGAGTTTCATTCTTTTAGCACAACGTCACATGGAACGGATTCGATAATCGTGCATGCTAGCCCGGCTCAACCGGAATCGGAAGGCAAATCAAACCGCTGAAGGCGAGGGTTTGCCAAGAATCCTATGAATGCCGTGGACAATGAAAATGACAGATCGCAAATCACAACAACAATGGAACTATCACGACGACCGACTTCCGCAGCTGGTCCTAGCAGTGCCCTCATGAGTAACCCCCGCTATACCTAGCTTTGGAGGAACATCTTACCAACAAAAAGAATTCATCAAGACCACCAAATTGAGGATGAACTAGCTAACAAGACTAGTCCCCAATTAAACGGATAGAGACTCAAGTGTTTCCGTGTGGGCTATCATAGAGAGCCACCTCATTGCACCAAGAAATGGGATATGTCAACCTAGATGCATGGAGTCAATCGGGATGTACACAAGGGTCAATCATTACTCCTACGAGGTCGGTTCAGATCTCCCGGAGAGTATAGGGTCACAGCGAACCATGCACCTCTTTCATTTCGCGGATCGAGCCCTATCAGGCACCTCCTCAAAGGAGACCTTAAATGTGGTCCCCGCAAGAAAAACTCCCACCGAGGCACTAATAGTATACAATTCCAACCACCGACCAACGGATCAACTTAAGGCCGACAATGAATGCAACTCATGAAGGGTTCTCTCCACCGGATCAAGAAATCCCCATGACTCGAACCCCTCAATATTCGATAAGGAACATGAGTATAAACTGTTCGCTAATTTATTGGAAAGTTCCTGGAGGATAACCTAATTCTATTCCAACAAGGAGTAGGATTCTCCCACCGCGATACTCCAACGAGGTATACGAGTCTAAACTATTTCCTATTTTGTCGAGAAGTTCCTGGAGAATAGTTTTATATTCTTAAGGATAACTCGACAATCCCCAATTTGCTTCCACTGGGTTCAGCCTTACGACGCTGGACAATTCGTTGTGATGAAAAATCGCCAATTGGAGGTTGAATTCGAGAGAAACTTGATGCTGCACAACGCGCCACATCTCGAAAATCCTCCCGCCGTGGTCACCCCGCAACGGCATCGCAGAAGAGTTCACCAATCAAAGGATGAATCCTCAATATCCTCCCACTGGGGTTTAGTCTTATGCCAAGCCATGCAGTGGAGATTTCACTGATTCAAAGCTAAGTCTCACGGAATGGATGAACAGCCGACGACAACTCACCACGAAGCTAAAAATAAGAAAATTCATTCATCGCCCATCGAAGTCAAGATTTCACACGTCGGACAATAAATGCAGACCGCGACACTTTTAGTTATCCTACAAAGCACCGATAGTCCGGAAGAATCGAGAGATCAAGATTTGAAGCCGCTGTGTCCTATTACACCGATCAGGTCCGGGCCTATCACATCCAAAGTATTTCACTTCTTCTATAAAAGAGCCAGACCAAACGCTTTGGAGGGGTATCTCAGAGGCTTGAAAATTGCCTATAAGTCCTCGAACGTAGCTCGTGATGACGAGAATAATCGACAAGTCATCCGATGAAGTAATGGCAAATCGCTGACACACAACAAGTGAACGCAAAAGCAAACGCCTCAAGACTTCTACGCAGAAGTTTCTACGGTCCCGCTAGCCTGCTAGCTGGGGTCAAGGGGCAGCCGCCCCTTATGGTCCGGCAAATACCGAAATTTTTGAAAAGAGCTCTCCTTTCCGAGCTGCCACCGATTCTAACCTGGTGAACTGATACGCCATAAGTGCGAAAGTGAAGGGATAAACCCAACTTTGAAGCCTCAAATTAAGCTCTAAAACCAGCAGAGAGAAGCCACGCAACGCTTCGGCAAAACCGACACTCAGAGGTGTCTCACCGAGCGAGACACTCAAGGCGCCTCACCGAAGCGAGACACTCCAGAGGTGTCCCGCCCGAAGACACCATAGGTGTCTCGCCACCGAGACTTCAGAGGTGTCTCGCCTGGAGACATCCGTGAGGTGTCTCGCTGAGCGACACCCAAAGGTGTTCGCCACCGAGACACTCCAGAGGTGTTCGCCTGCGAAGACACTCCGTGAGGTGTTCGCTCGAGCGACACCGAGGTGTCTCTACCGGGCGACACCAAGGTCAACCAGCTTTACCTCGCAGATCCGCCGCCTATATATTGGACTAGGGTTTCATTTTCAGGGTCTGCAGAGATAAAACAGAGGAGATAGCCGAACTCTTGTGTGTGCCTAGAGTTAGAGAATTTCCAAGGAGAGGAGATCAAGATCTAGACTTGCACGGGGAGATTTGCACCGAGATCCAAAGTTTTCAGATCCGCATCTACAATAGCAAACCATCCTTTGGATCAAGCTTGGCCTTGATCCAAGAAGAGTAACGAGTTCGCTTGGTCGATCTCGCTCACTACGCTGATTAGTTCCTTGGCTAATTAATCTCCTCAGATTCGCTTAGATCTCGATCCGATCGATCTAAGAATTCACAAAAAAGGAGGGATTTTAGATCTAGATCCGCATCCGCATCTCATTCGATCAACACTGGGAAAGGAATCGCTACGTGGTCCACTAATACATCCCCAAGATAGCAAAGAATCCCACGCAAGCCGGTGACCCCGTAAAATAGAGATCCTCGTGTTTGTTTAGGGTTAAAGTTGTAATTCTTGATTTTCATTGTAAGCCTTATAAAAGGCAATCTTTTTCTCAATTTCGTTGTAAGCGACTGAAGTTTGTAACGGATTCAAGCAATGACAATCATCCCGACTTTTCCCGAGAACACTGATAAGCTTCTACTGAAATATTCCATCACCAAAACAAAGAGGTAGGGGAAATAGGATCCCCCGCCTTTATGCCCTTTTACCCCGAAATATTTCATCGATTGGCCATTTACCAAAATGGTATACAGTACTTACACATTCCATGACCCATTTGATGAATTTAAGAGGAAAGCTCATTTTAAGGATAAGCAAGGAAAAGCCACCGAGTCATAAGCTTCCCTTAAATCAATCTTTAAGGTGCACCTAGGTGAAATATTTTACCTCCCATACATGTGAACTAACTCCTAAGTCATTAAAACAATTTGAACTATACACGTGTTATAGGTTGCCTCAAATACTCAAATTATTATTGCTTTGGGAGTTTCCGCTTGGAGCCAATCATATTAGAGGTTTATTCCTACTTAGACTCTTGTTGGGTTTTAGAACATGTGGACTGCTCCTATTAGAACTCTTATTCTTTAGACAACAATGAGTTGGGATCTTCAAAGCTATATATGAACAGTCTTTCAAGCCAATTAGATTCATCAATCTACAGAGCACCAATCAAGAAGAGAGAGTTCTTTTGTGAAGCCTATTGGATATTTTTCTCCTTTGTTCTTTTATTTGAGAGAGTTGTATTAGGCTTTTAGGGTGTTATTTGGGATTGAGAGATTCCATTTTTATATTCCTCACAATTTAGTAAAGTTATTCTCCTCCTTCGCCCGTGGACGTAGGCTACAAGCCGAACCACGTATATCTTTGTGTTCGTGTGTTCTCGATATTTTTCATACTTTCGTGTGATTGATATTAGTTTATCATGGGGTTTGTCATAATAAATTGGTATCAGAGCCCTCAGCTATCGATTGGACGAGAAGATGATGAAAACCACTACGAAGTGGGATATCGAGAAGTTTGACGACAACATCAGTTTCAGCCTTTGGCAAGTTAGGATGATCGCCGTGTTGACACAGAGCGGATTGAAGAAGGCATTATTCGGGAAGTCGAAGAAACCGGCTACAATGACGGAGAAAGATTGGGACGAGTTGGATGATAAAGCTCTCACAACGATCCAATTATGTTTGACTAACAAAGTTTTGCAAGAAGTTCTCAAGGAGAAGACAGCCGCTGATTTGTGGTCTAAGTTGGAGGATTTGTATTTGACTTAAGTCACACTTCCTCTTGAAGCGCGTTTGTACACACTTCGGATGTGGAAGGTACACCCATCAAATCTCATATTGGTGAATTTAATTCGCGGATTACGATTTGAGTAAGATTGATGTTAAGATCGATGATGAAGATCAAGCTCTATTATTATTATGTTCTTCCTTCCTACAAGCACTTCAGTGGATACTATGATTTACGATCGAGATTCTATTGACATCAAGGATGTCAAAGAGAACTTGTTGAATAAGGAGAAGATCGACAAAGAGTTAACCACAAGTGAAAGTGGCGATAAAGCTCGATGGCTTGTTTGTTCGAGGAAGATCGGAAGAAAGGAGCTTTGGAGGTAACATGTATAAGTCGAAGCACAGGAATCTGACCTGCATATACTGTAAGAAGAAATGGCACATCAAGACCGATTGTTACAGATTGAAGAACAAGAATAAACAAGAAGAGTATGAAGAAAAATCAAAGGAGGACTCCGCTGAAGTTGATATTGTTGAAGATGTGATTTTGTTAGCTACAGATGATAAAAATAGGAGCATGGATGATTGGATTTTGGATTCAGGTTATTCCTATCATATGTGTCCTAATCGGGACTGATTCTCCACTTATAAAGCTATTGATGGTGGAGTTGTTCTTATGGGGAATAACGCCTTATGCAGGACTGTTAGGAAAGGCACAATTCGGATTAAGATGCATGATGGAGTCATCAGGACTTTGACTAATGTTAGGCATGTTCCAGGTTTAAGAAAGAATCTCATCTCTTTGGGCACTCTTGATCGTCTTGGGTGTAATTTTTCAGGTGAATGTAGAGTTCTTAGGGTTACAAAAGGCTCTCTTGTGGTTATGAAAGAAAAGAAGGTCGGCAGCTTGTATGTTTTGTAGGGTTCTAATGTTACCAGTTTGGCTGCAGTTGCATCATCGATATCAGGAGTTGATACTACCAAATTATGGCATATGAGACTTGGTCATATGAGTGAGCGTGGATTGACTGAGTTGAGCAAGAAGGGTCGTTTATGTGAACAGAGTACGTGAAAATGGGATCATGAAAGCATTGCATCTTCTGGAAGTAAAGAGTCACCAAGACGCAGCGCATCGACTAAAGGTACTTTGGATTACATTTATTTAGATCTTTACGGACCTTCTCAAGTTGCCTCGAAGGGTAGTAGTTCGAGATATATGTCGACTTTCATTGATGACTACTCCAGGAAGGTTTGGGTCTACTTTTTGAGATATAAATATGAGGTGTTTATGACTTTCAAGCAGTGAAAGTATTTGATTGAGAATCAGACTGGGAGGCTGATTAAGAGGTTTAGAACTGATAATGACCTTAAGTTTTGTGGAGGAGAATTTAATGAGTTCTGCAAGAAGGAGGGAATCGTTAGACATCGTACAGTCCCTCGTACACCATAACAGAATGGAGTGGCAGAATGCATGAACAGAACTCTTTTGAAGAAAGCTCGTTGTATGATATTTAATGCAGGTTTAGGCAAGAAATACTGGGCGGAAGCGGTGAATACGGCTTGTTGCTTAGTGCGTCGGTCGCCATCTACTACTATTGGTTGTAAAACTCCAGAGGAGGTTTGGTCCGATTAGCCTGCAGATTATTCTAATCTTAGAATATTTGGTTGCCCTGTATATGCGCATGTTAGTCAAGGGAAACTTGAGCCGCGAGCGAAGAAGTGCATATTCCTAGGTTATGCATCAGGTGTTAAGGGTTTTAGGTTGTGGTGTCCTGATCCGAAGTCTCCTAAGATTATTATCAGCCATGATGTCACTTTTGATGAGTTTGCTATGTTCCACCAAAAACAAATACCGGCCAATTGACGATAGGCGCGACTCAGACATAATGTGGAGTTAGAAATTGTGATTCAACTCTTCGCCAGATAAGACTACGTGAGTTCAGCACTGCATCCCGCTCAAGTAGATGAAGCACCTCGCCAGCCTACAGAAGAGCGGAATACACTATTGTTAGAGATTGGTCTAGACGAGACATTCGGACGAAGATATGAAGATAAGAGCTTATGCATTGTCGGTTGACAATTTTGTGCCCTTTAGCTATTAAGGAGCTACTTCAGGTGATAACTTCGCTAAGAGTTACGGTCGTCGTACGGACAATTCAGTTGATTTGTTGAGGAGGCCTCTTTCAGTTGGCAAGTTCAAGCCGAGCTTGGACTTGATCGATATGTGCCGCACTTAGTTGCCCGCGGGGCTATTAGAGAAGGTGAAGTAAGTTAACTTATTTTGGAGTGAGGAAATTTCTACGTATTTGACTCAAGGTGGAGATTTGTTATAGGTTGTCTCAAATAATCAAATTCTTATTGCTTTGGGAGTTTCCTTTTGGCTTGGAGCCAATCATATTAGAGGTTTATTCCTACTTAGACTCTTGTTGGGCTTTAGAACATGTAGACTTCTGTTCCTATTAGAACTCTTATTCCTTAGACAACAATGAGTTGGGATCTTCAAGGCTATATATGAACAGTCTTTCAAGCCAATTAGATTCATCAATCTACAGGGCACCAATCAAGAAGAGAGAGTTCTTTTGTGACGCCTATTTGATATTTTTCTCCTTTGTTCTTTTATTTGAGAGAGTTGTATTAGGCTTTTAGGGTGTTATTTGGGATTGAGAGATTGAAAGGTTCCACTTTTGTATTCCTCACAATATTTAGTAAAGTTATTCTCCTCCTACGCCCGTGGACGCAGGCTACAAGCTGAACCACGTATTTCTTTGTGTTCGTGTGTTCTCGATATTTTTCGTTCTTTCGTGTGATTGATTTTAGTTTATCCTGGGGTTTGTCATAATAACACGCCTGTTGGTTGTTGCTAGCAAGAGCCTTTTCAAATGATGTGTATCATCTAAATTTGATAATTCTTGGATATATTTTATTATCTTGGTCACTGCTAAGGAAGCAAAAGTGGAGATATTCTTTGTTTCACATAGCCCCTGAGAAGTGCACACCCTCTAGTTGATAGATGTAATGACATGCATCTTTTGATGCTATGATTTTGCATAGAACTTTATTAGAAAGTTTTACAATTTTTGTTTGGGATCTAGGCCACAAACTTCGATTTTCTTGCAACTCATCGTCCTCTGATTTGATGGTAGACAAATATAACAAATGACAAATTCATACTAGTGCTGGTAATCCTTAAAATCATCATCTCAACTTTGTTGCTTACCCTTAGAGCGATAGGTAAGCAGTACCTCTGACGCCCACGATGACAAGTGTCTGACAATTTTCAAATGTAAACTCGGTTGCAGTTATTTTTAATTGCAAAATATAAAAACCTAGCAGGATTTTTAACTAGTCTTTCAGGAAAGTAGTTTCAAATATTTGTATTCTAAAATCAATGTTATAAAACTCTTAAAATAAATATCATCTCGTACATGAGTTTGTTAGTTGTTATTTGTTAAATGACATTTAGTGTGACAAATTTTAGGCAAATTGGCCCAAGTATTCAGTATATTAAATAATATATTAAAATTAAATATCATTTATTAGTTGAATTTCGAAATACTATCATAAAATTTCTAAAATTCACCCTGAAAAGTATATGTTCATATATTCTATATTTTTCTTACGTCTTTTCCACTTCATCTTCTCTCTGCAATTATAGAATTCCAACACCATTCATTCCTCCACCATCATGTCCAAATCATTTTAATCCATTATGGCCTCCACTCTTAAGTAATTCTCATGTCAGAACTCAAATTTTACAATCTAATCTTGTCATTTCTAAATTCAAAATTAGAACAACAATGATAAACTAAGGAATTCGAGTTTAATGATTGTGGATTTCAAAAGTATGTTCATGCATCTCAAGTCCATTGATGAGCTTGAGTTCATGTTCGTGGATCTTGAGCATATTAATATAGCTATTTGGTTTGGATCTTTAGCGATGGATCGGCGAATGAGTCCATGGTCAGGGATCTTGGATTTGTTGCCATGATTCAAGTCATGGACAAATGGGATGGGGGAAAATAGTTAAAAGAACATAGGATATAATTAAAGAAGTACATAAAGAAAACTGTTAGTTTTTTTCACGCGTTTGGGGTAAGAATTGGATAAGACAAAGACATTGTACATTTACAAATTAAAAAAAAATGTTCACTTTTTACTTAATTGAGGTCTTTTTGTAAATAATCTTTTTGAATGGCTAGAAGGGTAATTCAGAATTGTCATAAACATTGCTAGGGCATTCTTCCGAAAAATAAAAATAAATATTCATTCGTAGTAATAAATTGAGGAACAATAGCTTAGGATTTTTTATTTTTTATTTTTTATTTTTTATTTTTTATTTATTTTATTTTGACAAGCTCTGTGAAAGTTCATGGTAGTTACGTTAAGTATACCCTTTTATTTTGAACATATGTTGGATATATCATACCTCAAAAATTGTTTAAGGATCATTGTCAAAAGTAGTCAGATTATTGACTCATATAAACTACGAAATGTTTAGATGAGTTTCAACATAAGAAGTGAATTATGTTGAACTGCACTGTAGGAAACTTATGAGCCAAGGCCTGTGTTCTTTGCAAGCCATGAAAATGTATAATAGGTTTAAGTTTTAGCATTCATGTAGTAATTGCATGTTATAATATTATATTGAATAAATTTAAAAAAAGTTATAACATAATTGGTTTTGTTATTCAAAACATGTCCAGATCTTTGGATGAGTTGACATGTTTATGTATGCATTACCATGTCCCTTACATCCTACACTTTGTGAAATTCTGGTCTTGTCTGTATCATATTCTCCTATCCATGCTTTTTAGGATGCTGTTGAACATCTATAGTTCATTGACTTTTTATATCATCTTATCGTTTTTTTTTTTTTGGAATCCTGTGTTTCAATTTTTTTTTATATATTTCAGGCTGGACAGGTGCTTCATGGGTGAATTCTATGACATGTCGATATGTGCATTGTGATTATGTTTCTTTAACGCTAATATGCCTCGCTTCTTTTCACTTTTGATTCTGTTGCCATTCATATATCTTGTTAGAAATTGGATCATCTTAACCAACCATTAGATATATATCCATGTTAGTATTGGATCTTTTCCCTCATTTAGTCCCCTAATAAAATTGTGGACTTAGAACTAAGGTACAGTGGACTCAGTTTTAAGCATAATGGTACATGAGCTGGGGCTAATAAATTCTTCATCTATGATGTAAAAGCGAAGTATTTGGCGATTATCTAAGAAATTTGATTTCTACGGCTTGTGCTGTTTTCCCTTAGGAAGCTAATGCTCAGTGCCTACTGTAACAAGATGCAACTGCCTGAAGAGTGAATTCAGAAACAAAATCAATTTTATAATGGTGTTGCTGAAATCATTCATGCCCAATATCTTTATATGTATGACGCTCTTGTTGTTGGTTGATAATTGAACAAGTTACCCTGATATAATTCCCGCTCATGGATCAAAGGCTTCAGGACAAAATTTTGTAACTATGCAGGACTTAGGGATTTGATTGGAGCTATCCATGAGTATAGTAATTACTAAATTCATAATTTTAGTAGTTAGTAAAGAAATCTTCATTGGAGGACCTGTAATCAAATTTTTTTTTTTGTTTTGATTTCCAGTCAATGGTATCTCTAGATTAATTCTGAAGAAGTGCTCTTATCTTTAACTTTGTTGGATTTATTTCGTTGGAATACTTAGTTTGTTTGTGTAGCTTTTACCTTCTTGCCAATCTTGCGTTGACCAATTTGTCTTTCGATTTCAGGATATAAACATAGAAAGACCACTGTATTTTGTTTGTAAACTTGGCCTTCTTCCTGCAGGTGTACGTAGTGTTCTCCATGAGAAAGTTTGATTATGTTTTGCTAGTTTATGAGTGTAGAAGATGTATTTCGGTTGTAAGTTAAACATTCTGCCTTTATGTATGTAGTATTGGAGTTATTTTTGGAAAACAACACTCAAATTTTATCTTAAATAGTATTTTAGTATTGGCTAATGATGCCCGTATCAGGAGCTGTATACCATCCGATATGATTCTTGTACATATTTATAGAATTCTGGTCAGAACTTGTTATCTAATATGCAAATTTGGATGAACTTCACTTACACCCTAAATCTGTTAAAACTCACTCTGTCTACTTTCATTTTCCGGAATTATATTTTAAAATTGGCATTTCTGTTATTTTATTTATCAAGTAACAACGTTATGGGGATGTTGTGCAAACTTATTTTAATTATTTACCTCATGTAAAAGTAGAGAAACATCGGATAACTCGTGCTATTAATTTAATCTTTTGAAAGTAATATGAAAATTTAGAACTTATATATAATACTTTATGGAATCCAAATATTAAAACAAAAATATATGAAATATATATCCGATGATGCTCAACATGTAATTGGAAAAGAACCAGACTAGTCAAATTAAAATAAAATTTACAATTAATTACTAAATTCAATAATATATATAGAATACAAATTATTTTACATCGCTATCCTTGGATTAGAGGTGTCCATAAATTCATGCTTTACAGTCAAATGAGGAATTGAATGCAATTGTACCTTCAAAAAAAAATTATGAGAATCACGTGTATTCATGCTGTCCTATTTCTTTAAAAATAAATAAATAAATAAAGCTGCATAAATTTATTTTTGGAAAAATAAAAATCACGCCGGCGTCACGTGCTATATCCTTAACTTAAAATGGATACCGCGGGAAAAGGAAAGAAAGCGCACACTTCCAAAGCTCAAAAAGGATGCCGTCACCGACGGTGAGCTTAAGATCCATCCATGGTGAACCCGACCGCCGCCGACGGCGGATGCTGCGCGAGGAGCGGCTACAATGAGGCCAGCAGTTCGCTTCTGGCGGTCTCCGCCATCACAGAAGAATCGCGGTTAATGGTTTTCAGCTCCCCGCTACATGAATATTTGGAATTATTACCTCCTCAATAATTCCAAATATTCACGTAGGTTTTCAGCTCTACCTATAACTTTATTGTTAGAAACTTTTATTGCATCTGTTTTTGTAGAACATGCACAAAAACATGCACAAGACAGCCACCAAGAGTCTCACTAGGCATTGTAGCCTTCCACTAACCGCAGCGATGCAAGTGCCGGCCGAATGAGTACTCACTAGGCATTGTAGTCCATCAATCTGCAATGACGTAGCGTCTTCGGTCGGAATAGAGTAGTCGACTAACTGCATTGTAGTCCATCAATCTATTAAGGTATTAGCCTAATAACTGGCAAGAGCTCCACTAATCTCAGAGTCCTAACACGGGTTTGGTTTTAAACCCGTTCATTTAGAGTTTATATATAACCCTAAACCTGATTATTTGGAAGTTATGAAGCACGTTTTGGAGCAGCCTTTGAGAGGGTTTTGTGCATCTTTGGAGAGGAGATCTTTTGAGAGATTGAGAGGTTTGTTTTTAGGGTTTCTTTGTGAGAACTTGTAATCCTAATTTGTATTCTCTCTTTCCATTAGTGGAAATCCTCCTTACCCCGTGGACGTAGGCAACTTGTCAACCACGTGAAATCTCGTGGTCTTTACTCTTTTATTGTGTTTTTGCTATCGCTGGTGGTTTCTCTCTCACAGCCAGTCCGCTCCAACAATTGGTATCGAGCTATTGTTCAGATGGAAGTGGTGTAATTTCTAATTTGAGGGGGTGTTCGGTGATTCCTGAGAGAAGCGGATTCACGAAGACAAACAGAGGATGACGTCAACCAGTAAATCAGTCAAAGTGGGAAAATTCGAGATTGAAAAGTTCAATTGGAAGAACGACTTTTCTTATTGGAGGATGCAGATGAAAAACTTTCTAATTTCGCAAAAATTACACAAGGCTTTGGATGGAAAGGAGAAGAAGAACAAGGATATGTCCGATGAGGATTGGGAGGAGTTGATCTCGAAACACCAAGCCGATTATCCCATGCCTTGAGAGGGATGTAGCTTTCTTGGTAGATGGAGAGGAACCGGTACAAGGCGCGGGAAGAAGTTAGAGGGTACCTTCATGACGCAGAGTCTAACTAACTGGATCTACTTAAAATCCAAATTGTATACTTGCAAGATGGAGGAGGGCTCATCAACTGAACACATCAACAAGTTTGATAGGATCATATCGATTTGAAAGACATAGATGTTAAAGGAGACGAGGATCAGCGCTTCTACTACTCGCCGGGAAGTCTTATGAGAACCCGGGCAAACACCGAGGCTTGTGGGAGAAAATTTGAAGATGGATGAGACTAGAACGGCACTTCTAGTCGACGATCTTCTTAAGATTGCAACTAGTGACATGGCCACCGGCGTAACAAGGAACAAAGCAGCTGATTGTTTGCAAGAGGAAGGAGCAATGAACGAGGAAAAGGCAAGGGAGGAAAGTCTAGATCTAAATCAAGACCTCTTAAGTGGGAAAAGGATGTTTCAAGTGTGGTGAAGTCGGCATTTCAAAGTCGATCGTCCAAATAAGAGAGTAGGTGGAAAGAAGAAGAACAACAAGACCGAGAGAGGGCAAGGAAGCGAAGCCACGCTTCGCAGGAAGGAGCGATATGGAATGCTATGTCGCCACGGTGGCGAGGAGATCCGGAAGTGGATACTTGATTCGTTGCTCTTACCATATGTGTCCAAATAGGAAGTGGTTTACTACCTACGTGAGGCATTGATGGTGGAACTGATTGATGGGGAATAACCATGCTTGTAAAACAAGCAATAGGTAATATCAAAATCAAGATGCATGATGGAGTGGTTCGAACTTGACGGATGTGAGGCATGTTCCCATCTTGGAAGAATCTTATCTCGCTGGTGCTTTGACCCTGCGGTTGCGTGATTGTGACGGAACGAGTGAAGAAGGTTGCTCGTGGTTCCTTAGTAGTGATGAACGTCACGGTAATCTATATACTCTCTCAGCACGACGGTGACGAGATGCAAATGTGGCTGGAACCGAAGGAAGTGGAGACCCATGTGAGCACACACGGCATGGCATAGCGTTGGGCATATGTCGAGAAGGGTCTAGTTCTGGTAAAGAGGGTCTCACGAAGAATCAAGGAACCTAGCATGGATTTTTGCAGGATTGTGTGTATGGAAAGTCACACGGTCAAGTTTCGAACAAGAAGTCTAAGAGCAGGGATACTAGATTATGTGCACACTGATTTTGGGGTCCGCCGATAACTCCCAAGGGTGGTTCCGTATTATGTCTCGCTTATAGATGATTATTCTAGGTATGCTTGATTTACTTTCAAGCACAAGAATGAGGTGTTCGAGACATTCAAGAAGTGGAGAACAATGGTTGAGAACAGACAGAAAGAAATTGAAGACGCCGAGATCCGATAATACGCAGAGTATACGATGGTGCTTTCAAGGAGTTCTCGCGGATCGAGGGAATTGTTCGACACCGACACAGTCTACACCACGCAGAATCGGGTCGCGAGATCGAACAACACCGCAGAGAAAGCAGCGGAGTATGCGATCTTATGATTGGGCAATCTAATGGTGGGCGTAAGCGTGGCTACAGCCTTTGTTACATTGTGAACCGCTCATCACATTCGACATTGATGGTGATACACCCTATGGTGTGGTCAGGGAGCATGCAGATTATGATAGGCTCGTAATTTTCGGATGTACCGACTACTATCACGCCAACAGGGAAAGCTTGACGCGGGCCAAGAAGGCAATATTCTGGGATATGCAGCATGAAAGGCTATCGCCTTTGGTGTACGGAAGATTCAAAGTTCGTGATCGCAGGATGTTACCTTGATGAAAAATCCATGATTGCTAGGGGCCCAAGGATGATGGTGTTATGATCGGTGAGACTTCTAAGTCTCAGTTATTGAAATAGAACCCAAAGACCAACTAGGTTCTAATCGCTCAAGTGGGAAGTTAGGTAGATGATGAGCTTGAGCAGAGGAGGTTCAAGAGAAAATACACAGCACTACAACAACGCAAATCAGGAGGATAATTTGGCTCCACTAGGCCAAAGCGAGCATACAAAGGTGTTTGAAGCCGGGGTGATCAACCCCTCAAGCACTATGGGCAGGCTAATATGGTTGAATACGCACCGGTGGAGGAGGACGAGTCGGTCTCCTTCAAGGAAGCTATTCGGGACAAGGATAGTGAGAGTTGGTTGGTCGCATGGAGGAAGAGATGGAATCTCTTCGAAGAACCAAACATGGGAGGTGGTCCCATTGCCCGTAGGAAGAAAAGCTATTGGTTGTAAGTGGGTGTATAAAAGAAAGGAAGATCTTTCGTGAGCTCGGTGGTGTAAGATACAAGGCGAGGCTAGTGGCTAAGGGTTTTGTACGTAAAGAGGGTGTGGATTACAATGAGATATTTTCTCCTGCAGAAACATACTTCTATTCGGTGCTATTGAGTATTGTTGCTCATGGTGATTTTGAGTCGATCAACTCGATGTTAAAACAGCCTTCTTGCACGCGAGACTTGGATGAAGAGATCTACATGCATCAACCCGAGGGCTACAAGGTTGAGGATAAGGAGAATCATGTGTGTCGCTTTGAGGAAGTCATCAGATGGATTAAAGCAATCTCTCCGCAGTGGTACAAGTTTATTTGACTCCTTCATGGTCACATGGATTTTCCGCGCATCATGATTGTTGTGTTTACATTCGAAGCTTCATGAGGTAATTTTATCTATTCTTTTGTATGTGGATGACATGCTTATTGCTTCTAAGAGCGTGGTGGAGATAGATAGGTTGAAATCTCAACTTGGTGAAGAGTTCGGATGAAGGACATGGGTGTCGCTAGGAAATACCGGGTATGGAGATTAGAAGAGATCCGATAACGGTACGCAGTATACGGATGGTGCTTTCAAGGAGTTCTCGCGGATCGAGGGAATTGTTCGACACCGACGTCAGTCTACACCACGCAGAATGGTGGTGCGAGATCGAACTCAACACCGCAGAGAAAGCAGCGGGAGTATGCGATCTTATGCGGATTGGGCAACGAATGGTGGGCGAAGCTGCTAAAACTTGTTACATTGTGAACCGCTCATCACATTCGACATTGATGGTGATACACCCCATGTGGGTGTGGCCATGCGCATTATGATAGGCTCGTAATTTTCTGGATGCCTACTATCACGCCAACGCAGGGAAAGCTTGACGCGAGGGCCAAGAAGGCAATATTCTTGGATATGCAGCATGCAAAGGCTATCGCCTTTGGTGTACGGAAGATTCAAAGTTCGTGATCGCCAGGATGTTACCTTTGATGAAAAATCCATGATTGCTAGGGCGCCCAAGGATGATGGTGTTATGACCGTGAGACTTCTAAGTCTCGTGTTATTGAAATAGAACCTAAAGACCAACTAGGTTCTAATCGCGTGCTCAAGTGGGAAGTTAGGTAGATGATGAGCTTGAGCAGGAGGAGGTTCAGCAGAAAATACAGGCACTACAACAAAGCAAATGAGGATAATTTGGCTTCCACTAGGCCAAAGCGAGCATACAAGGTGTTTGTCGGGGCCGATCAACCCCGAAGCACTATGGGCTAATATGGTTGAATACGACTCGGTGGAGGAGGACGAGCCGGTCTCCTTCAAGGAAGCTATTCGGGACAAGGATAGTGAGAGTTGGTTGGTCGGATGGAGGAAGAGATGGAATCTCTTGAAGAACCAAACATGGGAGGTGGTCCCATTGCCCGTAGGAAGAAAAGCTATTGGTTGTAAGTGGGTGTATAAAAGAAAGGAAGATCTTTGAGTTCTGGTGTAAGATACAAGGCAGGCTAGTGGCTAAGGGTTTTGCACGTAAAGAGGGTGTGGATTACAATGAGATATTTTCTCCTGGTGAAACATACTTCTATTCGGTGCTATTGAGTATTGTTGCTCATGGTGATTTTGAGCGGATCAACTCGATGTTAAAACAGCCTTCTTACGGAGACTTGGATGAAGAGATCTACATGCATCAAACCGAGGGCTACAAGGTTGAGGATAAGGAGAATCATGTGTGTCGCTTTGAGGAAGTCACCGTATGGATTAAAGCAATCTCCCTAAGGGGTACAAGCGATTTGACTCCTTCATGGGCATGGATTTTCCAGCGATCATGATTGTTGTGTTTACATTCGAAGCTTCATGGAGGTAATTTTATCTATCTTCTTTTGTATGTGGATGACATGCTTATTGCTTCTAAGAGTGGTGGAGATAGATAGGTTGAAATCTCAACTTGGTGAAGAGTTCGAGATGAAGGACATGGGTGCCTAGGGAATACCGGGTATGGAGATTAGAAGAGCGGGCTAATCGACGATTGTTCTTGAAAGGGCTATAGAGGTGATCGCGAGGTTCGGGATGCAAAGTGCTAAATCGGTGGTGACTCCATTGGCTCCACACTTTAGGCTGGCTTCGGTAATCAATCTCCCACTACGCCGAAGAGAAGGCGCACATGGAGCGCGGTTCCTGCATGCTAGTGCAGTTGGCGCTTAATGTATGCAATGGTGTGTACACGCCGCATATTTCCAGCGTTAGTGTGGTCGAGATTCATGGCTAATCCGGAAAGCGACCGAAGCGTGAAGTGGGTCCTCGTATTTAAAGGGTACCGCTGATACGGGTCGGTTTGGTGGAGAAACATGTCGATTGACGGGTTTGTGGACTCGATTATGCGGGCGATCTAGATAGACGGCGATCTACTACTGGTTATGTATTTAAGATACATGGAGCTCTCGGTTAGTTGGCGATCGATGTTACTGGCCGCTGGCACTTTCTACTACGAGGCCGAAAGTACATGGCCATGGCGAGGGAGTGAAGGAAGCATTGTGGTTGTGGGGTCTTCTAGACGATTTGGGGATTGAGCAGAAAACGTGAACTTGTGGTGTGACAATGTGAGTGCAATTCACTCTGCGAAGAATCAGTTCATCATGCTCGTACCAAGCATATCGATGTCGTATCATTTTGTACCGGGATGTCATAGAGGAAGGTGATATTTCTCTCATGAAGGTGCACACGAATGAGAATCCCGCTGGACATGTTAACCAAGGTGGTCACTGGTGTAGTTTAAGCATTGCTTAGACTTGCTTCATATCACTCGGTTGATTTGCCCAAGAGGGCATGGCCTTCGGGCGTAATGGGTAAGGTGGAGATGATTTGAGGTGAACTACGATGAGCTTGATCCCTGGAGGGTATGTCGAGGCACCGCTGTGTAGTGGCGCACCGGATTGGCCTGGATTGGTCGATGGAGATCTCTAGATGTTCTTCTTCTGTTCGTCCAAAATTTGAGGTAAATCAAATGATGTACGAGGTGGAGAATTGTAGAACATGCACAAAACATGCACAAGACAAGCCAGTTCGTGAGTCGACTACTAGGCATTGTAGTCGACTAATCTGCTGTGACGAAAAGCGTTTTGGTCGGACAGAGTGTCGACTACTAGGCATTGTAGTCGCTAATCAAGCACGGACGAAAGCGTGTCTCGGGTCAAACGAGTAGTCGACTAATCAGATTGTAGTCGACTAATCTACAGTGTATTAGTCAACTAATCTGCAAGTGAGTCGACTAACTGGCAGATTCGAATACGGGTTTGGTTTTAAACCCTGTTCGCTTAGAGTTTATATATAACCCTAAACCGATTATTTGGAAGTTATGAAGCACGTTTTGGAGCAGCCTTTGAGAGGGTTTTGTGCATCTTTGGAGAGGAGATCTTTTGAGAGATTGAGAGGTTTGTTTTAGGGTTTCTTTGTGAGAACTTGTAATCCTAATTTGTATTCTCTTTCCATTAGTGGAAATCCCCTCCTTACCCGTGGGCGTAGGCAACTTGTCAACCACGTAAATCTCGTGTCTTTACTCTTTTATTGTGTTTTTGCTATCGCTTGTGGTGGTTTCTCTCGACTTCGGTCAGCTGGTCCTACCAATTTGCTATTTGTCTCAAAATCGAACAAAATATTTTCATAGTTCCAAGAGAGGACAACAAAAGAGAGGATTCATGCTTTGTTAATGGTTTCATTCTTTCTTTATTTTTTTCTCCTTTTATCTATTTGCTTATATTGTTTAGTTTTCAGAGTTACCTCTCTTTAAGTTCATGGTTTGCAGATCTACTCAAAAATAATTTGATTTGATAGTTTTGTTTGAAGCGAAGATTTTATACGTCACTTATGATTGTTTCAATACTTTCTATATGTTAGTATCTCAACTTTACGTAAGGCAGAGTTTAGTTTTTGGGGTGATAGTGAAAAGTTGACATATAAGTCATCCCGTCACTCTACAGAACGGTATATGCATTTTCACCTCATAATGCTCCTTGTTCAATTTGCTCAAGTACTTGGATCCTTTTCTTCGCTCGAGAACCTTTTCCCTTCTTCCACCCTGCCCCAAAGAGTAACTAAGACCAATTCATTCACTTTTTATGTTCCAATTGAACACTTTCCATTTATGATCAAAGAACAAGATCATTCTTTTTACCAAACATATGCGGATCAAATTACGGATATGGGATTCAACATGAATTTAGGTCCTCTGCATGTATTGAAGACTTATCGTCATAATATTCTATGATTTCCAAGGTCGGCATTTATGTTAGTTCCCTAGCACAAACTTCTTATCTACAGTAGGATTTGATTAGTGTGAGATGAGTTTATCAGGTCTTATGACAAAGGGAACTGCTTACCTGAAGTGTTTACTTCCTCGTGTTAGAACTTGATATTATCACTATATCAAGTCTTGTTGATATAGCATTTGTGGCATTCTATGACTCCTCTTGTACTGCAATTTTATTAGGAAAGAGCTTACCAAAAGCACAGTGCAGTAAATAATCCTTTGATGAATTGAGCTGCATTTCGAGATTCTGTTTCCTAATGAGCTGTAATGTCTGTCGACTTGAGCATGATTTTCGTCTTCTCCATTTCTAGTAATATGCAGGGAAGTTTTTTTACTTCTAGAAATTCTCAGCAGCAAGTTAAAATAACAAAATATAGGCTAATGATATTTTGATGGTATGTTAAAATAATTCTGATTTGAGGTGTATATGTGTGTGCTGTTTGTTTGTTTTATGTGGAGGTTGTGGTGGTGGTTAGGTGTTGAAGATTTGTGTGTGTGTGTACGTGCACATGACCAAATACTAGCACATGACCAACAACCATGTGTAAAATACAAAGCATAAAACTACTATGCCAAATTAAAACCTAGCTAGATGCTTAACGGACCCAACTATAAATACAGATGGTACCTTGGCTTAAAAGTATTAATCTAACTAAAGTTATAAGGTTTTACTATTTTCCTAGTATGGAAAAAGTAAAATAAAGAAACGAAAATCATCAAATTCAGTTATCTCAAATAAGGATTACAGTAAAGATAACCGAACCAATTAAAGGTGCAGTGCAAGAATTCTGATACAACTCCATATTTAACCGACGCCACTTAATCTTACCTCGTAAACTATTTTTGTTCTTTTGAAGATCATTTCTAAATAATTGTTAATATTAGAAAAATAAGATGAGAAACACGTAAATTCAGTTTTTTCCTTTCTAATAAAAGCATATATTCGGTTAATAGATCCCTCAACAGCTGTCTCCATAACTAGACAACTGATCCTTTCATCTTTCTCTTCAATATAAATGCTAATCCTCTCATACTTTCTTTTCAATTCCAATTCCAATTCATTGCATCTTTCTTCTTCTTTTGTTGAGCAAAAGAATTATTCTCCGTGTGAAAATGGCTCAAAACACAGCAATGAACAATAGTATGTTGAATTCGACAACTCCTAGTGTAGAGCTAGATTGCTTCACCTCATATGATCATCACCAATGGCATATGGCTCGGCGATGATCCCTTACGATACTCTCCCTCTTTTCCTGATCCAACTCCTTATAATAACTCTGACCAGTCGCTCTCCATGTTATCTTGAAGCCCTTCGGCCAGCCTATGGTCCTCGCTGAGATTCTGGTATGTTGATACAAACAAGTATCAAATTTTCTTATTTCAATATAAAATTTTGATAGATGCTGATTTTAAACTTTTACAAATGCAGGCAGGGATGTTGCTGGGACCATCTTTTGTGGGCAAATTTTTCAGGGCTTTCAGGCTCATTTTTCCGCCAAGAAGCATCAGTATACTATCATCGATGGGTAGTTGTGGCCTACTTTGCTCTGTGTTCATGGTTGGAGTTGAGATGGACATAAATCTGCTAAGGCAAATGAAGAAGAAAGTAATGGCTATTGGAACAATTAGCATCGCATTTCCTTTTGCGATCACCTTGACTGCTGCCTACCTCTTTCGTGACTATTTCCTTGAAGAAAAAAAGAACAATGCCTTTTATATCTATCTCGCTCTGGCTCGATCAATCACTCAATTTCCTGTGCTCTTCAGCCCTTAGAGATCTCAAGCTTCTGAACACAGAGGTCGGTCGAGTTTCCATGTTGTCCCTCTGCCAACGATCTGTTCTCTTGGGCGTTGCTTGCCGTTGTTGCTATATTCTCAGGAACTATGAGAGCCGATAAAGGGATGGGTGGCTTGCCATTCCTCTACATCTTTCTGTCGAGCATAGGCTTCTTTATCATCTGCGTTGTCTTGGTGCGACCTGTATTAAAATGGCTCGTGGACAGGACGCCAGAAGGAGAGCCTATGAGCGATATAGACCTGGGCATGGTCATCATGGGCGTGATGGTATCTGCATACGTTACTGATTTCATTGGCATTCATGGTGTTTTCGGGGCGTTCATTTATGGCTTGATCTTTCCACATGGAACCCATGGCACTGCACTGGTTGAGAGATTGGAGACTTTTGTTACAGGATTACTGTTACCAATATACTTTAGTGCTAGCGGGTTCAAGACTGACTTATCAACGATCGAGCACTCAGATATTATTGCCATTCTCATCTTTATCTTCATCCTCTCGAGCATTGCCAAAGTGGTTACCACTACAATGACATCTTCGTACTTTAATATTCCCTTGTTTGAAGGTCTCTCCCTTGGTTTCCTCATGAACTCCCCTGGACTTGCAGAAATAATCCTCCTCAATGTCGCCAGGGATAAAGATGTATGTATACATGCTAAAGTTGTTTCAATAAGAACTAAGTATTTTGTATTTTATTTTCTTTCTAAAGATCAATGTCTGGTATGATTTGTCACAGATCATCACCCAAGAGACGTTTGCAATTGTCGTGGTGATGTCCGTCCTGATGACAGCATTGATGATGCCATTGGTGTCAGCATCATATAAGCCATTGAAGAATATCATCGAGTACAAAGAGCGATCTCTTATGAGCGTGAAGCCCAATGACGAGCTCCGAATGATTGCTTGTGCCTACTCCAACAACAACGCCGCTTCTTTGATCAGCCTCCTCGACATGTCTAACCCTACAAAAAGATCTCCAATAGCTGTTGCCTCTCTTCATCTCATTGAGCTCACAGGCAGAGAGTCTGCCGTGCTTATTTCCCACAACACTGACTCTAACTCCTCCATTGCTGGTGGCGTCAACATGAAAAACAATGAGGCTCAAGCGAAAGAAATTATCTCTACCTTCGAGACCTATGAGCAGCATGCAGGGGGCATCTCCATTCAAGCCCATATGGCCATCTCTCCCTACTCCATGATGCACGATAACATCTGCACCCTTGCGGAAGAAAAGCATTCCTCGATCATTATCTTACCTTTCGACAATCTTCAGACCTTCGATGATGCAGCCAATCTTTCCATCCGTAATGTCAACCAGAATGTCCTCGATTGCGCCCTGCTCCGTTGCTATCCTCGTCGACCGTGGCCTGGCAACCGATAGGCTTGCAGGACAAGCCAGTCTCTTTGCCAAACGACATATCGTCCTTCTGTTTTTCGGTGGCCCTGATGACCGCGAGGCGCTTTCCTATGCGTTGAGGATGGCGGAGCACCCTGCTGTCACCCTCACCGTGATGAGGTTTGTCCCTGGTGAACAAGTTGCTGGAGAAGCAACAAGCGTCTCACCATCACTGTTTTCATACGGTGATATGAATGAACTATTACAACATTCAAGCATCATCGACATAGGTAATTCTGAGGTCGATGAAAGTCAGATTTCTGATGAAGAGTATGTAAGTGAGTTCCGGATGAAAAACTTGGGCAATGAGTCGATCGAGTATGTGGAGATTGTAGTGAATAGTAGCGGGAGACTGTGTCGACAATCAGGTCGATGGATCGCATATGTGATTTGTACATCGTGGGGAGGTCACAGGGGGCGTCCCCGTTGACTGCAGGACTAATGGAGTGGATGGAGTGTCCGGAGCTTGGGCCGATAGGAGACTTGCTTGCATCGACGGATATCGGTGAGGGGTTGTCGGTGTTGGTGGTGCAACAATATAATGAGAAATTCACATGATGTTGAATGCTAGATATATTAAGCTATTGTGTTAGAATGTAAAAATAATAGTTTCATCTAACTGTAACAGTACCAAATTGAAATGTCATTTGTCCGGCAAGATTGTAGGGGTTTGATGCAAAGTATCTCCATTGTTGTTCAAGTTATCAGAGTTCATTAATGATTTAGAATTGTTTTATCTAGTATTTAAATTGCTATAATATATGCAAAGAGTGATAACAATCCTGTGCATGTATCCAGATATTTTATCTGATCAACTTTCTAAAATTAGTTTGAACAGACCAGAAGAAAATTGGTGTGTAATCCCTAGATCAGTTAATCTCTTGCCACATTAGAGTTCACTATGTATAGTTCTTGATCTGAAGTTCATTTGTTCAGCTTGCACACAGAAGATGCATGAATTATACAACAAAGGTTAGCCAAAAAAAAAAAAAGAAACCGCATTAGACACCCATGAAAGTTTTTGGGTCCTTGATTGTAGCTGTTCATACTTCATAGAACAATAATGTTTTTTATTCTAGCTAGCACTTAACATATCATCTTGAAATTTCCTATCAACATCTTCTGGTGATTATCCAAAGGCAAGGTCCTCATCTACCGAGACTTTATTAATAGCCAACACGTCTCAACCCTGTCCATAAAACTTAAATTAGCATTATGATATAGTGAAAAATCAATTAAAACCTGTAATAAGAACAATAAAATGTGGTACGAATTTTAAATCCATATACAATTTTTAATTACATAAAAGAAATATTATACCTGAGTTTTGGTGCAACTATTTCTGTAATGATCATATTAAAAACAGTTTTGACATCACCACTGGTTTCTTTTACGTATGTTCTGCCATCTCAAACCATCTTGGATTCCTCAGCCTTTTGTCGGTCGACCTCGAGAAACCTTAGGGCTTGTTTGGCAACTCATCCACTAACTTGCATAAGGACACTAACTTGGATAATGGCTTATATTGTGTTTGGCAAAAACTTGTACAAGATTGAACTCGTTTTTAATTAAGTAAAAAAAAAAAAAAAGGTCCTTATCTAGGTTATCTTTGGACCACTGTCACATTGGTTCAATCCTAGCCCAGTTAAGACCTTAACTGGATTAGTGCGAAGTTACCAAACGTACACTTAGTCCTTGTTGGTCCAATATGATCATGGATGGTGATTTGTGGGGTATCCTTTTTAGCCCATGATTTGGATGTAGCACATTCACCCAGACTTGCATTTTCATATTATTCAACTTGTTTGGATTTTTTTTTCTCGATTTGCATCAATAAGTCTTAAATAATCTCATCAAACCTGTATGAATTTCCTCGGAGTTGCTTGCAAATTTCTTTCAGTATTTTGTATGTCTTTTCTTTAAGTTCTCATGAATTTAAAATAGAGATCGCTGTCTTTATTGTTTTTTCTTGCGATTACATGATCATTCTTCTTAAAGATATGGTGCCTTTGGGTAAGATGCATGACTTCAATTTGGGCCTTAAGAATTGTTTGCTTATAAGAATATCATGGGTTCCATCATACAGGCTTAGGGGATGTTTGGCACTTTGAAAGTGAAATGAAAATATTTAAATTTTTTTTTTTTGCAAATGACTTTCACATCCACGTCACCTCACAAGAAGACAATGTTTGTTTAAAAACATAAAATTATTGTTGACAATGAAATGTGAAGATGATGTGGCAAGATATGATTAATGAGTAAATAGATTTAAAATCATTTGATTAAAATTGGTTACTAGATTTGTCACTTTCGTGTGACTTCACCACTTTTTTAGGAGAAGTGAAAATTGCATTAAATCCTATATGGCCACTTTCTTGTATTTCATTTTCATGACCATTTGCATGCAAACAAAAATCTAAACTCTTAAAAGAAAGTGATTTTCTCACTTTCACTTGCCTACAAACAAACACGAGCAATAAAGTATATGAAGCATCTTTAATTAGCATAAAATATGTATATGTATTTTGATTTTCTATATTTAGCACAATTTATCTGTATTCGGATGGCTTATATATATAGGGTCAAAGCCTAAGGATCTCTATTGAGTCGAATCGGTGGAGCTTTAAATTGCTCATGAACTCATGTAGACTCAGTTATCTTTATGAGCTTCAAAATTTATCCAAGTTTATCCTATAATTGTAGTTATGATACATAAATGCTTTATAATAGAAAGAATTAAACAATTAAACATCCTTAGTCAAAACATATGGCATATCCATTTCAAGTTTTCTAACCAACCACACATTCATTATGTACAGGACTTGTCCATAATATGAGAATGCCTTTGTGCCTGATGTAAACCTACTTACGTACGAATTGGGTATTTGTTTGCAATTTTAGTTTTGCCAATGAAGGTATATAAGCTTGGGACTCTTCAATTCTTACCATGGCCCCTATCTACTTCTTCCTCCCTATTTCCGGGCAGCGACATCCCCGAACCCTAACCTAATTAATTCTCCCTCACGTCTATATCATTATCATATGTTACATTAAAGGGTTTTTAAATAGTCCCCAAAGTATTAAAATTGCTATTGGGTCCCCAATTTTGAAGTTATTTTGATAACAAGTGTTTAGGTGGGTTATGTGAGATAAAAACAAGTTCAGAAGGGTTATATGCAAAACCCTCCAAAGTTTATGGTTTTATTGGTGAAATTAAATCTTTAATAAATTGTAACCGCATGTTGTATTCTATGCCCGTAAACTAAGTTCCATGGAATTAGTGTTTAGCCAAATTATTTATAACCTTGTAAAGTTTGCATGATTTTGTCCATTGCAATTGTAAGTGTTAGAGCAGATATATTTTGCTAAGAATATCATGAAAACAAACTGCATAATTGCATGAGAGATCCACGAATCAATGACTGCTTAATAACGTATATTGAATCTGATGTTTTAATTTTATTAATAATGAAGCAATTGAAATAATTCTTCAAAAATGGCAAATCGTCAGAGTAGTTTGTGTATATCATTTTTAAACTTGATGTCATTATTTTTTGGAGCTGGTTGTAGTATTTTTACTATTTTTGGAGTTAAGAGTACTCTTTTCTTTTTATAAACAAACATTCATATATAATATTTGATTTTGATTTTCAAGTTTGAGACCTTACCATTCCTTTTCCAAAAAAATGACTATAGAATATATTTTTCATATTTAATTGTTTTAGTTATTTTTAAGAGAAGAAACAAAAGTTTCCTGCAAACTCTAATTAATGGTTTAGATCTTGTCCTATAACTAACACATTAGTACTCTTTATTATATACATGCAAGTGAAAATTTTCACTGAGCATTCCCATATAGCATTCATATGCTAATTAATGCTATGACAAACCCCAGGATAAACTAATATCAATCACATGAAAGCACGAAAAATATTAAAAATACACGAACACAAAGATATACGTGGTTCGGCTTGTAGCCTACGTCCACGGGCGAAAGAGGAGAATAGCTTTACTAAATTGTGAGGAATACATATATAGTGAAATCAATCACTCAATCTCAAACACCCTCGAAAGCACTTAATCTCTCTAACAATCTCTAACACCTAGAGAGCTAATCAAATAGAGAGCCAAATTAAGAACCTCTTGAATATATTGCTTTAGCCTGCAGAGCCCGTCTCAATGTTTGTTGCTGCCGTCGGATGGATTAATTGTCTGCAACCTTAATAAAGAACTATCCGTTCTTTCCCTTGATGCTGCGATCTTAAGTTGGGTGGATCAGATACAATCTCTCTTAGCAGAAGGAATACAAAAGAGAGCCATACCAAAAACCGATTTACTTCTCGTGGCTTCAAAGAGTTGCGGCTTCCGCCGAACTAAACTCAATGTTGCATCCGTCATCTTATTTATAGGATATGAATGACCAAGGATCTATTAACTAAATAGAATTCTAATCCTATATCAAACTGAGTTGTTTGATGACTTTGGGTACGAAGCAACTAGTATTATTTGATTTCTTATCCATCTCTAACAACCAATAGGAAGTCCAATCCTATTAGAACTTGTCTAATTAAAACAAGTCCTCATGAATTCAATAGATCTCCAAACAAAATGCAACAAACTCTCGGTCAAGTTTCCAAATCACTCAAAAGAGATTCCGGATTTGGGTCTTATGTGTCTAAGTATTTGGTTCTTATGGGTCTTACTTCATGGCATTTGGTTGATGATAAATGCACTACAGGACATAAAGTGGAGTTAGAAATTCGTGATTCAGCTCTTCAGCAGGATAAGACTACGTGAGTTTAGCAACCAGATCCCATTCAAGTAGATGAAGCACCTCGAAATGTAGGAAGAGCCAAATACACTATTGCTAGAGATCGGTCTAGAGGAGATATTCGACCACCGCGAAGATATGAAGATACGGTAGCTTATGCATTGTCGGTTGATAATTTTGTGCCCTTCAGCTATTTAGAAGCTACTTCAGGTGATAACTTCGTTAAGAGTTACGGTCATCGTACGGACAATTCAGTCGATTTGTTGAGGAGGCCTCTTTCAGTTGGCAAGTTCAAGCCAGGCTTGGACTTGATCGATATATGCCGCACTTAGATGCCCTGCGGGGCTATTGAAGAATGTGGAGTAAGTTAGCTAATTTGGAGTGAGGAATTTTTGGCATATTTGAGTCAAGGTGGCGATTTATCATGTGTGACTCAAATATCGAAGCAAGTATGATTCGGTTTGGGGTCCTCGACCGTGACTGCATGTGGAAACAAGTTAGTATTTGAGTTGGTGAAGAGTTCTTAATTAAGTACAAAATCCTAAGCTTAATGATAATATGACGCTCTTGCTATGGAGATAAAATCAAGTTTTTGTCTTTAGTTGTAATTCCAGTTGGAGCCTTGCTGGAGTTCTTATGTCCAAGAGTTGCTAGGAGTTGGGTTACCTGATCCTAATTAAACTAACATTAGGATTTCACTCCTATTAGATTTCCTATTGGCCAAGACTTCATGCGAGCATGTGAAACAATTATCAGCCGTTCATTGAATTGGGGAATCTCCTATAAAAGGAGAAGCTCGTAGAGCAGACAGAGGCAATATTATCAATCTGCAGTCTACACCAATCTGAAACAGAGAACAAGAGGTTTTCTCGTCAAGCCTATGAGTTATATTTCAGCTCTCTTTTATTCCTTTGTTTTAGAGAGATTGTATTAGGCTTTTTGGGTGAAATTTAGGATTGAGTGATTGAGAGATTCCACTTTGTATTCCTCACATTTTAGTAAAATTTATTCTCCCTTCTGCAGTGGATGTAAATTTCTGGCCGAACGTATATCTTTGTCTTCATATGTTAGCGATATTTTTCATGCTTTCGTGTGATTGATATTAGTTTATCCTAGGGTTTGTCATAACAATTAATAACTTTCTAACTATTAATGTTTGTGAATTTAGTGTCAAAGCCATCCAAATTCTACTTTTAAAATAAAAACTTTTTAAAATAAAACTTTGGAAGCATTTAAATAAAAATTTGGATAAGATTAACTATAAATTTGATAAAGAGCAATAGTTAAAAATCTCTATATTACATAGTTGTTTGAAAGTTGGATAGGCAAATTTTTTGTTTTACTTGTCTGCCCTCCATTTGTTCTTTAATTACTTCTTTCCCACAAAGTATAAGTTTTAAAAATCGGGGGTATCTGTGGAAAGTAATGTGCCAAAGTTTGACCTCTACTGTTCAAAAAATATTTCCTTTGCTATTCTCCATAATACTTTGTTTTTCCAATTATACCTGCTGCTATTAATTTAAGTCGAAAGGGTATTTTCGGGGATGGACCTCCATATTTCAACCTCCCTCTTCTACCTTTTTTAAAATTATTTTTTTCCTTTTTTTTTTTTTTGGTTATTTAGGAATCCCAGTGATGATTGATTGGATGGTTGGATGGGAAAGCGGTATGTAAGGCCTTATTGTTTGCTGTACTATAGACATGGTGTGGAGCAAGTGGGGGGAGGAGCAGGTTAGGTGTTCGCGGAGAAGGCGTATATAGCCATTGTGATTGTCCTCGTCAAGCTCTTCTAAGTATTTAATGGTCCTTCTCCAAATCTCCATGATCCCTGAGAAAGAGGTTCTTATCTCTCATTTATTATTTTTCTTATGATTTATCCTCATTGTTGTTGGTAATTGAGATTGTTCCTTTTTCTTTTGGGGATGCTAACAGGTCTATCAACTCTCAATAGGAGTTGTGTAGCCTCGCACTTGACAAATTAAGCTTTAAAGATTT
Source organism: Asparagus setaceus (assembly GCA_012295165.1). NCBI lineage: Eukaryota > Viridiplantae > Streptophyta > Magnoliopsida > Asparagales > Asparagaceae > Asparagus > Asparagus setaceus. Next base: position 25,857,965 of record CM022710.1, read on the forward strand.
GATCCCACTCTTCTAACTCTCTCTTTTCCTTTTCATATTGGGGTTGTCGTCTTCTTCTTCTTCTCCTTCCTCCTAGCTCCACCAAATTCATTTCTTGCATTCCTGATTTTCCCAACTTAAATTCCCAGAGTAAATTCTCCTTCTGTAATTGAGAGATTTTTATGCTTTTGTGTTGAAGGTCCAATCTTTTCTGATGTATTTTCTTCTTGTATCTCACCAGTTTTGGTTTTAGGTGCACTTTCTTTAGGTCCATCCATTTAGTTTTTTGATGTTTGATAGATTGCTCCTAAGATCTATTTTCTTCATATGAAAATTTCTGCTTAAAGATATCTTCTTGATATTATTTTGGTTTGTGCCATGAGCAAGGGCGGATCCAAGTGTTGTTCTTAAAAGAATGACCCCAGATCTTATTTTCAGATCATGCTGGTGTTTTCTCAAAATGTATAATAATGTGATCGCCTCCGCAGATGCTTCCAACTTATCGCAATTGTTTTGACATTTTCTAAAAATATTCATATAGTTTCATAAGACTAATATCCATTTATTTCTAAATAGATACTTATAGTCCAACCCCCAAAGAAAAAAATTCGATCCGCCATCGCCAGGTGATAAATAAAAAGTGATCAAAGAAATAATTTTAGTTGAATTTAATGGTTCTATTCAGATGATTGAAAAATGACTATGTTGTCATCGAATCTATGCTTATGAATTTTGGTGTCCTATTGAGGAAATACAATTGAAAGATTATATCGTTTTAGTATATCCAATATTGGAATGAGAAGGATTAGTAGCAAACTAATAGAGAAATTGTAAGGAATTGATCATATACGAGAATTTGTGATGGATTCATCTCAAAGCTAATGTATAAATCTGACTGGAGATGATTGACCAAATCTAATGTTCCATCATCCATCAGTTGAAGATGATTGAGTTTTAAATTCAACCCGTGAACAAGTCTTCGTTTTTCCACAATATTGATTAAAGACCTTTGGCACCGGTTTTCATTGTATTTGTATATGAGAGTTTGTGGAGTTACTTTTTAGAAAAATCCTTACATGTTTCTCTCTCATCTAGGCCTTGCTTGTTTGCACGAAAATAATTATGTAAGAGCTAAAGTAAGGAGATGCTACTTTTGCTATTTCCAAGCAAAAATATGTTTGTTTCTCAAAAAACTAATTCCATTACTTTCTTAAATATGTGTACTTCTACGATCATCCTTACTCAAATATTTTTTACCCCTCAAGGCCTGGAAGTAGCTCGGTAGGTGAAATGCATATTAATTAGGAAATAAATAAATTTTTATTAATATTTTCTTTGTTAGATACTTCCTAACAACTTTTCATTGCTATCCAAACAAAAATAGAGAATGAAGAATAAGAAGTATTATTTCCATTACTTCAAAAATATGTGAAACAAATAAAAAATACTACTTCCACTACTTCCTACTTCATAAATTTATAAGTTACTTTGTTCATAAAAGTTGGGATATTGTCATTGATTTGAATCTACAAACTTCACGCTCAAACAAATTCAAAGAGAAATATCGCCTTTTATTTTGCTTACAATGAAAATCAAAAAGATTACAACTTTTATCCTTGTGAACAAACACGAGGATCTCTCATATATCGGATCCTCGCTATGGGTTCTTTGCCCGTTCGGGACTTATTGTGTCCGTGGACCACCGCGCAATCCCGATCCGTAGAGACCCTGTTCGAACTACAGATGTAAAGGCTCGCTTCACGAAGGAAACGGTTACGAGGGGATCACACTCACGAAGGAGAGGATCACGGAGCGGTGAGATCTACTAGGAGAAATCACAATATCCTCGAGATTAAGACGGCTTAATCTAGAGGGTATCAGAGTTCGAATTCGGTCGCTACCTTTGATTGAAGATCCGACGTTGATCGAACTTGTGCTCGCCGTTTCGTAACCGCACATTACTGTAGATCTCGCAAGAACTCTTCGTCCAGCCTTTGAAAATCCCAAAATCCAATCGGAAGCCCTCTAAATCCCTCCAAACAAGACCCCCTATTTATACAATGGGTATTGGCTGGCGTTTCACTTTGTCGAGCCACCTCCAAGTTGCCGAGGTGGTTCTACGCCAGGAGTTGCGTTCCTACCACTGTCGTAGGCACTCGCCATTGTGGCCGAGCCACTTCGCCACTTGGCCGAGGCTGCTTCATTGCGCCGCCGTTGCTTTTTCTGGCCTCTCGGTTTGTTCCGTCTATACTTGATTCGACTAATTCTTGGTTCGCTCCGGTTCAACGGTCCTGAACCGATCGTCCGCTCAAGTCCGGCGAACTGCGGTTTGCGACGCTGTGGTTCGCCGCCGAGTTGACGCCTCAGATCATTCGATGGGTTGTCATTCGCCGACTTCGCCACGAGTTGGCCTTGGGATTTTGTAAGTATTTTTCAACGCTTACAGATACCCTCCAAAGCGCCTCACCATTCTTGATGAGTCTCGATGCTTTGGACATGATGGTTCCTACCGGCCGAGGGTCCCATAAGATAGCTTCAAGTCTTCAATTCTTTTCGGACCATCCAGCTTCTTTGTAGGATTTCTCGATAAGATCACGGTGCCGCATTTATTGTCCGACCGCTTGTTATCTTGACTAAGCTAGTGGGTGAGTTTTGTTTGTAACTCGTGGCCGGTTGGTCGTTGTTTGACTAACCATCGATTTTTGACTTCTCTCGATGTCGGCGATCCTTGTTGGCTACTACACGCTATCGTGGTCGAATACATGGAACTTCATAACCCTCACTGGCTAATCCCTTCATCATCACGCAGTGTTGTTGGTTTAGCTACGAGGATATGATTATCCGATGTCAACATGACTTTCACTCGCTGAAATTTTGGAAACAGCTTATACCGTAATCCTAGTTGAGTAGGATTGGCGACGTGTTGATCGTGGCCGATGCCATCCAAGACGATCGAAGTTATCCCTAAGAATATTTCTTGTGAAAATATTCTTCCGAACTTCTCGACAAATTAGGAAACAGTTTATACCGTAATCCTAGTTGGAGTAGGATTAGGCGACGTGTTGATTTGGCGGTGCAATCCGCGACGAAGTTATCCCTAAGAATATTTCTTGTGAAAATATTCTTCCGGAACTTCTCGACAAGTTAGGAAACATATACTGTAATCCTAGTTGAGTAGGATTAGGCGACGCTGATCGGCCCGATGGGGTCCGCTGATCGAGTTATCCCTAAGAATATTTCTTGTGAAAATATTCTTCCGAACTTCGATAAATTAGGAAACATTTATACTGTAATCCTAGTTGGAGTAGGATTGGGCGACGCTGATCGGCCGGTGGTGACTCACAGATGCTATTCTCACCAATAAATCTTCTAATCTTTCCAAACTTGGCGGAGGGGTAGGAGCCAATCAACGGACTGATTTGGCACTTATTTTGACATCCTGATAAGGTTCCATTAGGACTCCTAATTAGGGCTGATTAGAGTCCTAATTAGAATTGGTTTGGGCCCATTAGAGTTGTTATAAATACCCATACCCCTCTTTGCCTCTCACCTAGGCCGCCCCCTGTGGTTCTCTCTTGTTTTCATCTCGTCTCGCCTCATCTCTCTCAACAACGAGGTATGTATGCAAGTGTTTTATACGCCTTTCTTTGTTTTTCTCTCTCCTTTTTGCATGCATGCGCTGACCACGCCGAGGGAGGAGAAAGAGGGTGGTGTGGCGGCGGCGACGGGCGGCGCCGGCACACGGCGGTGGGCCGGCCGCTGGTGCCACAAGCGCCTGGGCGCTGGCCAGCCACCATGGTGCATCGCATGGCTGGCCGCACAATGGCCGGGCGGCATGCCACCATGGCAAGCAATGGGCGCCGGCCGGCTGGCGCTGGCCGGCTGGCTGGCGCCACACATGCGAGGCCGCAAGGCCGGCATCGGTGCATGGTTCGGCCGCTATTGTGTGCGGCGACGCCGGGCCGTGGTCGTCCGCTGGTGCCTGGCCGGCGAGCCACGACCTGACCAAACGGCCTTTTGTTATATTTGTTGATTTTAGCCATGCGCCTGACTCTTCGTCGTGTTTTTGCGCCCGATGTCGCCGGAAGATCACGCTTCGAGGAGTCGATCAACTCGACGGCGCTGCGGAATGCACGCCCCTTCTTTCGGTGCGCCATGGCTATCATATTCTCATACATATATGCGTTGTATCCCCGCTTCGTTCTCCTTGTGAGGCGATTGGGAAGAGCCGAAATCCTCCTTTGTGGGGACCGACGCCAGATTGTGCACGCTCGTTATGACCCCGCTTCGTTCTCCTTTGTGGCGATTGGGAAGAGCCGAATCCTCCTTTGTGGGGACCGACGCCGATTGTGCACGCTCGCTATGACCCCGCTGTTCTCCTTTGTGAGGCGATTGGGAAGAGCCAGATTCTCCTTCGTGAGGATTGGGGCTTCAAAGATCACCCGCCTCGATATCTTTAACGGGCGATTTCACACCAGACGCCTCAGAACGGAATATATTGCCGCTTGGATTGCCATATTTTTCGCTCTCCGTATTTAATACGGATGAAATCATCATACTGCAGGTTATCGCGGACTCAATCTATGTAAGATGAATTCAACGCCATTTACTAACCGAATATTTTCTCGATTTTTCGTTGATTATTCCTCGAGCTTTTCCCACTACGCGGTCGATGGACGCCATAGTGACTATTATTCCATGTGTGATGATCCCGCGATTTTTATCTCGCCGATTTGCGCTCGACATCAGCCGAGACGATCCAGCCGATTTGAGGGAGTTCCCGCTTCTCCGACGATTGGTCACCGACGCCGCCAGAAGGGGACGCCTTTCATCAACCTTTGCGAAAGACATTATCTATTCGGCGACTCGCTTAAGGATCCGGATACGACTCTTATCGAGAGTGAGAGGTGGTTGAACAAAGACGACGGAGGCCCCTTGTATATTCCCGATACCTCGCCGCTCTCATTGACCACCTTAGACACCATGTCGCGGACACCGTATGTCATGGCGCCCGACCGAGGAGCATGATCATATTCATTGTGGGTTTATTACCCGCCACCGGTTCGGTTCCAACAGAATCGCCATCGCCTTCACTCGGGTTGTAGGGCTGGACACACCGCGATGAGCTTTTCGCTCGCCGACTTTGAAGAATCGCCTTTAAATCAGAGATGCCGTCGTCCACCATAGATTCGGGTACACTCGCAAGTAAGCACCGGGGTCGCTCGACCGCTACGCCTCACCGATGGGATGGAGAACTTCGTGTTGCGGTCTCAGATTTAGCGATTCGTACCACTATGTATGGCCTTCCAATCTGCCTCAGAAGCGCTGAAAAATACTTACAAGATCTAAACCAACTCGTGACGGGAGTCGGCGAATGACAACCCATCGAATGATGCACGCCGATCGTTAAGACGCCGAACTCGACGGCGAACCCACAACGCCACAAGCACGGCTTAAACCGGACTTGAATGGACGATCGGATTTCGACCGCTGAACCGAACGAACCAAGAATTAGTCCCTAATCAAATACGCACGGAATCTAAGTCCGAGAAAGCCAAGAGTCGAAAACGATTTAAACGGCGGAAAAAGAAGCGGCGGCGCTACCGCCAACTTGGCCGAAGCACTCGCCAAGTGGTTTAAGGGTTTCTACTAATAACTGAAGCCGAAATACTCTACCAACTTGTCGAGGTACCCTACCAAGTGGAGGTGCCCTGCCCGTGGTCGAGGTAGCCTACCAAGTGGTCGAGGTAGAAGTCACACCATGGTCGAGCCACCTCGCCAACTTACGAGGTGGCTCGCCGTGGCCGAAGTCCGCTCACCCCCTATGCTATAAATAGGGGGCTCCTCACTTCAAGGGATGGGGACGGGATTTTGGAGCCTCCGGATTGGATTTTGGGGCTCTGGATCAAGAGTTCTTGGCGAGATCTACGATAATCGGCGACGGTTCTCGGAGCAACGGCAGCACAAGTCCACCAACGCCGATCTTCAATCAAGGTAACCAATTCGGTCGAATCCAGATACCCTCTAGATTAAGCTTCGTCTTAATCTCGTGGATAGCGCGTGATTTCTCCTAGTAGATCTCACCCGCCCGGCCATCCTCTTCGCGGAGTGTGATCCTCAGCGCTTCGCTTCTTCGTGGAACGAGCCCCTTTACATCTCAGAGTTCCAACCCGCCCTACTCGATCGATTGCGCGTGGTCCACGGACACAATAAGTCCCCAAGACAGTAAAGAACCCACGCAAGCGGGATCCGATATAACAGATCCTCGCTTGTTCAAAAGGATAAAAGTTGTAATCTTTTTGATTTTCATTGTAAGCCTTAAAATAAAAGGCTATATTTCTTTGAATTTGTTTCAAAGGATCAAGTTTGTAAGCAAGTTCAAATCAATGACAATCATCCCAACTTTTACCGCGAACAAGTCGGGTAATTAATTGGGAGCCACCGCCTCAGATCGGAGGTCGCCACGCTAAACCATGATCCCTATCCCGGAAGAAGAGGTCGAGTTCGAAGTTCACCGTGAGAAGTTCGAGGAGTACCTATCCTCACCCTCCTCTGATCCAGCCTCCGCCGCCCAAGAAGGTCTCCGCAAGGAGAACCCGAGGGCCTCCGATGTAGAGCCCCGTGATCGCGAAGTCCAACTCCCGCCAGTAGCGAGAAATCCTTCGGCGCCTCGCCAAGTCCGGGATGTGCCCGATGAACGCCGACATGCGCTGCATTCTTAAGCGAAGTCGCCAAAGGCGACGAAAGCATGGCGGATTCCCACTTTACGTGTTTTGGTGATCGACGGTTTATAAGCCGCCAACCGACGCAGTGGGTCCGTGGTCAAACGGAACCGCTTCCACACTTCAGAGCGATCCGAAGCGCCAGCAGACTCCTTATGCGCACGAAGCTTTGGTGCAAAGCTCGTGGAGTTAAAGAAGGAAGTGGCAAAGAAGCCACCAACGCATCGCCAGTTTGGAGGCCCAAGTCTAATGGTGCCCCAACCCTCGCCCTTCACACCGCCCTTGCTTAAGCCGAAGGATACAGCGCTGTAAATCCAACGCCAAAGCCCAAGACCGACGACGCCAAAGACAAAGGCGTCAGATTCAACCGCAAGCCAACTCCGCCACCACCACCAAACCGACTATCAAGGATCGCCTCGTCCTCGGAGAATCACGGGTCACCTCATGCAGTGAGGTCGCACCTGCTCCAACAAGGACAAGAAGATTCTGCACCCTCCTATCGGATTGAAAATCGAAGTCCGAGAGTCCGCCGAGACTTCGCCCACATCGGGCGAAAACGGTAGTCACGTTTCGGGATTGACCCGCCCTCAGGAGACGCTTTCATCCGACGATGAGGACGCTATACCCGAAAGATCACGCCAACATACGGCAGCTGTTCGCACACACGATGAGCCGCATCAAGAGCAGAGAAAATCTCGGGATTCCCCAAATTGACGCAGCCATGCTTGTGCTCCAAGCTCATTAAGACGATGCTCGGAGTGCAATTGCCATCAAGAAGCTCCGCAAAGGGTGTCGGCCTTCCAGACTCACCACTGAGATGCCAGACCTAGGACAAGGCAATTCCAAGAAAAGGATGATCTCCCGAGAGGGTGAGCGCCGAGGTCACTAATAATGATGACCGAAAGAATCATCGCCACGGCTATTCCAGCCGACAAACGCTAACTCGCTTATGGTCCCGACTATCCGACGGTCCGTGACAATAAGCTTCGGGGGTTACCCATGAGGATGATGCGCCGATATTGGTTCAAGAATCGGATCCGATCATATCAGATCTAGCGAGGGAGCCCCCAAGAAACACTTATGATCGCATGCATCAAGTGGCCAAAATGCTAGACGGCGCTGAATAAACAACGGAAAACTTCAAGTTAGAAATGGAGTTGGCCATGCATCGATGAGAGAAATGCACCACCAACGCATCCAAGCCCGACAAAACATCAAGGTGAATCAAGTCACGCCGCAACGCCGATGAGAGATGATAGCGATCGTGAGGAAGCACCGTGAAGATGATAACCCCCGAACCACGCTGACACGCTGCTGCTCATGAGAGCGAAGATCAAAGATTGGAGAGCAAAATCAATTCATTGATTTCCGCCAAGAAGTAAAGAAGACAGTATTCCTTGCCCATACCCGAGGGGAGGGAATCAATCCTTACCCGCCAAGTTTAACTTAATAAACTTCACACCATTTGACGGAAGGGTTCCCCGACGCAAAGACTTGATTTATTTCAAGTCACACTCTGAGTTATTTTCGCAACGAACCCTTGATGGTTCGGTCATTCGCTAGCACCCTTCGCGGGCTGCCTTCATGGTACCGCCTCAAGCCGGAGCATCACATACCGGGACGACATGGAGTCTAGCTTCCTTACCAATTTCTTTGATGACGATACCGGTATCGACGGACGCTGCTCGACGAGAAGCGTAAAGACGGAGAAACCGTGGACATCTTTGTTAAACGATTCTAACAAGGCAATGAACCGCCGGATCCAATAAAGAGGAGTTCATCCTCCAAACCTACCACCAGAACTTATCAATAGATGTGCTTGAAGCAATGGGTACAAAGCACCATCGATAACGCGGAAGGACTTGAAGGTTCGTGGAGAGCAAGCCGAGAGTTCCTCAAAAGGAAAAGGCGAGAGGGTCACCGACAAAGCCCGGGCGTAACTTTGTCCCACGCGAAAGGGAAAGAGCAAGCCAAGACGGCGTTATGAACCAAACGCTTAACTCCAACCCCAAAGAAGAAGAAGAAGCAGCGAATAGCCGCCGAACAAAATACCAACGTGGCAACCCGGCCACAAAACAAGGCCTTAGAGCCAGATTCCCAAGTCCTATTCCTTTAGGGACTAATTTAGATTCCCGGTCTCTTCAAATATCTTGTGGAAAATAACAAGATCAAGCTCCCTCCGATTCGAATCAAGAGGAGGCGATGAACACTTAATGACCCAAGATATCGGCATACCATAGGCGCATCACCCCACTAAATCATGTTTCACTTTAAGGACAAAATCCGTGCTTTAATTGATGTAGTCATTACTATGAAGCCGCCCAAAGAGAAGAAGGTCGGCTAATGCGTATCCATAAGTTTCGTCGGTGCCATTGACATGGTTTGAACCTGAACCGCTGGTCAAAGTTGCAAGAAGACGGTAATGACGACCCACACAAGCAACGCCGTAAAGGACTTGTATCAGACATACCGAATGGCTTAAGTCTTGTGGGTCCACCCGCATTCTACCGAAGATGAGCAATGGGTAGCCTCTTCTTCAAGAATAAGCCAAGCGGGAAAGGCATGCCATGCTACTTCGCAACTCGAGGGAAACGATGAACAGTGGTAACATTCCACCTATCCAAGGGGAACTCCGGCCCATGCCACCGTGAGTGGACAAGAGTATAAATACAAGTACCCGGTCCCCACCCTAATGCCAAAACGCCTCGTGAGTCGGGGTACCAACAAACCCCTCACTCGCACAGAGAAAGCGCAATGCCAAGTGGTCCAAAGAAGCTACAAAGAAAGCAACTGCGATGAAGTTCAACTCCCGGCAGCTCTCGATTCACCGCATTGGAAGAGATAAACCGAACTTAACTCTCCATACCGCCGACGCCATGGCCCAATTAGCCAATATCCCCAAGGATCACTCTCTATGAGTTGTCAGGCTTTATCAAAAGAGACGAGAAGCTCTTCAAGCTCCCTCACCATTCGTAAGTCTTCCTCACCCGCATTAGGCCGAGTCCGTAAGAGTCGGCCCAAAGAATGCAACCTGCGATAAACACTTCCCCCGCATCACCTTTACAAAGGAGGATATGCAGACAGGAATTCCAAGCACGATAGGCCGCTATACTTCACCGTATATTGGCTCTAGTGAAGTTAACCGATCCAAGTCGATCCGTCTGCCAGGAGCATCATGCCCCTACCATGTATCATCTGGGAATTCTCGCCAAAAGTTAGCATCAATCGGCATTACGATCTACGGATTTAACACCAGTGGGTCCGCCCACTTGGTAAAATCCGGATTAGTGCCAAATGGGGACTTAAAGTCCAAGTCACCGCTATGTGATTGACGCAGACTTCCTATAACTTATCAGGGTCGACTTTGGATCCACAATAATGTTATAGTCCCGCCTACTTCTTCATCGTCTCAAATATGTAGACACTAATGAGGTCAAGACGGTGGTCGCGACAAACAACCGCTTAAGGGGATGGAGAATTATTTCACCGATTCTCTCCTCTACCGAATGAGTCCTAAATCAATCATCGCCCAAGGTACGACACGTGAAGAAGCCGACACCAAACCGGCTTGGTTATAGTGGAGGTTTTGTTTTAAATGACATTGTACCCCTTGTAATCAATCTTGACGATGAAGAATCGCCGATGAACATTGTAATTGGCAAATTGCCGATGAATCAATAAATGACATTTAGAGTATCCTTTATCTTTGAATGATGTGATAACAGATTATACAATGATCCAGAGTTGCACCTCGCCAACTCGATCATCTTGCTTCACACAAAGCAGCCTCGACCTTTGGGACAACACTTGTCATCCCACCTAAGATCAAGTAGTGAAAGAGACTTGGTTTACTAAAAGGAGATGCGCCCAACGCCTAATCATTTCTTTGAAGAAGGTGAAGATGACATGGGCCTATCCTCCACACATTCAGATATAGTCCAAACACCGGGTATCATGAAAAGATGGGGTATGACTTGACACAGGGAAGGTCTATGTTTCGACGAGGCCCTAACCCTCCTAAAGCGCATATGTCCCAAGAGGAAAGCCGGATAACTACTATGCATTTAGAAGGGATTGGGATACTAATCCTCCTCGTAAGATGAATGTTCGTGGTGTTGATAATCCACCCTATGAGGGAGACTCGACATTCGCCCGACTCTTCGCTTGGGATTCCGACACCACCGAGAAGCTTTCAAGGCTTTGATGTCTAATATGGCCACGATCGATCCCGCTACTATTGAGGGTGATGAAGATATGCCAACATGGGAAGACCCATGGATCCATCAACTCCAGAGCAGCTTGGGGATAGGTTCGAACAAAGAGAACCCCCACTAAGGATGAGGTAGTCCAAAGTTAATATGATGAAGAGCATCCCAAACTCATAAACATCGCAATACCTTCGAAGAAAAGGAAGAGTTGATTGCCCTAATCGTGGAGTATATCGATGTATTCGCCGAGTTACGAGGACATGCCAGACTCACCCTAATGGCAACACATCGCCAACATCAAGGCGATGTCAAACCCGCTAAGCAACAAAGAAGACGGTTTCGGCCCACAAATATTGGAGGCAATTGTTGACGGCGAAGAAACTCATAGAATCGGATTCGCCGAGGAAATTCAACATCCGATTGGGGGCTAATATAGTCCCTGGCCATGAAGAAGAATGGTTCGATTAGGATCTGTGGTTTCACTACAGACCTAAACGCCGCTGCCCAAAGGATGATTTTCTTCCAATCACCGATGTCATAGTTGACAACACGTGTGGATTTGAAAGAATGTCCTTTATGGATGGCTTTTCGGTATAATCAAATCAAGATGTACCCCGATGACGCCAAACACACAAATCTAACGCCTTATCGGCAGATATATTGCTACACGGCCATGCCGCTCGCCTCAAAAATGCCGCAACATACCGTGAGAGCAATGACGGAGATTTTCCAGATCATCTTCGAAAAAGGTCGAATGCTACGCCGACGATTTGGTCGTGAAAAGCCGCGGACAAAGGAGATCACATCAAGATCTTAGAACGGTATTCAACTCATGACTCATCGCCTAAAGATGAACCCCGCCAAATCCTTCCTTGGGATGTCCAAGGCAAGTTCTCTTCGCCGCCACCGACAAAGGAATCCACGCCGATCCCGACAAAGTGAAGGTAATTCAAGAGTTGCAACCTCCGAAATCCGAGAGAACTCGTGGGGCAAGGGCGATGGCATGACATCCGACGCTCATATCGAACCTATCCGAAGTGCCAACCGCTTCCGTTGAACAAGAAGGGCGGTCATATATTTGGGACGACGCCGTAAGGCATTCAAGAGATCAAGTCGATCTCGCTAAACCTCCCCGCTTGTTGCACCGCGGCCGGAAAACCGCTGATCTACGCCAAGGCAACGGATCACTCGTTAAGCGCTTTACTGCGCAAGACGACATGGCCACGAACAGTAGCAGTATTACTCCGAGTCAACATTACCTGGCCGAAGTCGATATCCAATGGTCGAAGCGCTCTCGCATTAGTGTTCGCGATTCAAAATGCGCACTATTTAGCCTGATGACGATTTATGTTATCTCTAATGTAAACCGTCCGAATATTTATGACCCAAATGCCTCAATGAGTTGGCGTCCGCGAATGGGCCTTACTTGTCCCAATATGACTTGCACTTCAAACAATGTAAGTCACCAAAGGACAGCGATGATCTCTTCGTCACCGACAACGGACGCAGCTTGAGCTATATGATGATCTTCCTGATGAAGTTCAAGAAGTCAACACTACGTCCGATCAACAAATATGGCGATTGTATTTTGATGGAGCTTCGCCACCAATGCGGTGCCCCGGATGTTCTAAGATTTCGAGTCTGAGTTGTCTTGATTTCCCCGGGAATCATGTCATGCCCCGCGCTTATTCACTCACCAACCTTGTTCCAATAACGAGTCAATACAACGCGCTACTTATCGGACTTGCTTCGCCAAGGAGTGGGTAGAGTATCTCAAGCATACTACGATTCGAATTGATAGTCAAACAGATCCGGTGACTATGAAGTTAGGAACGGATCTAATCCCCTATCATCGATAGCCGTTGAAATGGCGGACTCATTCAAGAGTTTTTCATCGAATATATCCCGCTACCCAAAACGCTTTATGCGGATGCACGGGCGCATTAGCCGTCGTTAGCACAACCTTCCGAGACCGAAAGCAACTAGTTACCGGCCGACTCACCAACTCTTCGCACTATTATACGATAAGGGGTAGTTACCAAAGAAGTACATGCAACCCAAACCAAGTTGGAGCCCGAGATGGCGCTTCCTATCATCGACTATGTCTTACATGGTATTCTACCACAAGACGCGGAAGGAGAGAGTCAATCCGCTAAGAGCTCCTGTGTTCTTTTACGACACGTAAACCCGTGATGCTATATCACGGGTACGATGGTCTTTACTCCGATGCCTTCAAACAAGGAGGCGTAAGAGGTCCTTCGAAGCACACGAGGGTGAATGTGGTGCACACCACCGTCCCAAACTCTACGATCGAATCAGAGAATGGGTTACTTTTGGCCTACAATGATTAATGACGCAATTGAACACGCCGGAATGCCACGGTCAAATTCACGCTAATTATATGCATCACCGCCAGAGCAATCGCGATCCTTCGCCACATCCCGCCATTCGAGACATGGGGAATGGACGTGGTAGGTCCCATTTTTCCTCCGTCTTAAAGGAGATCGGTTTATTCTAGCGATCACCGACTACTTCTCCAATAGCAATCCCGCTAAAGGAAGTAAAGGCGAAGTACCGCCATCAAGTTTATCAAACACCATGTCATCTATCGACATCTGTCCCAAAACGGATCGTGCATGACAACGGTCCCCAATTTATCGCTAATTCCTTCATCGTTTTGTGAGAAATTCAAGATACAAGATGTCTCGCCAACAATGTTATAATCCAGCAAAGAAATGGATTAGCCGCATTCAACAAGACGATTATCAAAATTCCGCAAAGCTTGTGAAAAGTAAAGTTTAGACCGATGATAAACTGAGAAGCACTCGGGCATTTCGCGACAACGCAGACGCGACGCCTAATCGGAGCCCGATTCTCTCTCGTCTACTGCGTGAAGCGCCTCCCATTGGAAATTCAGATCCTCACTTCGCGATCGCTTTCAACAGATGACGACCAAGAACAACATCAAAACGCCTCAAGAGCTTGAGATGTTAGATGAGAAGCTACGAGGCTCAACAATGCATTGAGTTCTACCAAGCTAGGATGTCAAAGGCTTTCAACAAGAAAGTTCGACAGAGAACCTTTAGAGAAGGAGATTTGGTCCTCCGCCAACGACCGATAATCCTCACTTCCAAAAAGAAAGGTAAATTAACCTAAATGGGAGGGCCCGCTTATAATAGAAACGGTTTACTCCAATGGTGCGATCGCCTAATTACCCAAAATGGCGACCCAATTAATGCCGATAAATGGGAAGTTCCCAAGAAATACTACCCATAGTATCTTCGGATAACCCGCTTCGACGGAAGTTCCTCGGGATGTTTCACCCACTTTCGCGAGGATAACCTTAGATTTATCCTCCATCATTAATTTCCACCGATCAAATTCCTTGACGGTGGGTCTACAAATTTTCTCGTACATCACCATAATCCTCTCTTGATTCCGCTCTATGAACAAGAGGCCCACTAAAATCCCTTTACCGAGATAGAATATAAAATTCTTCCTCTGCCGCAAAACCCTTCGTGATAAACGGAGGGTTCTTTCCATCTTCATCTTAGGTAGCCGAACAAGGTATACGCCGATTTTAAAGACCAGTTGTCCGATCAAGGTCACCCGAGTCTTTCGGCTCTGAGTGGAGATCCCACTCTTAGTTCCATCTTCATCTTAGGTAGCTACCGAAGGTATGTACCGATTTTCGCACTGTGTTGTCCGAATCAAGGTCACCTCGAGTTTCTTTCGCTTCTGAGTGGGAGATCCCACTCTTAGTTCCATCTTCATCTTAGGTAGCTTCGATCAAGGTATGCGCCGGATTTTCACTGTGTTGTCCGATCAAGGTCACCCGAGTCTCTTTTCGGTTCCTGAGTGGAGATCCCACTCTTAGTTCCATCTTCATCTTAGGTAGCTACCATCAAGGTATGCGCCGATTTTCGCACCGTGTTGTCCGATCAAGGTCACCCGAAGTCTTTTCGGTTCTCGAGTGGAGATCCCACTCTTAGTTCCATCTTCATCTTAGGTAGCTACCATCAAGGTATGCGCCGATTTTCGCACTGTGTTGTCCGATCAAGGTCACCCGAAGTCTCTTTTCGGTTCTCGAGTGGAGATCCCACTCTTAGTTCCATCTTCATCTTAGGTAGCCGACGAAGGTATGCCGATTTTCGCATCGTGTTGTCCGACAAGGTCACCGAAGTCTTTCATTCCAATGAAGAAGGGAATCTCATTGCTAGTTCTTATCCCGAAATAGAACACATTCTTCCTTTCCCACTCAATCAATCTTCCTCCTCGTTCAACTTTTCTCCTATTAAAAGAAGGCGCCAAGATTCATCTTGGGGCATTTTATCTCAAGCCTAAGAAGGGATAAAGCCAACGCCACACGCTGCTGTCGGGCTTAGTCTTTTCTCCGAGAAGAAGACACCAGAGTTAGATTCGGGGCATTTTATCCCGGCCTAAGAAGGATAAAGCCAACGCTTCACACGCTGCCGGGTTTAGTTTTCTCCGCATTGAAGAAGACACCGTAGTTCGATTCGGGTATTTTATCCCGGCCTAAGAAGGGATAAAGCCAACGCCAACACGCCGGTTTAGTCTTCCTCTGAAAAGATGAAGCCTACGATTCAACATCGTGAGCATTAAGTCTAAGAGAGTTCATTCTTTTAGCACAACGCCATGTGCGAACGGATCCATAATCCGTGATGCTAGCCCAACTCAAACGGTAGTTGGTAAAGGCTCATCAAACCCTGAGGGTCAAGGCTAATAACCCTAAAGTCAACGCCACACGCTGCTGGGTTTAGTCTTTTTCCATTGAAGAAGACACCGAAGTTCGATCTCGGGCATTTTATCCCGCCTAAGAAGGGATAAAGCCAACTTCACACGCTGCGTTTCCGCTTAGTCTTTTCTCCATTGAAGAAGACACCGAGTTCGATTCGGGCATTTTATCCCGGCCTAAGAAGGGATAAAGCCAACGCCACACGCTGCTGTCGGCTTAGTCTTTTCTCCGATTGAAGAAGACACCGAGTTCGACTCGGGTATTTTATCCCGCCTAAGAAGGATAAAGCCAACGCTTAACACGCCACCGGGTTAGTCTTCCGTGAAAGATGAAGCCTACGATTCAACATCGTAGCATTAAGTCTAAGAGAGTCTCATTCTCTTTAGCACAACGCTGTGCGGAACGGATCAGATAATCCTGACGCTAGCCCAACTCAAACGGTAGTTGGTAAAGGCTCATCAAACCCGCTGAGGGCCGGGGTTGGCTAATAACCCTAAAGTCAACGCCTCACACGCTGTTTGCTTAGTCTTTTTCCATTGAAGAAGACACCGTGAGTTCGACTTCGGGCATTTTATCCCGGCCTAAGAAGGATAAAGTCAACGCCACACGCTGTCGCTTAGTCTTTCTCCATTGAAGAAGACACCGAGTTCGACCGGGGTATTTCGGCCCGCAAGCCTAAGGAGGGACGAAGCCCATGTAACACGCCGCGTCGGGTTGTTCTCGCCTGCAAAGATACAAAGCCTATGTATTCAATATCATAGCAACAAGTCTAGAAGAGTTTCATCTCTTTAGCACAACGCCACGCGGAACGGATCCTCGATAATCCGCACGCCAGCCCAACTCAAACGGTGGTTGGTAAAGGCTAATCAAACCCGCTGATGGCCGAGGGTTTGCCAAAATCCTATAAGTATTATGGTTAATTATTTTAATTTTAAGCAAAAGAATCATAATAAACAATGAAAGGGATGGATCTTATTCTGAAGCCATAGAAGGCTACAATCATAAGCCGCCAAGTCTATGACAAAGGATTTGTTGTTCACGGTGACACTTCATCATTGTAAGCCCTGGGAGTTCTTCCGCACCGCCTCTGGGCGACTCTCATCGTTCGTCTTCGGGTTGCCTCGGTGCCCGCCGCCACGATCAAGCTCACGCATGTGTCCACTCTACAACCCCGTGGTGAAGGCCGGCGACGATTTCTGCTGGAACCCGAACCGGCCGGGTAATAAACCCACAATGAATATGATCATGTTCTCTGGCCGCATCGCTATGACATACCGTCACAAAGATGGTGTCTAAGTCGGTCAATGAGAGTTGACGAGGTATCCTGAATATACAAGGCTCGTCAGTTTTGTTCAACCACCTCTCACTCGAGCAAGAGCCAGATCCGATCCTTAATCGAGTCGCCGAATAGATAACCGCTTTCGCAAAGGTTCGCGAGAGCCGGTGTCCCTACGAAAGGGCGATCGGCGACCAAACGCCGAGAACGCTGAACTTCCTCAAAGGCTCGATCGCTTCCGCCGATGTCCTGCGCAAATGAGGTAGATAGAAATCGCTGGATCATCACACATGGAATAATAGTCACTATGACGCCCATCGACCGCTACAGAGGCCGAAAGCTCCCCGAGGAATAATCAACTCAAATCGAAAATACCGCTAGTAAATGGCGAATTCATCTTTTTACATAGATTGAGTCACGACTTTATAACGGTATGACGATTTCATCCAGATAAAATTCGAGAAGGATGGATCTTATTCATTTGAAGCAATATAGCGCCAAGTCTATGACAAAGGATTTGTTCGAAAGCCGAGACACTTCATCATTGTAAGCCCGTGGAGTTCTTCCCCGCGAACTCGCTCAAGGACTCCTCATCGTGTTCGTCATCTTCGGTTGCCTCCTCGCCTGGCCGCTTTCGAAGATCATTCTCACGGGCGGTGTCCAAACCTTACAACCCTCAGTAGCCGACGCCGATTCCTCGTTGAACCCTGAATCAGCCGCCGGGTAATAAACCCACAATGAATATGATCATATGCTCTCACGCCATGGACATACGCGTCACAAAGATGGTGTCTAAGGTCGGTCAATGAGAGTTGACGAGGTATCCGGGAATATACAAGGGCCTCCGCTGCCTTTGTTCAACCACCTCTCACTCTCGATAAGAGCCGACCGATCCTTAATCGAAGCCGAATAGATAACTGCCGCGAAGGTTCAAGAGAGGTGTCCTTACGAAAGGCGATCGGTGACCAAACGCCGGAGAACGCTGGAACTTCCTCTCAACATACCGGATCGCCTCCGGCCGATGTCCTGTGCGCAAATCGAAAGGTAGATAGAAATCGCGATCATCACATGGAATAATAGTCACTATGACGCCCATCACCGCTGTGAGTCGGAAAAGCTCCTCGAGGAATAATCAACCAAATCGTAAAATACTCGCTAGTAAATGGCGCGAATTCATCTTATAGATTGAGTCACTTACCTATAACGGTATGACGATTTCATCCCATTAAATACCGAGAACGATGAATATAGTCGGTAAACAAAGCGACAAATAATATATCCCGCTCACGGCAAGAGTACGCGTATGAAATCGCCCCGTTAAAACATCGAGATCGGTGATCTTTGAAGCCTCAATCCTCAATAAGGAGAATCACGCTTCTTCCCAATTGCCTCACAAAGGAGAACGGCTGGGTCATAACTAACGCACAATCTCAAGCGCCGGTCCTCACAAAGGAGGATTTCGCTTTCCCATCGCTTCACAAAGGAGAACTAAGGGATACAACGATATATGTACGAATATGATGACGGGCGACCACCGAAAAGAAGGAGGCGGCATTCACGCCACAGGCGAAGTTGATCGACTCGAGACGCTGCGATATTCCCGACGACATCGAAAGCCGCAAAGAAGACAAATAAAGTCAAATGCGCTGAAAGTCGACAAAAGACCGCAGATTGCCAGCGAACGGCGGCAACGAATAAAGACGCTGACGATTGACGCCCGCATCGCTCAGGCGCTTTAAACATTCTAGCCGCTCAAGGCCAGGCCGCCAGCCACTGGCAGCCAGCCGCCAGCCAGGTACGGCGCTACCAAAGCCAGCCTTCAAAGCCGCAGACTCTGTGGTTTCATTGGCCGCCGTTACAAGGCCTCGCCACCGACGTCACCACACACAGCTCTTCTCCCTTGTGGTTGTCATCTACATACACAAGAAAGAGAGAGAAGAAAAGAAGAAAACTTACAAAACCCTCAGACATACCGCTGGATCGGGAGACTAGACGGCGCCGAGATGAGAAGAAAACAAGACGAAGCACAAGAAGGAGGGGCCCGCCTAGGTCAGAGAAAAGGAGGGTTGGGGGTATTTATAACACACCCATACGCACTCCAATCCTCTTTGAATAAGGAGTCCTATTTGACAAG